>CM044321.1:34307500-34362500 GCA_024291935.2 Okapia johnstoni | reverse complement strand
AAGAAAGTTAAAAAAAAAAGTTCCACATTTAATCTGTTAAACAATGGCAAATTTCTTATGAATCACTGATACTGTAATTGAACTGGAGACATTTTTAGAGCAAGCTTGCTTTGGCTTTTTCACCCTCCGATTTGGAATCTGCTCACAGTACTGCCAGCTTAACCAAAAAGGATTAACTCTCATATCCAACTGAGAACACAGATAATTCTCAGTAATTGGTAAAAAATGAAGATGAATGGGGCTGAGAGATAAGGAGCAATTAGCTCATCAGCAGTTACAGCTGTGCACTCAATCCGGATCCATCTCTTGAGTCTCGGCCCCTTTTAAAGAACCTACACAGAAAAAGCACAGGACACCCCCTCCCCGAAAAATTGCTATACCTGCCCATCATTTCTCTAGTCTTCCATTTTATTTCCTTCCTATACAAAGACACCTGTCACAGCATGCTATGTAAATTACTACCTCTCTCAGGACCTATGTCTAAAGCCAATCTTCTTTTTAAACTTTTTTTTTTATAACAGAAACCAAATGACTACTGTAGACACTCTTAAATTCCCTGTCAATCGTTTCATTATAGCAGCATCATCTGTTTGAAAATATAAGCAATTCCCTCATCTAATTATAGGAAGGATTTGAGGTTCATTAACATTGCCAAAGCAGAGAATCCAACGCGCAACTTCAGAGCTCTGCTTGGTGGCCTGTGTTCTCAGTTTCCTTTTATTTGCTTTCTCAAGGTCTCCAAGACTTTTTCCTGAAATCACAATATCAATTTTTCCTTCCAAATAGACACGTGAGATAGAAGAAAGGAAATGACTACAATGTAAAATATTTTATTTCTTCAGGCCTAGCAAAAAAAGTTAAGGGGACGGTCAGATGGGGAAGATAATTTTATTATACATCTGCCCGGCTTTTTTTTTTTTTTTTTTGGTCATTGTGTTTTTGTCGGTTGGTGGACAGAGGTAAGAAGTAAGGAATACCATTGAAGAACACAGCTGTTTAATCCCAAACTCAAATTCTTGTTTTTACTTGAAACTCCTATATCCTTTTAACTATTGTGAATCTGGAAAATGCAAACAAATCCTACACTTGAGGCATATGAAATGTGTTCAGTTTGTGGATCCCTGCATTAGGGTATTCTTGTCTACTTTCCATGGTAATCAGAGGAGAAACTCTGAAGTCTTAAGATTACTTCACTTCCTCAAAGAAATAACAGCAGTTTGGGGTTATGACTATAGTTTAAACAATAAGATTTTCTTGGGACATCTGTTTTGAGATCACATTTTGAATAGATATGAACTCATTTCCTACGAAGCAAGCAATCTACTATTGTTGATAGCTGTTTACCAGTTCTATGAGTCAGATATTAGCTAGTGGCAAAGGTCCCTCTTAAATCCTCCTGTATTCTTTAAACTGTGTACATAGTGTTTTCCTTAAATAAAATGTTAAGAGAAGTAAAAATGCAGTCTTTTCCTGTCCCTTGGTAAATTATAGTCCACAAACGCTTGTACTTGGAAATAATATTTAATGTATTTATCTTTAAAAGAGTCGTTTCCTTTGTTGTCATTAGTTAAGGGAGTAAGATATTGGGTTTAGCAAGTATGTAAATAACAGGGAAACTAGTAAGAGATGCTTTTACTGTGTCAATATTTACACGGCATTTAAAAACTAGAAGCTAAATTAAGTTTCCTTTATTTAGATTAAATCGATTGTGATTAACTCAGTATCCTCAAAAATGTGCATGATGCCAAAAAAAAAAAGATAAGTAGATAAAACACAGCTACAGAGACTATGAAATTGACCTTGGGTTCACCGGTTTTAAATTCTGCCTTTCCAATATCCCAGTCCCAATTTCCAAGCAGCATTTTTTAAGATGGTTATGTAGATCAGTCCTTAAAGCAAAAAAATAGCAATTTGTCTGGTCTGTATGTTGTGGATAGTGTTGCCACTACAAAGAATCCAGGACATTTTTCCTTCTTATCTGCAATGTAGCTTATATCAGCCAACCTGTCACAAGATAGTACTTGATATAAACAAGAGATTGCAAAGACATCTCAGTAATCAATATCAGGATGGCTACAGTATGGAAACCCCAACCAGAGCATATCATTTGTCTCAGCATCTATTTCTATGGCCAAATGAAGCATTAATTCAAATCATAAATCTATGGTGATTTAAATCTGGGAATGAGCACCTGCCTGCTTTAATGATTTATTTTGTACATTTCAGTAAGCAGGAGATTTGTCCATATGAACTGACAGGTCACCTTCAGATGCCAGGAGCAGACTGTTTATCACCATGCAGACTAGCATCTCATCTTAGCAAGTAAATATTAAACTAAAAGAATCCAATTGATTGTGGATGAGGGAGAATGGCGACACGGCCATATATTTTACTCAGCCTGCCGATGCCTTACTCGGATCTATCCTAAAGTCCTCACTTCTTCCTAAAGTGATCATTCTGTTGGAAAGATGTGAGCTCAAGGTTACCAAGTAAAATTGGGATATAAAATAATTATTTGTCAGTGTCACAGGTTTCTTCAAACACCTTTTTTTTTTCTGGCTAATTTTTGCAATTCATATTAAGAACTAGACACTCATCTATAATAAAAACATCCCTCACCTCACCAAGCTAAATAAAACCAAACCAAGCAAAAGAAAAAAAAAAAAATCTATTTTCTAGGGCAACAAGGATTTTATTTACAACCAAGAGGGGGCAAAATAGAGTGTTTCTACATACAGAGCCCTGAAACATTTAACAGAACTTGTGAGCCAGATGAGTACAAGGGAAAAAAAGAACCTGAACTGACTTCAGAAATGCCACTAGATTTAGGCAGGGCTGAGAGTAACAATACATCATTTAAGTAGCACTTCTCTGAGGCGTTTTGCCGCTTCAAAGGGCTGATAGATTCATAAGAGCAAGTACATTTGTATCCTGAAATATAAAGCTTCTGAGATTCCTGGGATTCCTCCTAGAATTCATAGGCTTCAATACCACTTCCTAACCGCCTCCTGTAACTGATGTTCCTGGGGATCCCCCATATCCTGTTATGACTGTCTTACTTAACCACGCCACCCATTAGACCGCGTGCCCCGTGAGTGCTGAGACTGTTAGGACTATTTTTGAGTTCCTAGAATAAGCTAAAATCAAACACACAACAAAATCCAAATGATGTCATAGATGCCCCCAAATTTCCTCACAGGCATGAAGCTTAACAAATAATACCTAGTAGAGAGGATAGGAAAACAGGAGGAAAGAGTTGATGGCTGTAAAAAGAGGAAGAAGGTAGTTTTCAGGAGGGCAAGCTGGAAGAAATAATAATAGCAAAACCAATACCCACACAACCAACCTTACACATGACCAAAAGTGTGATAAACAGACATTGTAATGAGTAAAACGATAAACACTTGACAAATATGCTTTCCTTTCATTCTCATGATGTAGATGCTATTTTTTATGCCATTTTTCAGATGTGGAATGTAAGCCTCAGAAAATTCACATAACTTTCCAAAGTCACATAGCAGTTAAGAAGTGTTTAATAAGTAGTAGTTATTAGACACTTACCAAGAGGCAGGCACTGTCCTCAGAAGCAGAGAAAACTGCGGCCCATTTTAAAGCAACTACTATGATCTATGCAAACTCAACCCCTCTCCCCAACCATTGCCCTGTACCTTCTCCCGCTCTACCCACTCCCTGCTCCAAACTCTGTTTCCCTGATCTCCAAGTAAAGGAGAGGGGAGCAAGGGGTATGCTCCAGAAGGATAATAAACCAAAACTTCTTAGAGGATAGCGGTATGTGAGAATAGAGGAAAAATGACAATGATAACATGTTGCCCCAAAACAGCTGTAGATATACAACACACATGATCTATGTGCCTTAGGGACTAATGGTGGCACTAATGTTAACACAGTCTCAAAGTATTGAGACCTGTTAGGAAAATTCAAATAAATACCCATTTCTGGTTCAAATTGGATGGTGCGTGTCAACACTAAAAAGCGATATAAACTACCAAGTAGATAGCTTAATGGAAGAAAAGTGATTTCTTCCAACTAAAACACAAATTTAAACTGTTTCTTGTTTAAGCCATTATGATAGTTTAGGTATCCAAATAATTATAGTAGGCACAAGGTGATCAGAAAGCAAATGTTATTTCATAACATCAAATGTTAAGAGTATGTCAATGTCTAATTAATTTCTCTTTATGTTATGCCTATTGGTTTCTCCAAAGCCAGTTTCTGCTCTGCTGCTCAGGAAATTTGACAGAGGTATAAAGTTTCAATATATTTTGTTCAAGTGTTATTACACTGGCTAACTTAAAGATCCCTCCTCACAATACCAACTACCAACAATAAACCGCACTGAAGTCTTAACTCTCCTAAAATTTTGAAAACAATCCAAATTATGTTTTGGAATTATAAGTAGGGTATATAATGGCTAATTACTTGTTTTTAAAAGTGTTCAATTTTGCTCTATTTTATCGGTCAAAGTAAAAGACCATTATGTTAAAACTGTATGCAGTCAATAGTTTTAAAAAGATAATTACAATTCTTTCATTTTACTTCAATAATTTTCAACTTTAAAAGGTTTAAATTGAACTGTGTAAACTACAACCGAAACAATCCACTGCCCTCTGTCCCCTTAATAGAAGCACCACAAGTGTGAACACTGATGTTGCCTATAATTCTTTTCAATTTTTGTGCCATTCTTTGGCTTTCTTCCACATCTCTCCATCCTTCTAAGAATTGTTACCACCTTCTTTATCATGCTCTCAAATCAAAGCCGTTAACACTGCTCCTTTTCTTTCTCTTGCCTAGTCCTGATGAAAAAGTTCTCTTCTTCCTCTTTTTTGCATTCCACTTTGGCATCACAGAAGTCATGGTATTTTGTGTATGTGTTTTAAAATTACTTCTTACTATGTTACGCATATCTAGCACATGATCTCATGAATTGTTGTGAAAATGATTATCATTGAAGTCCACAGCATTCCTTCCTACACCTTTACCTAAACGTCAAGGAACTGAAAGTAAGCATGTACTGATTATTTAAAGAGATAATCTGTTAAAGTGCAGCACAGAAAAGATAATCTAATTGAACTGTCATAACTTATTGCCCCCCTCATAAGCATATATGCTGGGTATAGTCTCTTAAATACATCTTGTAGCATCCAAATTTCTCCTGTTACATTATATTTTGAGCATAATTTCTATATTTTAAAGAAAAATAATTTGGTGAGGATAAAATGTTGTATCTCAAAAACAGAGATACAAAAGATATCTCAATAAAAATGTAGCCCTCACTCGAAGTTGACTGACAAAATGAATTACCCAAAAGAATTCTGCAAAGATAAAATTGTTCCTTTTATTTTAAACAGTGACTATTAATCTTACTTTTTTCCACACCTCAAGAACAAAAAAGATCAAATTAAGAAATTGAAGTGGTAGAGTTTAAATAAGAGAAATTGATAATGGTTGTATACAGAAAGAATTAATTATCAGCATAATTTTTATTCTTGGCAGCCAGCATATGAGAAGGTGAAGTTTATGTTTTGCTGCTAAGGCACATTTCTTCTTTGGTAACCAATGAATTAAAAGTTAGTAGTGTGTGGTTTTGTTTGTAAATGTTCTTCTGTCACCTGTGTATAATCAATTATTTCAAAATTCTAACTAATAAAGCTTATTTGTATTATGAAATATGTTAACTAAAATCTTATAGTAGGAGTGCAGACTTAAAGTTAATTCTGACATTTAAAAATAATGTTGTGAATTATTTATTTAGAATACATGTTGTTAGGCTAATTGGTTTCTTCAAAAGGTACACTACCTTCAAAGCTAAAAGGAAAAACTTCTTGAATGGGTAGCCAATAGCTGGGTTCTGTAAAAGAAAGTCACTTAGTAACAAAATGATTACAGTAAGTTTCACTGAACAGAAAACTTACCAACACTTGAATTCATGTCCCCATTTTCAGAATCTGCTCCATGTTGGTTATTACTGGTGTGATAGTTGCTCATAGCTTCTAATTTGATTTTTTTCACCTTCATTGCTTCGGCGATAGCTGCATTGGTAGCAGCGGCAGCTGCTGCAGCTGCTGCTGTCAAACCTTTAAAGAATAAATTAAAAATGAGGTAATGCAAATTCTGATTTTTCACGTAAGATGTCATGTACTTTATACAACACATATGCAAACATAGTGGAGTATCTGATTCCTTTATGCAACACTCTCATATCGTATATTCATTCCCAAGGAACCAATGAAAGAACATTGATAGAATGGACAGAATGCTCTCCAAAATCCCACATCAGTATTAGCAGAAGCATGATTCATATGTAGAAGGATAATAGTAGAAATAAGGCCAGAATTGTTTCTCAAACTCCATCTGAATATGTCATTCCCTGCCTGCATCCAATGCTGTCCAGCTGCCTAACGAGGGCAAAAATATAACCTGCTTAACTTAATTCACCAAGCTTTTCACTGGGCCTGGAAACCTAGCTAATTACCCTAAATCTCCCTGTTCTCATGCCTCCTCGCTCCCCCTGTGTTGAACTTGGCCCCGAGGCCCACATGTGCTCTGTCTCTTCAAGCTTGCACTTTCTCACAGACCATCAAATGTCCCAGATGACTCTTCTACTTCTCATCCTCCAGTATTCGAGTCCCAGAGTCAACCCTTCTAATCACTATGCCATATTTATCCAAACAGTTTGCCTCTGTTCACTAAGAAAATGACAGGTAAGAGTGATCATGAGGGGACTTTCCTGGTGGTCCAGAGGTTAATCTGCTTGCAGTGCAGGGGACACTGGTTTGATTCCTAGTCAAGGAACTAAGATCCCACATACTATGGGGCAACTCAGCCCATGTGCCACAACTACTGAGCCTGCACACTCTGGAGCCCACACTCGGAAGCTACTGTGCCTGCGCACCACAATGAAAGAGCCCATGTGCCACAAGACCTGATGAAGCCAAATAAATAATTTTTTTTTAAAGGAGTGATCTTGAAATTAGAAATAACAGTGAGACCAATATGGAAGAGCAGAAAGAGAAGTGTCAGCTTTAGGTACAGGCTCCAGGTATCCAGCAGGGTTTCAGAGAAGAGGAGCGGTCTGTTTTCCTTAGATGTGTGACCTTCTACTAAGTCAATTCACTTCATCCTGACATTCTTCATCGCTTCCCTGGTGGCTTAGATGGTAAAGAATCTGCCTGCAATGCGGGACACCGAGGTTCAATTCCTTGGTCAGCAAGATCCCTTGGAGGAGGGCATGGCAATCCACTCCAGTATTCTTGTCTGGAGAATCCCATGGACAGAGAAGCCTAGCGGGCTACAGTCCATGGGGTCACAAAGAGTTGGACATGTCTGAGCAACTATGTGAATGATTTCTCTTAACTTTAGAACTTTGACATCTATGAAAGGATACACCCTCCCACTGCCCTCGTACTTTTTGCTATGGCTGCTTCAGAGCTTCTGGCTACAGTGCTTCAGCCCCCTCTGAATTTATCTGTATGATTTATTTCCACTCGCAGCTGGTGGATTAGAGACTGAACACCTCTCTCCTCCTTTTCCTCCCCGCTAATCATCACTTCTAGTTACTACAGCAAATAAGTTACTGCCTCAGGAATTAAAGAAAGTTTTGTTTTTGTTTTCCCCTAGAAACCTCTGCTTTATTTTGGAGGTTAGGGGAAGATCCGACCAAAAACACCCTGACAACTTTTACCCCAATGCAACAAAACTTTCAGACTGGATCTTTGCATAACAAACTGATAACCACCCCCTAAAAAGGCATTGGTCTGAACTAAAGAATTCATCTGGGTCTGAACTGAGCACTTATTGCCATTTAAGTCCCAACTTGAACTGATTCTCTCCTCTTCCTATGATTGAATTTACTCCCCAGTTACTCATTTCCTTCAAAGATGTTTCAGAACATTTTCTTTCCTGTTCTCTTAAAATTCTGTTTGTGTTTCCCAGAAAATCTCTCTTCCTCAATTTGCGTTGACACCAGTGTGAACATCCCACTTGTCCTTTCCCTTTATTGCCTGTGTTGTCCCATCTCCAATTTATGACACATCTTTATCTTTGATTTATGCAGCAGGTAAATCTTGTCCCATAGTATTCAAATAAAAACGAAAACTTACAACTTGAGATACGAGTGTTATTATTAGGTAGATCTGAATCAAGCTCAGTAGCATGAAACATAACTATGCATGATATGGCCTTACATAAGCAATAAAATCTTCTTAAGTATGGTTTCTTCATCTGTGAAGTCATCCTATTCACGAAGGGATAATAGAAGGATTAAATAAGATAAACTGTGTGAAGAATGCCACATTATGTTTAGTAAAAATTAGGCAGGCTTTGTGTTCTAGTTTTTACTTTAATAAGTCAAGCCCTGTCTTAGCTATGACTCCTGCAGGATATGATGAGTTGGCCACAGCCCCCTCAGCTAGAAGATCCTAATTCTCCTTATTGGCCTGCATTAACCCTTGACTTTTAAAAATGCTTTCAATAATTTTATTGTGAAAAGAGTACTTTATGATACACTTCTATTATTCCACTTGACATTTTTCTCCCCAGGTCTACATTTCTAATACAAATTGCCACAGATAGTTGTGTGTATGGTACACATACATGCTATAACTTAACTATAATACTTTTAAAAATATTCTATATTCAGTATGGTTTCATGATGACAAGAAGAAAGCTATTACATTTGCAACAGTTGCTGATTTTAGTTCTACCTACGCACCTTGATGTTTGATGGGTCCTCAAATTTAATTCTTTAATAACTTTCGAATTCAGCCAATTTTCTCCATCTCTACTGGCTCCCCCTAGTACAAGCTGTCTCTTTTTCTTCCGTGGAGTATTGTAATTATTTCTTAACAGCTTTTACTTTCTCTACTTTCCATCTCTTATGATTCATGCAGCAGTCAACATAACCTTATGAAAATGAAAATCCAATCCTAGCATTCAATGCCTGCTCTGAGGAGCAAGCTGGGCGCTTCATGTGTCTGTCAGAGCCCTGTGTGCTCAGTCCTCTGCTTCTCTGTATGGCATTATCTTTCCAACAGGTTTCTTTTGCTCTCTGTGCTTCAGAAACATAGACATCTTTCATGTCTTCTAACAGACATTTCCTCTTTCAAATTAGACTCTGCACATGGTGTTCAAACTTTCTAGAAAAGCTGTCCAGTCCCATACCCCAGACCTGTCCCTGCATCCATCATGTGATGGCTTAAATATGATGCTCCACAGGGAGCGGGCTCAGGATCTTGACTCTTTGATCAGCTTCCTTAGTGGTTCAGACAGCAAGTATATCCCTGCAATGCAGGAGACCCGAGTTCGATCCCTGAGTCGTGAAGATCTCCTGGAGAAGGAAATGGCTAACCACACTAGTATTCTTGCCTGGAGAATCCCCTATACAGAGGAGCCTGGCAGGCTTCAGTCTACAACCTTGCTAAGAGTCGAACACGACTGAGTGAATAACACTTTCATTTCACTTTTCTTTTTTCAGTGGAAGCAGGCTTAGGATCCTGACTCCTCAATATACTTGGGAAAGAGCTCCAGCACTTCAAGAATCAGTCTAGGACTCGCTTATTTTAAAGAGTTGACTTTCCCCACCCTACCCACAAGAGTAGAGCTTGTGTTCTCAGCTCTGCTGAAAGAATTTGTTTTCTCTGTGCATTAGAATCACTCACAGAGCTTTAAAACCATACAAAGAGCTGAGTTTTATTGTCTGAGATTCTGGTTATCTTGAGTTGTATATTTGAGTTGAATTTACTTTCCTTGGGTTACTTTAATGTGAAATCTGAGAACACAAACTCACTCCCTTAAACTTTGTTTTTTTTGAGGGGGGAGAGTGGGGAGAGGGATGTTGCTCAGGAGTTAGTTAGGGCTGACTCCTCTAACTAGGTTATAACACCAAAAGGACAGAAAAGCGTTCTTAATATAACTCTCAAACACTGAACCCAAAGCCTGGCACAACTTGTATCTGAATGAAAAAAAATGCTTCTGAAATTGGATTACCTGGAAAGCCACAAGAGAAATATGGGCATTATTTTGACAATATCAGGCTTCCCTGGTAGCTCAGCTGGTAAAGAATCCACCTGCAATGCAGGAGACCCTGGCTTGATTCGTGGGTTGGGAGGATCTGCTGGAGAAGGGATAGGCTACCCACTTCAGTATTCTTGGACTTCCCTGGCCGCTCAGCTTGTAAATAATCCACCTGCAATGTGGAAGAGCTGGGTTTGATTCCTGGGTTGGGAAAATCCCCTGGAGAAGGAAACAGCTACCCATTCCAGTATTCTAACCTGGAGAATTCCATGGACTATACAGTCCATGGGGTCACAAACAGTCGGACACAACTAAGCAACTTTCACTTTGACAATATCAATATACGCCATTAAAAACACTTTATATATATCGCAGTCAATAAAAATACACTAACAGTAGCAAATATCATTAACTTAATAAAAAGCATTTACTCTCCATTGCTGGAGACAATTACAATAGTCTCACCTTCACTTCTGCATTTATTGCACTTTCTGTTGGCCTTGTCATAGCCCTTTCAAATCTCTAATGTAATTCTCAAATCCCCTCTGGCTTGCTGCCTCTAGTAAAAACTTACTTTAGAATATAGACACTCACTTTAGAAAGAGGTCCCATTGTATATTTAGTTCCCTATTGATGCTTCCTTTGAAAGAACAGTGTAACAAATTCACAAAATAGCTCCAGTGTTTGGTCTATGTTTCATAGAGAATACACAGTGTTAAAACTCTTCCTATGTAACCAAGAACGGTTTGCTGGTGCAACATGCATGGACCTAGAGATTGTCACACTAAGTGAAGTAAATCAGGCAAAGACAAATATCATATGATGTCACTTATATGTGGAAATAAAAAAGATACTGATGAACTTATTTACAAAACAGTCTCACAGACTTAGAAAACAAACTATGGTTACCAAAGGAGAAACTTTGGGGGAAGGATAAACTAGGAGTTTGGAATTAATGGACACACATTACTGTATATAAAACAGAAAAACAAGAAAGACCTAGTATATAGCACAGGGAACTATATTCAATATTTTATAATAGCTTATAATGGGAAGGAATATGAAAAAATATAAATATGCTTATATATGTATATAACTGCATCACTTTGCTGTACACCTGAAACCAACAAAACATTGTAAATCAATTATATCCAATATGAAATAAAACTTTTTAAAAAAGAATGGTCTGCTTGTGTAAACACTGGTAATCCATAGCATTTATCACATACTTTTCCTCCCTGTGTAAGCTTTTCCTACTTACAACTCTTTCCACTTGCCTTATATTCAGATTTCATGATATTCTCCTTCAATATTCCACCCTGAAACAGTGCATTTATGACTGCTTTTAACTCTTCCCAAACAAAACAAGTCATTTTTTTCCCTAAGAACTAGGTAATCCAGTTTCTCAAAGTGATAACCTATATCAAATTCAGCTGCAGAGCGTGGTGAAGTTGAAGATTATCTTCCCTGGGGCCATATTCACAGAATCTGTCTCTGAGATGAGCTTCCCTCATAGCTCAGCTGGTAAAGAATCTGCCTGCAATGTGGGAGACCCTGGTTCCATTCCTGGGTCAGGAAGATCCCCTGGAGAAGGGATAGGCTACCCACTCCAGTATCCTTGGGCTCCTTTGTGGCTCAGTTGGTAAAGAATCTGCCTGCTATGGGAGACCTGGGTTCGATCCCTTGGATGGGAGGATTGTATAGTCCATGGGGTTGCAAAGAGTCAGACATAACTGAGTGACTTTCACTTTTCATCTCTGAGAAATGGACTGAAAAATCTGTATTTTTATCTTTCAACAAGTCGATTCTCTGCCCTTAGATTATTTGATGACAATAGTTTACTGTATTAAAGTGTGGCTGCATTTTACAATAAAAGTTTATTAGCCTGGTAGTGGTTTTTGAAAGTGAGTATAGTTCAGAATCACCAAGGAAACTTGTTAAAATGCAAAATTAAGATGACTCAATAATCAGGATCTGAGACACACTGCTGTATGACTCAATAATCAGGATCTGAGACACACTGCTGTAGATCTCAGACACACTGCTGTAGACAGTAGGTTCAGACTTTGGAAAATTGAGTCTTCTATGCCTGTAGCTTAGCACAGCAGAACAAAGAGGCCAGCCAGGTAACGCTGCACTTCTGTGTGATACAAATGCAGTAGTCGTGTACGTGATTAAGTCAACCAACCACTTACATTGACAAATCTATTTGGCATATACAGTAACTGTTAACCAAAGAGCTTGAGTAACTTCTTCTGATTCTTCAATCATGCAGAATTTTTATCAGATTTCTTTCTCTCATTGGGGGAAAAGTTATGTGTATATAACACACACACACATAGTGTGTGTTTGTGCACGTGCGTGCACGTGTGCATGAGCACAGTGAAGAAACAAATAAATGAATAAAGAATCTCTCACACGAAGGAAAGATTAAACCATCTATTTTACTTCCTGAAATTTTCCTTTTTCTACGCCCCAAGAACAATCATAGTATCTTACACACAAAGATCAAAACATGCACTAAACCGAGTAGTCAAATATCGTGCAGATTTATTTTAAAATGTTTTAAACCCTATTTTATCATCATCAATGGGAAGACTTTAATGTATGCTTAAAATTCTGTCACCGATAAAATAATGTATTGAAAGACAGTTTGTTTTAAAAAAAAGAATCTCCCTTCAGAGAAAGGATAATAAGTCATGCATACATTGTGCAATTCCTAGACCTTATATTGGCCCTCAGAAAAGGGACTGTGAATCAAACTTCAGTTAAAATCCATAGGCCTTAGAGCATGAAGAAATATTTAGTTTTTTTTTTTCTATCTGATCTTTATAAACTCTCACTTACAAAAGAATGAGCATATTTTTACACAGCATTTGGAAATACAGCTTGTCATATTAGCGTTTGAATTACACTACAAACTCATTACTGTGGGCTCCATTCTGTTTACTCCTTCACAGCAAATTCTATATTATCTTTTAACTAGCTATCGTTAGATATTTTTTTATCTTGGCTTTTAGGCTTCTTTTAATAATAATTTTATTTTTTGATGCTCCATTAAAATCTTTTAAAGTTCTTTTTGAAAAAGTGACTGACATGGAAATTACTAGTTATCTAAACTCACTATCATAGAAAGAGTAAACATATGGTGGTTGAAAGAAACACTTCAAAGAGTGGTACAAACTTTGGACAACAGGCACCACATTTTTATGAAATAATGCAGTAAATTATATAATTCCGAAACCTTCAAAATTCCTATCTTTAAAACAGAGATACCAGTTCCGATCAGTAGTGTTGTGGGGCATAAAGGTAAAATAATGCACAACACAGCTAAACCCTCTGCAAATGGTAGTAAATATTTTCAAGTAACCCATAAAATCCATCACACCTTTATTTAGTTTTATATTTGTTCAGTTATTCACAAAAATGCAAATATGACAAAAGCTATCCAACGGTATAGGGTTAGAATCTAGCCATTTGACAAATGGACACCTGAAGATCATACTTCTATCAAATCATTTGACTTAGTAGTCTATGTTGATCAATTTTATCATAAAATCATTAAATTTCCACTCTGTGCTATATTGATACAAAGCCTTTGCTACTTCAAATTCAATATCCAAAATCCAATCCATGGGTTTATCGTTTGGAAGAGAAGCAGGCATTATTATTGCTTAAGAGCCTTTTCCTTCCAAAGATAGCATTTTTTTTTTTTGCTCTCAACTTTTATCAAAAGTGATTTTAAATACTTCAAATACTGTTATACAATCCTGACTGCTCTCTCTAAAAAGGGAAAAGTACCCCCATTCTGTTTATTCCAAATAAGTTAGTATCCCTAGTTATAAAGAGTAGATTACAACTATAGATTATAAATATGAATAAAAGAGACATATTGCTGTCAAATTCTTTCTCTGATCTGTTTGTTTGCTCATTAACTTGAAAGGTCTAATCTTTGATCTTTGGTTTCAAAGACAACAAGATGACTTCCAAATGTTTGATATGTTGTCTACTTTTACATCACATTCCACATAAAATTTATTTCCTAGGACTTAATGGGTAAATAAAATTAGTTATAAGCAAGAGATAGTAAGCATTCAAAGCTTCCATATGATAGACTTTTTATGAGTCTGTCACTTTACCCAAACTTAGAAAAAAACACTTTAACATGCACTCATTTCTAGCCAATGGTAGTTATTATTAATATTCTGGAATTGATAAGTTATTTATGTCTGGCATTCTTCCTACTGATTATTCAGGGAGACAGGCGGCTTATAAATATCTCATCACTCCACCGTCACAGAAATTTCATCGACAGTGCTCATGCACAGCTATTAGCAATATGAATCTAACCATTACAAGAAGGAGGAAAATCGAACATGTGGCATTAATACGCAGTCCTGGTTCCTAACCATCTGATAGGCAGATGGTGTGAAGCGGATTCTCCAGCTGAAATGAAGGGGCACATCATTTAAAACCTTGTTTGCATTCTAACTGATATCAGTGCCATATTGATATACATGATACATCATGGCAGTATTTGAACAATCTAGTTTGTTTCAGTCATAAATGTTTACAACCTTGTTTTTTTTAATCTTATAAGCATGTTCAGAAGAGTGTATTTTTAATTTATGAAACCTATTGTTTACTTCTGTTGAACTAGAAGATTAGAGAAAGCAAGAATATTAAATTACCTCAACCAGAGCAATATAACCAAGACAGATGAATAAAGTGGGTTTCTATTTTCAATAAAAGATGTTAGTAAAGGAATTTTAAAATTAGCCCAGGCATTTTGTGCATTAAATTCATTTATTCACTTAAGCCTTCTAGGTGTTTCTCCCCCAAGTGACATACAGAGATACTTAATGCTTTACATAGTCATTCATTTAAATTTCTTGCTGTGTGCAATTAATCTTGTCCAACAATTCGATTCAGAAAGTAAAACATCAAAAAGCATGCTCATTTCAACAGTCATTACTGTAAAGTAATCTTTCTGCTCCTGACAGGTCCTATAGACTTTTTGCAAAACTCTGTTGAAGGTGCATTGTAAGCTCCATATGAGTCTGAATTACAACTCAATTGAAATCGCTCCAAGTCTTAGAAGAACTCTTGGTTCAATATAACAACTTGAAAACACCAGTACGTTCTTTCCACTCTGTCTTCCTCCTATCCTTATTTAAATGCCAGCTGTCTAAAAAACTGAAACTAATTTTCACAGTTATTTTATTTCTCAATACTTTCTATTAAATGGAAATTATGATTGAAATCTGTCTGTCCTCACCATTAAATGATTAAATAACAAATGATAAGCAATTAGAATAAGTAAGTTTATTGTAAAGCAGGAGAGACTGAAGATTTTGAATGTGAGTTTTTCTCCTAAGGAACATTAGAAAAGAAAAATTGATCTTAGAGGCTATTAATGAAAATAGTCACTATCCCAGTTTCCAGTTTTCAACTGGTTAAATTCGATTTTTAAGTGTTTGGATTAAGAACAAAAAATCTACTACTTTGGAGAAATATCTGGGAAGTGTATTATAATCTTGATAATGTATACATCAAGTTTAGCATTCTTTACTGATGAGCTTGAAACCCGCAGCCTCACAGAGTTTACAAAGTAACAGCAGTAGTGAAGTCAGAGGTAGTGAATCCCATGGGGATGTCATTTGGCCACATGTAAAATCACTGAGAAATTTCCACGGAAGTTTTTGAAACACTCAACTTCTAAACACTAACCCATAGAATCAGGCTGAAACAGAATCAATTCAAATGTTTAAATTACTATGATTTAAAATAAGAAAATATGCAAGTTTTGGAAGTTAAACCTGACACAATGTTTTGAATATAAAACTTTTACTTCTACTCCATCTGTTAACATTACCACCTTTAGAAAAATATTTAACAAACACTTGGAATCTGGACTTGTAAAACACAGAGAAGAGAAAGACTTTATCTACTGCAACACTTTTATTTTACTGATGATGCAACTTAGGGGCATCTAGGTTAATCATTTCTATAAAGTTACACCATTAAATAATGATAGAGTAATCCCAATTCCCCTAACTCCCTCTTCAGTACTGCCCACACTGACTCTGTCCATAAACGTAAAAAGAAAATTATAGAGTATAGTAAACTATGGAATCATTGAAGGAAAATGAAATCTGTTTGGTTACTTAGCTTATGGATTGCACAGGAAGTCAAAGTTACAGACACACAGATAATATCACAAGTATAAGTTAACTTCACTTAACAACCTGATATAAATGTTCATTTGTGATTCCATTTTATGAAATTTAGAATCTATTTGTAGTGAAAACAATGGTCATTCAACTTTTTTTTTTATTGGCGCTAAGTCGTGTCCAACTCCGTGACCCCGTGGACTGCAGAACACCAGGCTTCCCGGTCCTTCACAGTCTCCTGGAGTTTGCTTAAACTCATGTTCATTCAGTCAGTGACACCATCCAACCATCTCATCTTCAGTTTCCCCCTTCTCCTCTCGTTCTCAATCTTTTCCAGCACCAGGGTCTTTTCCAATGAGTCGGCTCTTTGCATTAAGGGGGCCAAAGTATTGGAGCTTCAGAATCAGTCCTTTTAATGAATATTCAGGGCCGATTTACATTAGGATTGACTTTCAACTTTTAGAATTGACATTCAACTTTGTGCATAAAACTTTTAACCTGTACTATTGATGAAATATATTGTTCATAACATTACCCTGAGTCTTATACTTTAAATACAGAGTAACAA
Source organism: Okapia johnstoni (assembly GCA_024291935.2). Lineage (NCBI taxonomy): Eukaryota > Metazoa > Chordata > Mammalia > Artiodactyla > Giraffidae > Okapia > Okapia johnstoni. Next base: position 34,345,727 of record CM044321.1, on the reverse strand, counting down.
GAAATAGAAGAAAGGCAAATAAACTCTTTTCCTCTCTATATCTTGAATACAGAACAACTGACAGATAGAAAAAAAAATGAAAGAGGTAATCTTCGTCTTGAATTGTCAATAAATTTCTCTTCTCATTTCATTATTCCATTCTCCACTAAACTGAGCATTAGATGTTCTCACGTTTGTCTATGGCCCAATATTTCTTACTACCTACATGACTCATTAAACCAAATTACAAAAAGCATTGACCCCCAGAAGGTGGCTCTTACCAACCTGAGAGTAACTGACAGTATTAACATTCTGAAAGGATGTTTTTATAAGAGGCCACTTGTCAATATATTGGTAACAGTTCAGGCAGGTAATAAGTGAAAAGAGAAAACGGTGTCATAAATTTAATTTCTTGTCAAAGAGTCACCTCATTGGCACTTTGGTCTAAGAATAATCTTTCCACATGTTTTCTCCTTTTCTCAACACCATGTAAATCCTCTTCTAAATCCTTTGATACTTCAATAAGTCTCTCTTTTTTTCTTTTTCTAGAATCATGGTAACATGCAGGGCTCTGCCAGTGTATGATTGTTGGTGAAGAGAGGAGGAGATGAGAAAAAGTTATAATAGAAATGATTGTTTTGTCAGGTAAGTCTTGCTTGTGGGAGTTATCCAATGAGATAAATAACTGGAGACAATGTGATCATAAAGTTTTTTTGATACAGTAATGACACATACACACTTTCTGAATAGAGGTCAGGATCTGAGTTAAGAACAGTATATAGCCGTGTTCACTGAATAACAATTGGAGAAGGGCATGGCAACGCATGGACATGGGTTTGGGTAGACTCCGATAGTTGGTGATGGACAGGGAGGCCTGGCGTGCTGTGATTCATGGGGTCGCAAGGAGTCAGACATGACTGAGTGACTGAACTGAACTGAACTGATGGCAACCCACTTCAGTATTCTTGCCTGGAGATTCCCGTGGACAGAGGAGCCTGGCAGGTCATGGTCCATAGGGTTGCAGAGAGTCGGATATGACTGAAGTGACTAAGCACACACTGAATAACAATAGAATAAGAATGGGAGGACTATTTGAAGCAATATATTCTCCACACTTTTGTCATCAGGTTCTTACATTTATTCCACCATTTCATTCAATCTCCATATTCAGCCTGTAAGTAATGTATTTATCTTATATGATTCCAAGAAAAAATATGGTGATAGCTCAGTTGTAGTGCTTGGAAAAGTAGGGTTTTGGTTGCTGCTTTAAAGCTGGACTATGGAAAAGAATAATTCTGATTAATTCAGAAAAATAGATACTTCCACGTGACAAGGAAGATCAAAAAGAAATATAGCTCTTCATTCATAACTTCAAGTTGTTCATCCTCCTCTAGAGGGTGGCAGGAAGCCTTTGTCATGCCATGCTTTTGTAGTCATAGTCATGATATTTAATTTTCTTAGTGTAATTTAGGCCAGTTACTTACAATGTATGATTTTGAGACAACCTTGTACTTTATTGTTCAAGAAATAAATGCTGTCTATGTTCAAAATGATTTCCCCTTTGAGGTTTGATTAGTATCAATCCAGCTCACCTAGGAAAAGAGCAAGTGTATGTTAAGGAAAATTACCAACAGTTGGCATTACATTATTCATTTCTTTCTCTCTCTTTTTTCCTTTTTTGCTGCAAAAATCATTACAACAGAAAGAAATATCTAATTTCTAACATGGCAAGAAATGCATGTCTTTTGTACATTACAATAAAACCTTTCACTTTATTTCAAAACAATAATAATTTAGAGCAAATGCTCCATTTTCCTTACATCTCTTCATTTATGAGTGAAGATTGTCATTGCACTGATCCAATGGCTTTTCTTGACCTAATTTATGTTGTACCATGAGATTCTATTAAAAGAAACTAAATCACTGCAGTAGATTTATTCACCTTAAATAATTTAAGCTAATTGAAAAAGAACCAAACGGAAACTAAAACACTTCTCTCAAGCATCCAACTTCCGCGTATCAATTAGTAATTTAAACAACCAGCTAATCATAACAGCTTCATGTGAAACAGGGGCCTGTGCTGTGTACACATTTCTGTACTTCCATGAAGCTGAAAAAAGAAATAAACATCAAATTTGAGTCTGAAATCATATGTATCTATTCTGGAGTCATTCAGTTCAGTCACTCACTTGTGTCCAACTCTTTGCAACCTCATGGACTGCAGCACACCAGGCCTCCCTGTCCATCACCAACTCCCAGAACCTACTCAAACTCATATCTATCACATCAGTGATGCCATCCAACCATCTCATCCTCTGTCGTCCTCTTTTCCTCCTGCCCTCAATCTTTGCCAGCATCAGGGACTTTTCCAATGAGTCAGTTCTTCACATCAGGGGACCAAACTATTGGATTTTCAGCTTCAGCATCAGTCCTTCCAATGAACACCCAGGACTGATCTCCTTTAGGATGGACTGGTTGGACTCTCAAGAGTCTTCTCCAACACCACAGTTCAAAAGCATCAGTTCTTCGGCGTTCAGCTTTCCTTATAGTCCAACTCTGGAGTCATTAGGCAATTTCAATAAATTATTTTCACTGATGGATTTGAGACTTTTCTCAATTTACCCAAACAATTTTGAAAAGAACACATGGCAAAATGAGAGAAATATCTGGAAAATCATATCTAATCACTCATCTGGCAATACATATGGCATTTCAAATTTATAACATGCCTTAAGCAAAACAAAGTTTAAAACATTACTGTCATTCACAAAAGTTACTTTTTCATAATAACCAGAAACTGAACTCCTATGGGTTAGTTTAAAAATAAATGATTTAGTTTAATATTATTATAATTATATAGTGTTCTTCTACACTTCTTGTTGGTAAAAGTTATCAAATTTCAATTTGTTATGTTAATAGTAGCTCATCATGATATTGCAAATTATACTATTTTAATAGTCCCATCATTATAGAACTCCATTTGTAAAAGCAATGGTCATTTTTCTCATGTGATTATTTATTTTATAATTCAGCCTTTGTTAATACCTGGAGTGTGTGGCATAATCACTCATAAGACAGTTTTACAAAAAATTACAAAGCTTTTTGCAGTATTTTTGCCATACATCTTCCTTCTGAGAATTAGAAAATTCAAACATAACTTTATCTTGGAAGTAAAGCTTTTTGAAATATTGCTAAGTGCATATTGAATAAAGACAACACACTTAAGCAGACTTTCCCCCCTTTAAACAGCATTCATCTTTTCAAAAGCAATAGATTCTCAGTCCACACGGAGTCTATTGCATTATTCATTTCATGTGCAACCTCATGCTGGACCATAAATTGTTACTTTATCTAATCAAAGGAGACTTAACTCTACAGAAGGTCAAAGGTTTAATTTTGTGAAGTATTATCTTACGCTATGAGTTTAACCGAAAAATAGAAGAAGAAAAACAGCCAAGAAACTGGTAATAAATGAACCTTTATTGCCTCAGGCATTGGCCTAGTTAATAAACTTTCATTGAAGGTTTCTTTCAACTGTTACGGACAATGAGAGGAAAAAAATCTTAAATTACAGCCATGTGTGACTTTTAAAGCAGTCATTCTTTTTTATCTCAACCTCCCTTGCACAGGAGAAAAAAAAGACAAAGAAAGATTGTCTTCGATCTCTTAACCAAAAATGTATGTTTCTAAACAGATGAAAAAGTGCAGATAAACTTTTCTAAAAGCAGAGGTCAGCTTTGAACAATGTAAAAAAATGCATTCTTTAGGTGTTGAATCTTAGTGAACAGTCTCTCTAGCTAAATGTAAAACTACAAAAAGGAGGAAGAAGACAAGATGTTTCTGCAAATATAACTCTTAAATTGGGTCTACTACTTAGAAAAACATGATGCTTTATTATCTCACCATTAGTGCACAAAATTCACCATAGATTTAAAATTAATTAAATATACTATAAATAAGTATATTATTTATGTACTGTCTGCCCTGTTTTAGACCAAAAAAAAAAAAAAAAAACCTTCTTCTATTTTCAGAATCTTCACTAGAAGCTAAATAATTCATGTTATTGTTAGGAAATTCAAATTTTTAAGAAGTCTATCTATTTAGTTGACACTTTCAACCAATATCACTCATGAGTAGTTTGTTTGTTTGTTTTTTTCATTATTTTCTAGAGAAGAAAATGAACTGAGTTCTTCTGAATTAATATTCCCTTTTTTGTCTGAGATGTGTATTGCTACCCCGGTGCTTGCTCTTTTGATTTCCATTGGCATGGAATACTTCTTTCCATCCTCTCACTTTCAGTCTGTAGGTACCCCTATGTCTGAAGTGGGTATGTATAACTGAACTACTCTGCTGTACACCTGAAGCTAACAAAACACTGTAAATCAACTATACCCCAATATAAAATTAAAAATTATTTTTTAAAAAACTCCTTTTTTTCAGGAAGCACTATATTAAGTATAAAAGTTATTATGACCTTGATTGCAATATCTTTATCTCCACACCACAGCATAAATAAGATAGATTCTCACATCACCAAAAGAGTTCACCTAAGCTCTGAGAAAGGGAAGATGCCATATTCTGCATTTTACTTTAGATATCCTAAAACAGAAGAGAAAGAGGGCTGGCTTGATACTCTGAACTGGACACCCCTACTAGATTCTATTCACAAAGCACATCACTCTCAGCAGGGCCCCCAACCCTCTTCCCACCGGGCAGCATATGGACAGAATTGGGCTTTACTTCATTTCAGGAATGTGTCCCCGGGACACTATCTTGGGCCACATTTGAATCCAAACATGATAGCTGCTTACACCAGCAGGACCACGTAAAAGTGGGACCAGGCTCCCTACTAAGAAATACACTTCACACAGCTGGGAGACATTGAGTTCTCCCAGGGTCAAGGATGTAAACATGTTCATAGTAGCAGCTTTGCTTCTTTACTATATTTGCCTAGAAGAGAAAGAGAGACTAAGCAGAAAGAAGGAAACCTAGAAATTAAAGATGTTTTAACATGAATTCTGAACGGAAAAAAAAAGTCAGGTTATTGACATAGAAAGTTGAGGATAAAAACATAGGTCTTCCAAAAACGTAGTTACATCTGGATATCAGAAACTGAAGCAGAGTGAGGCAACTCATTTTCATTAATTAGTAGATGGTTTTAGAATCAATGAATAGTTTTGGATTTCATGCAAGAAACCATGACGTGCTACCCAAAGGTGACAGTGAAAAATACTTTCAATGATACACATTTTTTATTTTGCTGCACTCTATTTTCTACCTAATTTATAAGCATGCATATGGTTGGGGAGCAAAAGGAAGAAAAGAGTAAAGAAAATTAAGGGACATAAACTACTAGAATAGAAACACTAGATGTAAATATGTATAGTAAATGGCTATTGTATGCATTTGTGGATAAAGAACTTAGTAACAGCAAGGATGGTCATGCTTTATATAAATTTCAGTTTTATGTTTTTTTTTTAAATCACCAGTTTTTGTAAAAGGCTGAGGAACATTTAGAAAGTGACCCCAAGGTCAGAGAAGCATGGGAGAATAATGAACACAGGTATCACAAATCCAATTCTTCATTCCATTAATCAAAATTTTATGGGTTTGGGAAAGTTTTGTTACGGTACACAGAGAGGATAAGAAAAAAGAAAGATCAAGGGAATTCAAAGGATTTATTAAAAGTGCAGACAGTAACTCTGACTAGTGTTTTAGCTAGATAGACACAATTAATTAATTGTAACGTTGTGAAACTTGAAAATGCTGAAAGAACGTGCTCATGCCTGCAATGCAGTAATGTAGCAAAATACTTATAATCTTTCAACCACCGGGAGCTTTTGTTGGTTTTTTAACCTAATCCACAGCTTGACATAGATCCTAGGGTAATGGAACACAGTTCTTTGATTGAAATAATATCTAAACATTGCTTCACTAGCCCGGTGGCCTAATAGAAGTCTGTCTCTCTGAAACTTGAGAAATTTAAGTTTGGAAACAAACTCAGACACTGAGCTCTGACTTGTAAGTCCTTCAAGAAAAGCCTTTGAGACAGGACTATGCCCTTTCTAGTTTAACAAGACCAAAAACAGACATAAAACTTCTGCGATAGCTTTTCTTCCAAACAATGAGACAGTCAAAACAAATAATTTAGTTCAGCCACTAAGAAGTGACTAATAAGATAACAGTAGAGTGTTGATAATCACAGAGAGTCTAATACATGTCATTAAAAAGCTAAGTATTTCACCAGCGACCCATTCCACCGGCTTACTTCATTTTCATGTGAAAATCTGAGCAATATGCACGTTATTATTACAAAGAAAGTTGATCCATACCGTTTGTCAATTTCAGTCATGTGGAAAATTTCAAAGCGTTCAAAGACACACAAAAATATCTGAAAAGGTATTTTGGCATTACCATATAGCAGGGAGAAATCCGTATCATGTTTTAGTCAATGTGCCTCAAATTCGCAATAATGATAATAAAGCACACTGGAACATTTTAGTGAGAGAAAAGTAAGTTGTAAGTCTGCACTTGCAGGAGTAAATACACTCTGATTAAACTCTGAAAGATAAATGCAATAAAATCTTCATTTCATTGTGTAACCTGATAAACTCAAATAAACATAGAATATAACAATTATTATCTATCAATATCCAAGCATCTGGTAGAAACTGCTAAGCAAAAGTAGAACAAAAAACAGGAAAGACATGGGTAGCAGCAAAATATACCTGAGGCTATAGCCAAATTTTAATTTTGCTTAGATACAATGCTTATAATATTAAGTGATGAAAATGATTATTTACTTAGTATCTGTTACCTGACATTATCATATCACTTTATAAACACATTTAATAAAAATGATACTAGAATGACAACTGAAACGAACTGTGTGTGTGCATGCGTGTTAAGTTCCTTCAGTTGTGGCCGACTCTTTGAGACCCTACGGACTGTAGCCCGCCAGGCTCCTCTGTCCATGAGATGCTCCAGGCAAGAATACTGGAGTGGGTTGCCATGCCCTCTTCCAGGGGATTGAACCCGCATCTCTTATGTCTCCTGAATTGGCAGGAGGGTCTTTTACCACTAGTGCCATCTGGGAAGCCCTGATACAATCTGCACACTGTCACAAATGTGAAGTCTTGACATATTTTATCATATCCTAAGGAACAAGCTATGAAGCTAGGCGGGAAAGCAGAGAGAAAGTAAGGAAAAATCCCCAAATTATGTAATAATAATAATATAATCCTAAAAGCACAGCAGTCCTTCAACAAAGAATTTCAGGAGCACAGCTAGAGTTGGTTAAATCAGTAGGTCAGCCATGTCGAGGACCCAAATCATTTCCATACTTTCCTTCTGCCATTCTCAATATATTGGAAAACATCTCCATGTTAGTAAGTTGGCTACAATAATTTCAAGCAACCAAACAAAAAGAGGGGAGCTGTTTTTTCTATATATTTCTATTTATCCCACAAAGAATTCATCATCAGGAGACACCTTAAAGAATCACCACTCAGAACACATTAGCCATAATTGTATCACCTGATCATGCCAGATCATGGCTGAAGAAGAATATGATTTTTTTCAATAAAATCAGGATTTTGTTATAAAGGAAGAAAGTGAAAAGAAGTTATTGGATAGCAACTAACAACACCTGCAATAAAAGCTTATTGAGGAATATTGAAGAAAATCATCAACTGCTTCACACAGAAGCCCAAATATACTGCTATTCTAAATCTCCCATCCTTTTAAATCTTTCCCATACTTACTCAACAGATAGCGTGTACCCAGATTCACACGATAACATCATTGTTTTTTTCCCAGGCACTATTTTACTTCTTATAATGAAGTCCTTGTACAGAAGAGTTCCATAAAACCACAGTAGCGACCTTGATTTTTATATTTAGAGTTACCAGGAACAGAAAAATGAAATGATGCTGAATTGCTTTGAGTTTCCTTTTCCACATCTAGCTGGAGGTATCCACAGAATAGATAATAAGATGGCATGCCTATAGAATATACAATAAGACGGTGTCCTTCATTTGATTGCTGGACAACTGAAGTTAAATAAGACAAATTTTATGGAATGTGACACCAAGAAAGAGTTCTCTTTTGAGCTATATTAGTCATTTAAATATTTCTTATGATAGTGAGATGGCTAAAGCTGGTGTTGATATTTTCAATGCTTTGATACAGTACTAAAACTATTTGATTCATGTTCTTTCATCCTAAGGATGCAGACCAGTGAAGGAGAACTTGGAGCAGCAACTGGAAAACTCAAGAGAAGGAAAAGAATGAGAGAGAGAAGGAGACAGGCAACGACAGTAGCTTCAAGTGTTCACATGTCTATTGCAAAGTCTTTTCCTGTTTGCTCTAAGATCTGAGTTTCAGTCCACCTTCCGTCATTGGGTGGATGGCCTCCATTTGGAAGATCTAATTTCTGACAGTTTCAGCTAACTTTACCCAGCTATAATAGAGAGGATCATGTATTGCCTGTGTCTCACAGAATTGGTAAGAACATTAAATGACATAGGATTTGTGAAAAATGGTCATAGATGTTTCATAATGACAGTTTCCTTACTTTCTTTGTCTTGCTATCGTTCCATCAGAGTTGGTCCTTCTGTCTTTTTTTCTTTTTTTTGCATTACTATCCCCACTCCTGACAGAGCTGCCACTAATTGTGCAGAACAAATGGCAGAGCCAGACCCATGACATCACACCCATAAATCTGTTCCTTCAACTGCATTTCCCAAGATCAATAATAGAACTTGGTAGAAAAATACATTTCTCATAAAGAATTTTGTTTTATAAGTACCTGCATGAATGAGCTCTGGATCAAATTTCAAGGTCATATAAAATTTGAATCCACAACTTACAAAATGACCTTAGACAACTCATTTAAACTGCCCTGGAAATGAAACTGATAACTGATATCATAGTGGTTATCAAAATCAAATGAGGGAATACACATAATGAACTTCTATCGTGCACAGCACAACAAAAGCACTTCACATGTGTAGGTTATCGTTATTGTCCTTAACATTAAAAGACACTAATATTCACAACACAGTGTCATAAAGAAAATGGTTTTAAGAGATGGAAACAATTTTAATACATGTTCTAATCAAAGGGAATATATATTTTGTAAAAAAATGCAAGTAATTTTCCTTATATTTCACATTATTATCACATATACACATATCACATATATATTATGCCAAGATATATATTATGGTGAAGTCACATCAAAAAAGAGGTCCGGTTGCACGGATACAACCAACATTACATAACAAAAATCCCAAAGAGTAAGTTAAGGTTTTAAATATATAGTCACTAAATCATCAGATCCAGACATTGTGTTGGCAGTGTCTTAGAAATCAGAATCTCCTAACCCAGACTCACTAGCATATCTACTTCTCCACTAACAGGTCAAGCATTCTTAGCTTCCCTCCCCACACACACATTGTTTCTTTAAGCACAAATCTGATGCCCTAAATATATTTATAATTTTTCTATGTACTGTTTATTCACAGTGAAATATCCAAGAATAGTGGAGAAAAAATACAAGATTCAAATGGATAAAAATGCCATAGCTATTTGCCCATTATTCCACAAGAAAATATAAAACAATGCATGGCAAATCCCAATCACCAATGTTACATCTACCACTGAATTGGTTTCATAGTCAATGGCTGGTTTTGTTACACCGGAAATTTCTAATTGTCAAGTAGCAAATTATATCAGTACTTGGTATATTGTAACAGCAATTTGTTAAATGGGTCTCTGTTATCTAAAGAACAGCATGTCTCTTCCAGAAAGTATTTTTCCCATTTCCTTACATTATTTGCTATCAATGTCAAGCCTCATCAAACATCTTCATAGATGTATCATTTACTGAATAGAAGTTAAAAGATTTAACTGCTAACTTCTAAGTATGGTTTTGATTAAATAATATATTATTCTAATAGATAACAAGATATTTGGGTTTTCAGGGTACATGATAAATAGATTCAGGTTAAATACATTTTTAACTAAGAAATACCTCTACCTTTATTTGTGTGTGATAATGGAAGGTCAAATCAACTTTTAAAACAGGAAATCAACAACTTGTAGAATGCTAAGAGACTCTAAACTCTGTCTTCTTGAATTCTATTATCAAGGCATTCTGATTAAAGTTGACAACTACACATGATTTTTCAACACATACATTTATTCACATCATATGTAAATTTGACAGTGTAGCTCCAGCATAATAAATTGGTAAGAATTATTTTTTGTTAATAATTCTTATGATAAATTATTTTAACTTAATTAAACTTTTAAGATCCACTTACACATACAAACAGAACTGGCTCTGACATTCACTTATGAAAAGTAACTTGTTAGAAATGAGGCAAATTTCACTGGCAATTATTTAACTATGCTACTGATTTTTACTGCTACCAAAAACTTACAAAGCCATTTGAATTGACTGTTGTATATAATCTGTTTATATTGTTTTCCTAGAAGCAAAATATAGTTCTGGTTATCATTGTAATATAATACATGCAAATTCAGGATGAAAAGTATAATGTAAACATAGGCACTCAATCAATTTTTTTTTTTATTTCAGTAAAAAACTACTATTATAGAGCTTTTGAAAGTCTATGGGTTGACTATGACTGGGAATTTTCTGTTAAATTTCAGTACTTATAGATACTAAATTCAAATCATAACTTAAGTGTGCGCTATGTCCCAGGGATTAAAATGGATTAAAAATGGGTACAACATGATCCCTGTTTTAAAAAAATATAAACTAAATGAGGGTAGAGATTGTGTCTGGTTTGTTCACAGACATATTATCAGTATCAAAAACATGGCAGGTATACACAATGTATGTTGAAAAATGTCATGAAGAAAGAAGAGAAAGCAATAAGGAAGGACCATGAAAGAGAGGGAAAGAAAAGAAGACCAGGAAGGAAGGGTGGAAGGGAAGGATGAGCAACGCTATGTTTTCACTGGGTAGACAGACAGACAGACACATATACAATTATCTCTAACATGAGAGAGAATGTAGGAGTTGCGTTAGAACTTCTAACGTAACTCAAGATCATGAAAATTACTTAAGGCTAGGGTGTCCAGGAAAGCTTCAGGTAGGATGCAGTATTTAAGATAACTTTTGAAATATAGGTAGAGATTTTGGTTGACGGAATTGAGGAAAAGAATTACTCCAAGGTAAAAAAGAAAAGAAATCAGCAATGGGACAAAGCTGAGAACATCTTGGACTTGTATCGACAGTGTAATGTTTATTTTGCAAAACGCATTGGGTGGGGAAACTAATAGGACATAGATTGGAAAATGAAGACTGATGTCATTTCATAAATGTGCTTACAAGCTACCACAATAATTTTATGTTCTGGAACCAACGGTATTTGAGAAGGGAAGTGCCTTGCTCAGAGTTTATTCATAGCCCCCCTTTTCCCAATTAGACATGTACCTCCATAATTTCATTGTTTGAAATACTGACATCCCCTAATACCTAATACAATACATGCCACAGTTAAATTGGGATTTGTGTGGAAGAAGTAATGTGGTGGACCTCAGTTCAGATCCTGAGTGTATAACTTACTGGCGGGACTTCATTTCTCTGAACTTCCATCCCACTATCTGTAAAATGGACATAATACTTGGAGTTGTAGTGAAGATTAAAGTATTATTGGAAAGAGAGTAATGTGCACCTTCATCCATCCACAAGGATATTATCATTCCTGGAATCTGTGAATATTTTGCCTTACAGGGTCAGTGGAGCTTTGGAGTTGTGATTAAGTTAAGGATCTCAAGATGGGAAGTTTGTCCTAGATTATCCATGCAGGCCTACTGTAATCACAGAAGTTCTTAAAGAGGGCAGTGAAAGGGTCAAAGTTAGAAAAAGACGATGAGATGGTAGAAGCAGGGGTTGGAGTGATCTGCATGTATGATGTAGGACGAGGTCAACAAGCCAAGAAACACAGGTATCCTCTAGAAATGGAGGAGGCAAGGAAATCAATTTATCCCCTAGAAAGAACACGGGCATGTATTTACCTCCAGAAACAATGGATGGCCTCTAGAAGCTGGAGAAAGCAAGGAAATCTATTTACCTCTAGAAAGAACACAGGCATGACAACTCATTAATTTTAGTCCCTAAAACTCACCTCATACTTCTGACCTTCAGAATGTAGCATCTAAATTAGAGTTGTCTTAAGCCACTAAGACATTCATTGGAAGAAATGATGCTGAAGCTGAAATCCAATACTTTAGCCACCTGATGGGAAGAACTGACTCATTGGAAAAGACCCTGATGCTGGGAAAGATTGAAGGCAGGAGGAGAAGGGACAACAGAGGATGAAATGGTTGGATGGCATCACCAACTAGATGTACATGAGTTTGAGCAAGCTCCAGAAGTTGGTGATGGACAGGGAAGACTGGTGTGCTGCAGTCCATGAGGTAGGACATGACTAAGCAACTGAACTGAAATGAACTGAAGCCACTAAACTTACGGTAATTTGTTACAGCAACAATAGGAAACTAATATACTTTTATATACACAAGTATTTTTTACATACACATGCATATATTCTTTGAGTGGAGAAGTGTTAATAAATAATAGATCTTCTTACTAGATTAATAATATTTCCTATCTTTTTTTTTTCTTTGCAACTTTGGGATCAATGTAGAGCAAACTGAGAGAGAGAGAGAGAGAAACCAGCATAATAGGGAGACATAGTACTAGTCCAAACACAGGATTGCCAGAGCTGGAATGGGAGAGAAGGCCAGGGTGCCGAGGAAGTGACAGGTCTCAGAATCATTTCGGGGAGAAAGTTTGATCACTAAGTAGACTTTAGGTCTGAAAAAGAGGACGTAAAGATGACTGTTACAGTTCAGAGGGTAAGATAATGTGATAAAGTAACTTTAATATTAGAAACAGACAAGAAGAAAGTTTGGGAGTTGAATTTTTGAGCATGTTGCATTTGAGGTGAGGAGCAATTGCTTGAGAGTAGATTTTAACAATATATGCTTTAGTTAACTCTTAAGGGTCAATGAGTTTCCTAAAGACTTAAAATGAGAAGACATGGCAAATCCTCCAAAACCACCTGGTCCTGCTTATCAGAAAGGGTGGGCAGAGACAGACATGTAAGAGGGAAAGATCAGAGGCAGCTTTTAAGAGAACAGGCCACAGGAAAGATGATGCAAAAACTGGAAAGTTCAGAGACAAACTAGATGAGAAGAGAGGCAACAAATGTATATAATTCTTTCAAGCAGCCTGATGAAGAGAGCCAGACACCTTCACGGAGGTGTATGTCTTCTTAACTAATGAAGAATTGAGTGTATTGTGGGGAAGGTAGAAGGTGTTAATTGCTGGTGGAGATTGAAGATGTCAAGAAAGGAGAGAAAAATTAATGGAGGAAGAAGACCAAGCATCAGAGGAATAGGTGAAGGAGTTAGTCTCTTCAAAATAAGCCTTTCAGGTGAGAATAATGCTTGGTTAACAGGGCTTCCCAGGTGGCACAGTGGTAAAGAATCTGCCCAATGCAGGAGACACAGGAGATGTGGGTTCAATCCCTGGGTTGGGAAGATCCCTGGAGCAGGAAACGGCAGCCCACTCCAGTATTCTTGCCTGGAGAATCCCAAGGACAGAGGAACCTGGAGGGCAACAGCCCACGGGGTCACAAAAAGTTAGACACGACTAAGCATGCATGCATGTTTTTTTGATTATTTGGAACCATTGATATTTAAGTGAAATCCTAAATTAACGAGCTAATTTGATTTCATTTCTTTAATACATCATTAAAAGTGAAAATGAAAACTGAATGTAACAATGCATTTTTAAGTTTGAGATGTTTTTGCATCATAAGATTATAAATATAATAAGAAATATTTGAAATGTAATTCTAGGGAATGGAAAGCTGTATTTGTTAGTTCAAATACTAGCACCATGCATACACATATGGACACACAAATACCCAGATATCCATGTCTTCATAAGATTATATCTATCATGCATATTCAAGAGGTGTGCACCATGTTTTAGTCAATATTTTATTACTAACTTCTAGCACTATCTCTAGTATATACTAGACTTTTAGTAAGCAAATAAAGCCTTGGTGACTTTGTACCCAAGGTTCTGAGGAGCTACTTAATTGGCATGTATCATATGGCACATGATATTTAACATTGCATATGTCACTGATCTGTCCTTAGATCACACAAATGGAAAAGTGAGGCTATTGGCTCTTCAGGTAGATGATTAGAAAACAAGACTCAACCCTAATACAGATTTTTACTCTCTGTCAACACCCTGATAAATATTTGCTTTCTTATCTATTCCCTTCCCCCATCACAGACTATCTTTTCTTCTAAACACAAAATTAAATAATTCCATTTCTCTGCTTTAATATTTTTGACATCACCCATTGCCTACACCACAAGATCCAAAAACCTTATTCAAGGCAATATTAATGCTTTCATAATCTGTCATTCACCTACTTTTCCAGTTACATCACCAAAATGTTACTGCTCTGACCCCCTTTATATTCTTTGTAAAGCCGCAAAGAACTTTCATTTTTAGTAACTAAAATATATTCACTGTTTTCTTTGCCAGGAATACTCTTCCTCTTTATGTATGAACACCAACATCAATTATCACCTCTTAGAAAAAGCTTTCCTGATTCACCAAAACAGAATTGATTATGTCTTCCTCTGCTTCAGCCTCTCGATTTTGCAGAAATCTCAACTATAGCTATCACTAACCTGTACTGAGATTATTAACCAGTGTGTCCGACTACCCTGTGAGTTCCTTGAAGACAGAACCACGGCTCATTAAATTTTCTTCCTGCTCTCTCATGCCCTCTAAAGAGGAAGCACTCTGCTTTAGAACGAATGAATAAATGAAAACATTCTAAGAAAAGAAAAATCCAGAAAATGTAGAAATGTGGACAGAGTTGGTCATTGTAATACAAAAATGAAGAAGACAGTTTCTAGTTCCAGCAATTTATCCCAATGCTCTCACAACTCAAAATAAATGAAACTCATCTTGCTACATATTTGGTCTAGATGCTGAGTTTAGCAAAATCACCTACTTGGTTGAACTGTATGAAGTCACTGATATTTGACCAATTTAACTTATGAAATGTTAATTTCACATGGTCAGCTTAAGACACATGACCTGGTGGCAGAAATTCTCCTCCATTAGCAAGGGGTCTCTGGAGAAAACGGCACAGTAAACCCACTCCTGAATTCATGCTCTAAAGAAATATACTATTTCAAATTTACTCATATGAAAAAGCACTCTTCCCAGCACATCCAAACATCAGCTGGTCCTAAAGTCAACACACTGCATTTACCAAAGTACTAAAAGTAAACTCTTACCAAAGAACAACAGAAATAAGCTAAGCCTGAGTACGATTGTCAGTAAATTCAGCGCCAGCTCTGCTCCCTAATCTGTCATTTCCTTTTATGTCAGAGCCTAGTTCACTTTCAAGACGCAAAGCAAAGGTGGGCACAGTACTCCCTGAGCCCCCTTGCCTACAGTAATGGGTACACCTGACACCTGCCTCAGGACTGCATTGCCTTCTTAAAGCTTTGCTTTCTTTCCTGATAGGCTGGAAATATTGGAACATTAAGGCTGCAAAAACAAAGCCTTGGATTGAATATGTCTCTCTAAATATACTGTTTACTTATCTATCTACCTGTACATACCAAGAGATCACTGTCTTAAAAATTAAATATTTCTAAAGTATTTACTATCACTTCTTCTAAATACTATTTTCTCAGTTATAAAAAAGAATCAGAACTGACAAATCACATTGAGTTTTCAAAAAACAAGGACCACCATTTAGACAGTACTATAGAGAAAGCATCATATTAATAATTGTACTATACATCTAGTATGTGTAGGGCTTCCCAGGTGGCACTAGTGGTAAAGAATCTGCCTGCCAATGCTGAAGACATAAGTGTACAGGTTCAATACCTGGATTAGGAAGATACCCTGGAGGAGGGCATAGCAACTCATCCCAATACTCTTGCCTGGAGACTCCCCCACGTTCAGAGGAGCCTCATGGGCTACGTACAGTCCATAGGGTTGCAAAGAGTTGGACACGACTGAAGAGACTTAGCACACACGTACACAGTATGTATAGTGTGGATAAACACAAACACACACTCACACACACACAAGCTATTCCAGATGAGAAGAATGAAGTGCAAAGGGTTAAGTACCAGTCCCAAAGCACACAACAAATAAATGGGGTCATCAGAATTCAAACTGGACTTGTCCACCACAGAGTTCACAGCCTAAACAATTGTACCCTAAATGCGCCTCAGTGAACCAGAAGACTAACCACCAAGGGAAAATGTAATGGATAAGTACATGGAACTTAGAGTTTCATAAATACTGAATTTCACAAATGTTGAATTCATTTTAAGTCTGAAATGCCAGCATTTTGGCCATTAGTTCACAAAGTGATTCCAAATACATAAGAAGTGAAGTAAAGTGAAAGTTGCTTAGTGGTGTCCGACTCTTTGTGACCCCAAGGACTACACAGTCCTTGGAATTCTCCAGGCCAGAATACTGGAGTGGGTAACTGTTCCTTTCTGCAGGGGATCATCCCAACCCAGGGATCGAACCCAGGTTTTCCACATTGCAGAGGATTCTTTACCAGCTGAGCCACCAAGGAAGCCACCAGATACATAAAGAGTGCAGTTATAGGAACACTGAGAAAACAAAAATCCTTCTAACACAGCGCAAAATCATAAAAGGGCTATTTGATAAGGAATTGAAGGAAGAATGAAGGAACATAAGCTTAGAGAAAAATCAGGAGGTTTATCTCCTGTTAAAGAGTACCTCTTACTTTCCAGGAGAAGGCAATGGCACCCCACTCCAGTACTCTTGCCTGGAAAACCCCATGGACGGAGGAGCCTGGTAGGCTGCAGTCCATGGGGTCACTAAGAGTCGGACACAACTGAGCGACTTCACTTTCACTTTTCTCTTTCATGCGTTGGAGAAGGAAATGGCAACCCACTCCAGTGTTCTTGCCTGGAGAATCCCAGGAATGGGGGAGCCTGGTGGGCTGCCGTCTATGGGGTCACACAGAGTTGGACACGACTGAAGCGACTTAGCAGCAGCAGTAGCTTACTTTCCATGTGTACAGATGTCTAATTCTTCTGGGGTTCCACATGTTAGCACTGATGTGTGTGTGTGTGTGTGTGTGTGTGTGTGTGTGTGTGTGTGTGTGTGTGGAATGTGACCTCTACTGTAGCTTAGTCAACTTTAGAGAAAAGTTAAATATGCAAAACTAAAAATTTTCAAACCTTTCCTTTGAAACAACTGAAAACAAT
This sequence comes from Okapia johnstoni, assembly GCA_024291935.2. Classification (NCBI taxonomy): domain Eukaryota; kingdom Metazoa; phylum Chordata; class Mammalia; order Artiodactyla; family Giraffidae; genus Okapia; species Okapia johnstoni. The sequence continues at coordinate 34,328,402 of CM044321.1, read as the reverse complement.
GTGTTTTACTTTCTGTAAGAAGACTTCTCTGATGGCTATAGCTCTGAGGATACAGTCTGAATTTCTGATCTATTATTGCTTGCCCCACTTGTATGATACATATGACATGATGCTATGCTGAGTTATTATATCATCATTGCTATTAATTACCTTATGAGTAAAGTTTATCTCCCAATTAAATGTTATCCCTTGAAAATCAAGTTATCATTTGGTAAACTCTTATAGCAAGCTGACATTGGTGTTACCTCTTTCTTAACCCAAAATAAAAGGAAAGGTTAGAAACAACATTTTAAACTCTTTAGTGCTCTGAATAACAATGGTCCTAAATAAGAGTACTATTTCATTCTTTTCCTTCCTTTTTTTGTTTGCTTTAATTTGTTGGTATTTGAATTTCATTCATATTCTCAAGAAAACTTTATTAAATGTCACTCTGGTTTAAATTAATGAGTCAAAGAAAAAAGTTATTAGGGAAAAATTCTGGAAGGGTCACAATTTTTATGAAGCACATAAATAAGGAAGAAGATTAAAAAGTAAATTTTAATTGGCAAATAATTTAAAGAGATTGACACTTCTGTGAAATACTTCAAAGTTTATCATTAACATTTTTTTTAATTAAGCTATTCAGGATTTAAGATATAGGTCTTTATTCAGAAGTAAATTGTTCTTGCCTCTTTCTTATCATCCTGTTCAGTTCAGTTTCATGTCATCTTTGACATCACTGGTGGACTACTTCGAACCAATCTTGAGTCAGACGTCCTACATCTATGACAAACCTTGCTCATTTTCTCTTCTTTGTTTTCTTCCTCTTCAAGTGCCCTAATTATACTTCTCTTCAACTGTATTTTCCTTAATCTGATCACTGGTTTATAACTTTTCTTCTGCCTATTGAATAGGCAGAAAAGCCAAAACTTCCTTTTATCAGTAGATAATTCCTTAACCCTGGAAAAAATAGCTAATTTAATTGCTTTTTAAAGCCACCAGGCTAAGTCTAATTTAAATCTTCCCTGTCTGGTTTACCTTACCAAAAACATCTTTTTATTTCTCCAAACATTTCTGAACTGTCCATCTGTATTTCTGGGTGCATGCCTGTGTGCCAAGTCCCTTCATTTGTGTCCAGCTCTTTCTGACTCCATGGACTGTAGGCTGCTAGGCTCCTCTGCCCATAGGATTCTCCAAGCAGGAATACTGGAGTGGGTGGCCATGTCTGCCTTCACGGGATCTTCCTGACCCAGGGATCGAACCTGCACTTGATCTTCTATTACATCTCCTGAACGGCAGGTGGGTTCTTTACCACTAGAGCCACCTGGGAAGCCCTAAATTTCTGGGTAGAATGTGATAAATATATACGGATTACTTATTATATATATATATATATATATATATATATACATATATATTTTATATATATAAAATAAATGCTCCTCCACTACTTCTTAGCTATGGCTCCTTGAGCAACTTAACTAACTCAAGACTTGAAGTCCTTATGTTAAAACCCGGCTAATTGCATGCACTATATGGCACTTTTGTGAGAAGTGAATGACAGGCAGGATATAAAATGCCTCCTCCTACTCTAGGGCCTTGTACATAGCTGGCATTCAAAAAACACTTCTCCTTTATCCCTTTTCATAATTTCCTCCGGTGCTCATTTGGCTTTTTGGCATAAACACACACATACATATGTAATGCAAAATGAACCAAATCACAAAACAACTAACATAAAAGTCTACCTCATGGCCTTAATTTAGTTTCAAAAGAACACTTATGAACCTAAATATTAATAGTTCTAGACAAAGTCAATAAAAATGTACTTAGATACCTAGTCCTAAGGAGAAAAAAAAACCCTAAATATTATTAAATACATTAGTATAAAATTTTTCAATGACTCAAATATTTCTGAACCTTACCACTAGAATCTTAAAAATAGTATAGCTATAAGTCACTAAAAGTTACGTTTGGAAACACTGTTTGGTGATAATAATATCGGTTTAATAATGGCCTATTACAGGTAATAAAATCAGATTGCATGAATCAGTCCTAAGGACAAGATAGTAAATAGTTTCCATTGCATATTATGTATCATGGATCTCCTATGACAGAGTCAAACTGACTTGAAATTTGAATAAAGATTCAGTACATATTTATATGATGAATATCAAATCACAGTTACTTATTTTAATCTCCTTCACTTGGTCTGAATATTCTTACTATGTCTGAAATATTAGCAGCAATATATTCTCATTTAGATATTTAAATGTCTAAAACTTCCATCTTTGTATTCCCAAATCTGGAAATTCTATGATTGGAAGAATAAGGTTCATTGGCATATTTTCATTTTGCAAAAGAATAATACAAAAACAAATTATTGCTTCAAAGATTTGATTTCTCTAAAAAATGTCTCTATGAAACAAACACACCCCCCTTCCTTGATATATGTGGACATTTTAAATTATTTTAGTGCATTTTCCAGATTCCAGACATTTTTCTTTACTCTCTTCATTTTCCTTAAAAGAAAAATTTAGCCCAACTCTCCATTTAGGGTATCAGAAATCTCAGGAAGCCTCATTAATACCTTTGGGACTGTAGCACTATCTTACAACCAAAGTATGAGATTCTTTGGACCATAATATAAAGTAAGTTACTATCTTCCTGTGTAATCAAAATTAGAAAACAAAGTGTTTAGAACTGAACTATGAGGCAGATATCAATTTACAGGACGAATACCCAAAAAGTGGGAGAAATGGAAAGAAAGAGAGAGGAAGGGATAGAGGGAGGGAAGGAAAAAAAGAAAGAAAAAAGATAATACATACATTTTCATTTTTTTAGAAACTTGAAATACAAACAGTGACACAATCATCATGTTTTTGATTCTTACTAAGGAAGGGCAGCTCACGAACTTAGAAGCAGCTATTGTTACATTAAAGCAATTTTAATGCTCTAATAGAAGATTATATATTTGCAATGGAAAGTCAGTTGAATTTCACACTATAGAGCTGTTAGTGGTAAGTAATTATACAACTGTATTTCCAGTGATGGAGTCCCTTCGCTGTGCTTGTTCCCTTCCCAGTGGAAAATATCTTGTGAAGCAAAGAGTGGCTAAGGGATTCAAGAGGAGGAAAACACATACCATAAAATATAATTAAAAATTGTGGAGGCTGCATATGACAAGAATAACCGTAAAAAACAGATACAAACCAGCTGGCTGTTAACAACTTCTGAGTTATAAAAATCTTAAACCTGCTGTAAAGCACTCAATTCGATTTACATAACCACAGAGCTGACATTCCTTTTAGGCTCCTCTGTTGGGGATTATTTTGACATGTTTTAAAGCAACATAAAAAGCAACTGTGAAAGGAAGACATGTATCATTTTACATTGGAATTTCATTCCTGCCTTAAGACTGGACTTTCATACTTTAATCTGAACCTCTTTCCTTGAACTGGAAAATATCTTTAATGGCCACTGCCTGTCTGATTTTACAGTATTATTCTTCAGATAACTCATGTTTCTAGTAACACTGATGCTTTCTCTCTGTGTGTTGTGTATTTGAAACACTGGCCTTACACAATTTCAGCTCAGTGGTACCCACCCACAAACCAATATTCTTGGACTGTAGAAGGGAATAATATTTTGGTCAACCATGATTAAAACAACTATAATTTCTTAGGAAACTAATGATGCAGACAGCATTCTACAAAACTAACATAGCTTGCTGTAGGGAATTAAAAATAAACAAAATAAAATAAAATCAATCGTACACTGAGTGAAGTTTTGATGTATAAGTGCTGGCAGCAGAAATTGCCCAGAGGACAAAATGAGCTTTGCTGTTTGATAATTTGCTTGATTCGCTATGTTGCTACATGCAGGGCATTTTGTGTCTGACTTATATTTAGTCCAGTCACCTGCTTAATGTTAGAAGGGTTATAATTATATACAAGTGTCTGACCGTATAGCATATCAGTATTTCAGATCTGACAGAAAATACGTATATTCAATTGAGGTTTAGCTCTCAGACATATTTTTAGTAATAATTTTATTTACAGTTATAATAAATAACAAAATAATTCTATTTTTACTAGATAAAATAAGCACATGCATTGGTGTCATGTGATAATAATAGCCCTTTAAGTGAATGCAGTAGAAAGATCAGGAATGTGTAGTCATGCATTCAAATTTTTACTCTGCCATTTTCTAGCTTTTCTGATCTTGAGCAACAAATCTGACTCCCAATTTCCTCATTTATGAACTAAGGTTTTTTTTGTGTCACAAAAATTTTGGAAACATAATATAATGTACAAATGCTTAAAAAATAAGTTATAACTTAAAGTGAATCTATAAAATAATATTCCATGCTGTGTGTAAGCTGTTTTTGTTTTGTTAGATTGCCTTAGCAGTTATAAGAACTCTCCCAGATCTTTAGCCTGTGTGATTATTTAAAACAGAAATTACCATTAAGATAAACAGAAAAATGCTGAGTTTGTTATGGAAGAAACAATAATGTGCTCAATTTTAATCACTGACAAGTTTGAAATGACAACAGAAAATTCAAGTACAAATATCTAGTGAAGGATGTAAAATGTTTTGGAAAGTAAGAGTGATGACAATAATGAAAAAGAATAGAAAGACACTACTGCTGCTGCTAAGTCACCTCAGTCGTGTCAGACTCTGTGCGACCCCATAGACGGCAGCCCACCAGGCTCCCGTCCCTGGGATTCTCCAGGCAAGAACACTGGAGTGGGTTGCCATTTCCTTCTCCAATGCATGAAAGTGAAACGTGAAAGTGAAGTCGCTCAGTCGTGTCCGACTCTTAGCGACCCCATGGACTGCAGCCCAGCAGGCTCCTCCATCCATGGGATTTGCCAGGCAAGAACACTGGAGTGGGGTGCCATTGCCTTCTCCAACAGAACAGAATATAAACAGTGAAATGAAAAAAAAGATAAAGTTTTGTGAAATCTCTCCATAAGAGTTTCATAATTGTTTATTATAAAGTGTAACAGTAATACTTTGGCTCCATCATTTTCTCTTAAGTAAACATGAACTTAATCACTGGAAAATGTATTAGTACATAGCAAAATCAATTTCCTGGGATCTTTTAAATTTAATGTATTAGGTAAAATTTAATGCTTTTATTATTTTGTTGCCCAGATCTGCCAAAGGATTAATTTAAACTCCAGGAAAGAAGACTGAATGTTATTTAAACTGTGCCCTGGAATGTTACAGCCATTTCTGCACAACAGAATGATTAATGAAGTGTTACTCAAATAGACAATCATGTATAAAATTACCCAAATTTATACATCTAAATTTGATTTAATCAATTGTGTGCATTTCAGATTTCAAAAAACTAATTCTTCAGTTACATTGTTTCTGTATAGTATTGGAAAGGAATGTAAACTTGTGAAACTTGCTAAATTACATGTTTCCAAAATAAAATATCAAATAAAAAGTTTTCGATAAAATGACTCCTTGGGATTATTTATTTTTATTTTCTCAGTATGTTGAAAATTAGAACTACTACTAGTCATAATAACAATGCTTATGAAATTGTCTTAAATGTAAAAAAAAATACTCTATGACACACCTGGGAGACAATAGTCAAAATATTTATACTGAGATATCAAAGCCTGGTGGTCCACACAGGTTCTCAGCGGGCTAATTTTCATACTTTCTTTTTTGCCCTGTAAATCTTTCTTTTCATAAGTGAAGCTTTTTTTCCTACCTCCTAGAACAATGAGCAATTAATCAATATCTTTTTAATATTCAAAGACAGTGAGCACCCCTAAAGCCCCATGACTTCTCTAAATATCTTCGTTTCCTTCAACCAACCTTAAGAAAATAACTTTCAGTACTGATTATTCAATCTGGTCAAATTGCTTTCTGTTGTGGCCTCTCAAGACATAGTAACCATAAATGGGCACAATACTGTTGATATGGTCTAAGCAAGTAAGGCTGCTGCCAAAACAGTAATATATAAAGCCCATTGGCACCCCCATAATTTATCAGATTTAAAATAAGCAAGAGAACCACCATATTGGCAACAGTACATTGATGTTTTACTCGCAGATGCAAAAATCATACTTAGGTTATAAACATCAAATGTATTGTTAAAAAATGTCTAGAGTGAAATGCGTTACTGGTGAAAAAATATTTTTTAAAATCATGATAAAATATAATAACCATTAATGAACACAAAGCTGATGATAAGATGCATGGTTGTTGCACAGTGAATTAGGAGACAAACTTGGCAGTCAGGTTAACAATGTTGAGCAGAAAAATCAGTGACAAACTTTACTTGTCTGTAAAGTGGAAATCATAACTACCCAAAGACATATAGGAATTGAAAAGTGAAAGTGGCTCACCTTGTCTGATTCTTTGCAACCCCATGGACTATACAGTAAATGGAATTCTCCAGGCCAGAATACTGGAGTGGGTAGCCCAACCTAGGGATCGAACCCATATCTCCCTCATTGCAGGTTGATTCTTTACCATGTGAGCCACAAGGGAAGCCCAAGAATACTGGAGTGGGTAGCCTATCCCTTCTCCAGCAGAATTTCCCAACGCTCCCAGGAATCCAACTGCAGGTGGATTCTTTAACAACTGGGCTTCCTTTGTGGCTCAGCTGGTGAAGAATCCGCCTGAGATGCGGAAGACCTGGGTTCAATCCCTGGGTTGGGAAGATCCCCTGGAGAAGGGAAAAGCTACCCGCTGCAGTATTCTGGCCTGGAGAATTCCATGGACTGTATAGTCCATGGGGTCGCAAAGAGTCAGACAGGACTGAGTGACTTTCACTTTCAGTTTCTTTACCAGCTGAGCTATGAAGGAAGCCCATTATAGGGATTAAATGAGCTTACATATGTAAAAGAATTTACTAACTGAAATTTAATAAATCCCAATAGATGGTAACAATTACTAACACTTTAATATACTGAAAATTGTATTCGCATTAACGTGTGAGAATGTGTATAAGTGTGTGTGTGTGAGTAACTACCCCAACTGAGAAAAATATTTATCAGAGGCCAATGGAGGAATTAAAATCAGAAAGACCAGAGACAAAAATTCAAAAACATCAGTCAGTTATCTTTTGCTACCTTGTTTCTCTAATTAGACTTAAGCTTCTACTAAACACAAGGTTTCAACAACCTTGACAATTAAACTATTTTAAATAAAATTCAAGACAACAAGGGGGAAGAGGAGGAGAAAACAAAAGGCTAGGTTGAAACAATATCAAGTTGGGGAGCAAAACTTGGGTTCCTATGAAAAGCATCAACAGATCTTTAACGCAGCCATTAAAAGCCATCTGGTCGAAGAGTTATTGGAGAAAGGACTCGAGTTAACTGAACAATTAAACATAAACTACTATATCATTGAAACTCAGGAGCAGTTAGACTCAAAAATTTAAGAAAATGTATTTACTGGTTGAGATTAATCAGAGTCCCACATTCCCTTAAGAGGCCAGTTGTATAGATTAGAACTCTACTAGGCTTTTGGAGTGAAAACAGATAAGAAATAAATTTTAGAGACTGCAGTCGTTCAACATTTTAAAGACCAATTCATCCATTCTTTTGCTAATGTTTGATATAAGCATGGCTGTCTCAAAAAATATAGCCATGTAGGTTTCCAAAGAGTGCAAAATGTAAAGTTCATTAATAACCACATAATTTTTCAACTCTAAAAGGGATTTAAGTGACTCACCTATTGGCAACAGTACACTGAGATTTGATTCTCTGATGTAAAATCTTAGTTAGGTTGCAAATACCAAATGCTATTGTTAAAAGTCTCCTGTGTGAAGTAGATTGGTGAATACACGTCAAAAAAAATCATGATCAAACCTGGCACTTTTGTTGACAGACTTTGTAGTGAGGTCGAAGGTGTAATTAGGCCAGAAAATTACTTTCTCACTACTAAAATTGTTCCCTTCAGGTCTTGAGTTATCAGTCCAGAAAATTTCATTAAACACTAAATTCACTTTAAGACAACTGTCAAAATTAAGCAGAGGTGAGTCAAGTCAAGGTCCTAATATTCAAATCTTTCATTTGGATTTGAGAGTCAATGTAAAATAAAAACTGCTATCTATTCATTTCTCTATCAAGAATCAACTTTTTGAAAATTTCAGAAACAACTTGTTTTTTTTTCCCTTTGAAAAACAAGATGAAGTAGAATAACAAAATAAATGTAGAATTTGAAACACTTAATAGGCATAGATTGTTGAAATTGTCTCTACTTCCTGTTCATTGAGATCTTAATATGAAACTGGTAAAAATCCAAGTGCTCACAAGTATTACAAATACAATACAAAGAGAAAACAAGAATCCAAAACGTAGATTTTGATGACTGATAAAATTTGGAATGATACCAATGATGAAACTGTGATTCCACCATATTTGCTTTAAAACAATTCTTAGATAGTGCACTATGTTTGTAAACAATTGGTTCACCACATTTTGAAAAACAGCAAGACATAGGCCATTCTGGTAAATATTAATGTTCAGTATACAAGTGAGCAAGGACTCAGCATTTATAAACAAAAAGAAAATATGTTACACGACACAGTGGAGTTACACATAACATAATTTCTTATTTTTCCAAAATGAGGCAATAATAGCTTAATAATTAAATATCTGAACTATAACTCTGACTATTTTGTCAATTATATCAAATGGGTTAGTGTTCAGTAAACTATAGAGAAAAGTATTTCTCTAATTCTTGGAACCAAAGAACCTACACTGAACTTCCCTTGGAGGCCAATTGTTACAATGTCTCAACCAAGTAATACATCAATTGCACAAATAAGTAATAACACAGAGTTTACTACTAGTGAGGGATAGGGCAAGTGAAAACCCAAAGAGTAAGCAATTAATAAAGGTTTAGGAATTTTCTTCAATTATTTAGGGTTAAATAGCATGATTCCACCTTAATAAGTAATACTACACTATGCTTGACTATTCATAAAGTTCAGAAATAATTCTAAAGCAGGAAACAATTGTAAGTCAGTTAGGGTTACATTATGCAGCAAAGTGCAATTTTTTAAATAAAAAAAAGGCTTGATAGGCTTTTCCATAAACACTTAATAAAAGGATAGCCATGTGAGAATTAAAATTCAAACACAGTGGCTTATTAAGCAATTAAGCATGATTATAATTCTAAAATTTAATTTTTTACATCACTCATTCTATTCTTTTGCTACCTCTATACAAAGCCTCCAAATCAAAGCACTGAACATATCAGCTATTTAAAATATAAGTAATTTAAAATAAGTTAAGCTTCTACCCAATATTAAACTAGTGGTTAGAATACCTACAATACAAGAATATGACTTATCTGTCAAATATATGCAGTGTGAGTTTTTCAAATTAAGATTAAACATGTTAATAAAAACTTGAAGCATTTCTCAAGAATTTGACTCCATTATCTTAAAAACTCTCCTATTTTGATACATCCCGTTTCAATTCTACTCAAAATATAAATGGCCTCTAAGGTGGATAATGTGTTCCTTGGAATGGATTATACAGTAATAACAAGGTCTATAATTACCCTTCCTTGAGTCTAATCCCCAAGTGAGGCCTTCTCTTCAACTTAAACAAATCATTTAAACCACTGGTGCCTTAGTTACCTTGTATGTAAAATGGGATAAGCAAGACCTTTTTCTTAGTTTGATATGAGAAATAAATTAATCTTTAGATGTTAGCAGATTTCCTACTATGTTAATAGTTACTGAATAAATGTTTCCATCCCCTCTTATTTTAACCAATTAACTATATTGATTGATGGAAATATTTTAATTAAACAGTTTGACTAGATATCGTGCTTGCAACTGAACAGAGTGGTGAAAAGTATAGACATAGCTACTGTTTCTACATATAAAAGTGCTTGAACATTTTCAGCAAAATATACATGTATCTGATAAGTTGGTTTCATTTCTTTCCATTGAATAGTGTATATAGACAAAGTTTTAGAGTAAATAAATGATATAACTGCAAGACTATCTATAACAAAGACATACAAGATGTACCATGTAGATTAACTCAAGGAAAAATTTTGAAGCAAATCTCGAATACTTTCACTTACAAAAATACTCTCTTTCTGTATTTTTCATCTGCAATAAGGCCATGGCTTTTCTAAGCCACAAGATTAAGACTATAAATTTGAAAAAGTTTTCAAAAATGTTTTCTAGAAAGTAAAGTTCTTTTTGAATGCATTCATGGGTTTTCCAAATATATTACTTAAGAAATGTACATTGTCTTTAAGAAAGTCATGCTTACAAAGGAAATAAGAAATCAGTTAAAAATACAATGATTATTAATGAAAAGATGGCATAAAATACATCAAAATAATGAAGTACCACACATGCTAGTTAATGTGGTGTTTTAGGAACAAAACTAAGTGAGATTAAGTTAAAAATGAGGCAGCTGCTGATGGCAGATTCTAGGTTCAGATTTTTTTTCACATAGCATAGCATAAATATTTACTCATGAAAGACTATAACTCAGCTACTTTCAACAATATTTTGTGAAAAGAAAATGAAGAGAAAAACAGAAGCACACTCAATTCTTAACATAGCTAAGATCTCTCTTTAAATCTCTCTGATTCTTATAGATAAAAGAAACATGAACAATTAATGGTAGCCCATGTCACATATGTTTAACTATAATCCTGAAATTTAAGACATTAATGCCTAGGGACCCCCGAAGCAATATATTTCCTTGAATTCAAGCCAAGAACAACATTGGTCTAGGCAAAATTAACTGGATGGACAGTTAACACTTTCAAGGAAAACAAAGATTACTATAAAGAGTATAGAATAGTGCACTAATGGGAGTGATGATACTGACCATTTTTATGATCAATTTAAAGAATATCAAAAAAGCAATCTACCTATTTCATTAAAATATCAATATTGGTATTTGGGAGAAGTGTACATTTCTAAAATGCCTTCCTTCTAATAGTCCTCACTCATTGATACATATAGTATTTTATTAGAGATGATTGATGTGAAACTCACTGTAATTTCAAAAATTCATAGAATATTATTATGTCATGAAATCCATGCCGAGAAAGCAATTGCCGTTATAAATCAAAAAGACAACTCATATGGACAGGTCATATGGTAACGGGTTCTTCTTGGAATGGTATCCTTAAATGTAATTTATTCAATAAGTAACTTAAAGGTTAGGTATGATGAGATGAATCTCATCCTCAAATAACTTCAAAATATTGTTATATTCTAAAAGGCATAGATCAATTTTCTTGGAATTTAGAGATACTTGCATTTATATGCCTTTGAATTAACATGGTTCTGTGTAATTCTTCTAAAGTGTTTTTACCCTAATATAATCCCCTGGAAGGATTTCATTAAGCAATATAAGATAATAAATAATACAAAAGGCATCTACAGCTTTAATACGTGAGTGAAGGTTTCCAATAGGACAGACTCTGAAAACCTTCACAATGCCACATTTTCACATTTAGAAAATAGTTTTCAACTAGATGTTTTAACAGGGAAGAATGACTTAAAAATTTACTTCTAGGGAATAACATTTCACCAGAAGGGGTAAACATGCTATTGAATTTAATATTAAATATTATACATGCTTAGAGAGAATCTTGACGATATAGCATCACTTTTTTGGGTCTAACCCAACATGCTGCTGCTATGTCGCTTCAGTCATGTCCAACTCTGTGCGACCCCATAGATGGCAGCCCACCAGGCTCCTGCGTCCCTGGGATTCTCCAGGCAAGAATACTGGAGTGGGTTGCTGTTTCCTTCTCCAGTGCATAAAAGGGAAAAGTGAAAGTGAAGTCACTCAGTCGTCCGACTCTTAGCGACCCCACGGACTGTAGCCTACCAGGCTCCTCCGTCCATGGGATTTTCCAGGCAAGAGTACTGGCGTGGGGTGCCATTGCCTTCTCCGCTAACCCAACATAGTCATTTATAATCTCAAAACCCTTCGGAAGAGACAAGGATTCTTACATTCCTTTTAACGCTTAAAAACTTCACACTGTTCCTTTAAGTCACATCCTTACATCCCAGGAGGCAAAGTCAAATCATTAGAAAATACATATTTAGAAAAATAGTCTCTCTACATATTTGCATTTCTTAAATGAAAGCTAATAGGAATATGTTTGATGGAATGACATTCCATCAAAGGATTTGATGTTAGGAGGCATTTCAGTGAATTAAAATTCTAAATATCACAATGATCAAAAGTAATCATTGACATGAGAAGATTATATCAGGAGAAAAATATTTTATTTGAGCTAATTGGAAGATACAAAAGCAATTTTTTAAAAAACAGGAGATGCTTACAATCAGATTCCATAAATAAAGGAAAGGACATATCATCCCCAGAACTGATGTGTTCAAACTGATAGATAAATAACTGGTATTCTATTTGGAACAAGGCAAATGTCCTGTTTTGAGAATTATAATAAGACCAAATCTCAAATAACATCTTGCTATTTAAGACTTTGCAAAGTGTTTTGTGATACATAGCTCATCACAAAGTCCTATCAAGTAGGAGATAAAGCAGATATTATGATGTTTCGTTTGTACATGATAAAGTAAGTATTCAGAAGGCAGTTCCATATAGGAAAATAACTAGTAAATTGGAGTCACAAAATTTGAATTGGAAATTGCCTCTAGCACATAATAGTGAAACTTTGAACAACTCTCTTAGCATTTTTTTCCTCTTTTCTAAAATGATGTTTTATGTCCTAGAATCAACCTTGTGGGGTTTCCTAGGTGGCTCAGTGGGTAAAGAATCTGCCTGGAACGCAGGAGACATAGGAGACGCGGGTCTGATCCCTGAGTTGGGAAGATCCCCTACAGGAGGGCAGCACACTCTAGTAGTCTTGCCTGGAGAATCCCATGGACAGAGGAGCCTGGTGGGTTACAGTCCACAGAGTCGTAAAGAGTTGGATATGACTGAAGCGATTGAACACTCACACATACATCTATCTCGTAATTATTGAGGGCAGGTAGTGTTAGCCAAGGCCACATTGCTAGAAGTGATGAGGAAGAGAATAAAAACCAGACTTTTCAGTTCCAAGTTAGGAATTACATCACAGCACCATATTGTTTAAAAAAATGCATGTCTTTAGAGAAAATTATAGCCTACTAATTCTATTGTAAAATCAGCGACAATAAAAGGATCAAATCCGTTTTGGTGTTCTCTAGGAATCTGGTTTATGGTAACTTTAGTTAAAATGTGAAATGGCACAAAAGTAGATCTGGAAATAGTTTAATCTGCTGTACATATCCTTAGCCATATATCAACAAGTGAACGTGATAAAGTGCTCTCACATTAATTATACTGACTCCTTCCTTAATGAAGTGCAAAAGTGTTTGTGTAATCTGATTCCATTTATTGAATTAGGTTACAGTTTTATCATTTTGAAAACTAGCTTATTGTTTACTTTACAGTATATGTCAATTCATTCCCAACAATTAATAGTACAGCATACAGCTGAAATCAATTGAAAGCAATCTTCATTTTTAAAGTCTACTAGCATTTGTAGTGTGCATATTTCAAAGAGCAATATGTGACAGTTTGAACATATATTATAACAGTAGCAATGATATTTCATATCCATAAGGCTTGTTCTGCTACAAACAAAAATTTATAAAAAGAAATTATTGTAAGTAAGCCCTGAAAATAAACTTGTAATAACCAAATTTTACTGTTAACTAATACTATTAGGATTATCTAGAGAGCACATTACATGAATTTGAATAAACTGCCAAACTGCCAAACTAAGACTTCTAAACCTAAGCTATACATCTTTTTAAAGTTATCAGTTTTATTCCTAAATCCAAAGGAATGATAGTCTGAAATAAAAATCAGTAACACTTGGATCAGCCTATTTAATTACATTAAATACTATTTTATCTTTACCGAGCTTCATCATTTACAGAATACTGTTATAAACTATGTCATTTGACATTCATAGCAATTTAACGAGAAAATAATTTTGAGATAATAAAAAGATTCTTTACACATGAAAAAATAAAGGATCAAAATACTTGACTGGTTCAATTATTATACATTTTAAAAGTTGATTGTTGGAAGTATTCCACAAATTTCAAGAATTGACAGGGAACTATATTCAATATCCTGAGATAAACCATGATGGAAAAGAACATAATAAAGTATATGTATATATATATACATTTATATATATATATGAATCACTTGAAACACGTTGCTGTACAGCAGAAATCAATACAACACTATAAATCAACTACACTTCAATAATAATAAAAAAAACTGACACCTCTCCTGGAGACTTTATATTTTATAGTGGAAAGTCAAATCAAATTAATTTATAGTAAAGTCCAAGGTCTTTCATTTAAATCCCTTTAAGAATTCATGCCTTTCTGTTATCAAATTCTGATGATATTTATTGGTTAAAATAATATTTTTTACCCTTCATTCCAAATCCTACCATGGCTAAAAATATTCTCTTATATAATATTTAATGATTGTCATTTTATCCTATTATTAATCTTACAACTATGGACCCCTTCACAGAGTACTCATAAAAGAAGGACAAAGAGAACAAAGGAGCATAAAACATTCAAAATTTTCTTTTAATTGGAAAAAATGTATTTGTGAGCCTATAGTCACAGTCTTGCCCATGAGTTAACCAATCCATCCATGAATACCATGGTAAGAAACAGTATGATAGCTTATAAACATGAAACATTCTTCTCAAAAGTAATGTTTAAAAACCATCTCAAAAACTACGAAATATGACTATAAAACCTTGAAGGATGGGGTTAAAGGGATGGATATCTTTTAACCAGAAAGGTACCATACAAAGTTTAGAATAATAATTCAAAGAAAAATAAAGTAGAAACATCAAAGTTTATAATTAGAAAGGAATAAGATTGCCTTATTCAATCTACCTCCTTCCAATGCAGAATTACCTTCAAATTTCCCTAACAACAGTAATTACTAAGAAAGGAAATGGAAGGTTGATGGTCTGGTAACAAAGGAATTTGTTTTAAACTATTACACTTCTGTACTGTGAACAATATGGCCAATAAAAAGTAATTAAATATATGTACTATCGCTAACTTTTCATCCAACTTTCCTATTAAACCCTTCTGTCAGAAGGAAAAGTTAATGTTTTAAGAGTAATAAGCTTCACTTTCAGATAGTTCTCCTTGTAGCAAGACTCTTTCTCATGGAAGCCAATGTAGACGTCTATAATTACTGTTCATCAGTTAGATTTCTGTCCTTGAAAGAGCACAGTATGAACCGACTCTATCATTCACTTCAGACCCTCTGTAACTCTTCTTAAGGCTAAACATTACCATCATTTCCCAAACCCTATCATCTAGGCTGTTCCTTTAATGATCAGAGTTTGTCAATGTCCTACTAAAGAGTGTGGTGCCATGACTGAGCATAATATTCCAGATGTCATCAGATGTCATCTATGTTGCTTCTCTTTCTCCAGACTTTGTATCTCTAACCATCAAGCTTAGGTGTCTAGCACTTTCAGAATTTTTATCACAACACTGGTTTATACAGCTGCACACACAAATAAAATCCTTCAGTGATTTTCATTTAGAATGTTTTCAAATCAGGTCTTAGGTTCATTTACAACTAGAGCAATAATACTTCGGGAAACTGAATTCAGGTTTTAATAATATAGCTGTTTTTCTGACCTTTGCCAACTTTATTTGCAATGTTTGGTACTGTCAACACTTGCAATTAGCAATTCTATTCTTTACAAAGAAGAGCTTAAAAGTTGAAAAACATACCTCAGTATGCATGGAGAAAATACAAAGAAATTTCAACACGGAATTTAAATCCTTAGTAACAAAGCTAGAACACTTCATTAAGGAAATAAACTGAAGTTTGGATTAGCCAAAGGGAGAAAAGCCTACCAAAGACAGAGAAGGAAACTAAACAAAGAATTTTGTTTATCCTGTATAGCTTTTGTTCTACAATATCTTTAGGAATACTCAAAATATATCTATAGCAGATTTGGTTGTTTTTCCTGAATGAATATTATTTAATGTATTTATCACTTCTCTTGATTGAAAAAGTGAACTTGAAGAAGGGTTTTCTTAGTGACTCAGACAGTAAAGAATCTGCCTGCAATGCAGGAGACCAGGGTTAATCCTTGGGACGGGAAGATCCCCTGAAGGAGATGGTTACCCACTCCAGTATTCTTGCCTGAATAATTCCACGGACAGAGGAGCCTGGTAGGCTATATGGTCCATGTGGCTATAAAGAGTCTTTGGTTATTTTTTTCTTTTTTCTGAATGAACATCATTTAATGTATTTCTCACTTCTCTTGGTTAGGGAAGGAACCATGTGTGCGTGCTCAGTCGTATCCGACTCTTTGACTCTATGGACTGTAGCCCACCAGGCTCTCTGTGTATGGGATTCTCCAGGCAAGAATACTGGAGTGGGTTGCCATTTCCTAATCCACAGGATCTTCCATACCCAGGAATTGAACTCACATCTCCTGTGTCTCCTGCTTTGGGAGGTAGATTCTTTACCACTGTGTCTCCTGGGAAGCCTAGAGAAGAAAAAAGAAGATAGTAATAGCACCTCCTGCTGGTCAATAAATTAAGGCAAGTAGTAAAAGACAGGGATCTTGCAGGAGACAGGAACCTGGTAGACTACAGTTCATGGGGTTGCAGAGTCAGACAGGACTGAGCACGCAGGTAGGCACTAAAAGACAACAAGTGACATGTTGTATAAATGAGGGACTAGAATATTGTATGAGAATCCCACAAATAAAAAGATAATCCACATAGCTCTGGCTAAATCCACACACCATCCACTAGCATAATCAAAAATTGACCCTTAAAATCTGATTTGCTTTTCTCAATGTAAATAAATATCTCTTCTGTCACAGAAGATGCCATACTACAAAAAAAATAAGCAAATAATATCTTGCAATTAGTCAGTTAAGTATATTAGCAACTTCACTACTACAGATCTGCTGAGAGAGAAATTTAAGTAGATTATAACTCTGAGTATGGACCAGTGTAGGCATAGGAGACTATAGAACTCAGTAGAAATTTGGAAGAGGGAAAAAAATTAGGGAGGAAAGGACTGTAATTTTCTTCTAAATTAAGTAGATGAGAGGCCTGTCCAGAAGTCTAGTAATATGTGATTATTCAATTAAATCTTTAATAACAATCTTTACTTAAGAACTTTGAAAATATTTTAATAAATTTCTATGCTAGTAATAACCAGGACATATTATAATTTGACTGAAATGCTTGATTATAATATATACCACATATTTAATAAAGTAAATATATTTATTATCTAGTCTTTCATACCAATGCAATATTTACATTTAGTTATGAGCTATATTATTCATGTATGTATTAAATTAGTTGTATATCAAGATACTGTGGGTACATTTATATATATGCAGGAATTTTAAAGACTAGTATAATCTCTGTTATCATTCTATTCCTGAAAATATTTCTTCTTTAGAACATCAATATAGAAATATAAATTTCATCAATTACTATTGATAATGCTGAAATGTAGACACCACAACCCACAAACAAACAAATAATGCCCTCAATTTACCTAGTACACCTCCATTAGGCCCTAGACTCTGCATCTTTAATCTGGAGCCTAACTGTACTTAATCGGATTTTATAAACTGCATTATAACACCAATGTTGAAATTTGTAACTCTGAGGTTTAATCATGTCTCACAGAAATCCCTTGATAAACATTTATTAGCCATATTTCCTCAATAAATACTTATGTTGAATATCTGCTTTGTGGCAAGCAGTACTCTACACAATGGCATACTGTGGCAAATAATCACCAAAATCCACTGGTATGGATAACTTCCACACCACACTTGAGGCCCTCATAATATCTCAATCAGGAACTTTCTGGGTGTGGAAAGCTGACAAGGATCCCAAAGTTACGCCCACATTTCTTAACCTGTGAATGCCTCCTTAAGTGGAGAGTCTTTGGAGATATGATGACACTGATGATTTTGAGATGGGGAGTTGATTTTGGATAATCTGATGTGTCCTAAATACATTCACAAGTATCCTTTCAAGAGAAGAGAAAGGAGATTTACACATGCACCGATACACAGACACACACCCAAAAATAGGTGGAAATTATGGTCACAAGCCAAGGGAAGCTGTAGTCTCCAGAAGCTTGAAAAGGCAAGGAAACAGGTGCTCCCAGAGATTCCAGAGGGAGTGTGGCCCCACCAATAGCTTGAGTTGGACCTGTGGTGCTTGATTTTGAACTTCTCTAGAATTGTGACAGAATTAATTTTTTATTTATTGTAGTCACAATATAAGTGGTAATCTGTTACAGCAGCCACAGGAAACTAACAGAGTGTTCAGTACAAGTTTTAAAATTAAGCAAATTATGTGATGAATTTGGAATTTAGGTTAAAGTTAAAGTGCTCAGTCATGTCCGATTCTTGCGACCCCATGGACTTCTCCAGGGGTCCATGGGATTCTCCAGGCCAGAATACTGGAGTGGGTAGACTTTCCCTTCTCCAGGGGATCTTCCCAACCTAGGGACTGAACCCAGGTCTCCTGCATTGCAGGTGGATTCTTTACCAGCTGATCCACCAGGGAAGCACAAGAATCCTGGAGTGGGTAGCCTATCCCTTCTCCAGAAGATCTTCCTGACCCAGGAATCGAACCTGTTCTCCTGCATCACAGGCTGATTCTTTACCAACTGAGCTATCAGCCTTCCAAAAAGGAAAAAGAAGATAAATTACTTAAAGATAAATTACTTTCTCTTCAAGAAAAATTTAAAGGGAAAAATACTTGAAATTCTGGCGGCTCAGTGATAAAGAAATGCCTGCCAATGCAAGAGATGTGAGTTCAGACCCCTGGGTTGGGAAGGTCCCATAAGAAGGAAATGGCAACCCACGGCAGTATTCTTACCCGGAAAATCCCATGGACAGAGGAGCCTGGCAGGCTGCTTGAGTCCATGGGGTCTCAACAGAGTCAGATAAGACTTAGCTACTAAACAGCAAAAACAAACAACATGCATCAGATACTGACAGGTCAAATGCATTACTTTCAAAATGTCCAATGATTAAGTTTCACAAGTATTTCCTACATACAGATGTATGAAAATACATACTTACACATACTGCATAAACATTAATGTCTTAAATATTTTGTATCATATTTATTCTTTAAGTAAGGCCTTCAAAAGATCTTTATGTTTAAATTGTTAGTGAAGATGATCAACTCATTTGTGACTGTTTTACTTGTTAGTCTTACTTGGGAGTCTCTCCAGGGAATACAATGCATTTGTTATGATAAAGTTCTCAGTATGGAAAACGCATTTCCACATAATAAATTTTCCCTTGGAAGCTGAAATGCTTAATGAATTTAAAATATTACAAATGTTGATACTACAAAAACAAACAATCAGGCAGTTTGGATGCTGTTGCCAGTTAGTTGGTAATATTTAGAAAGAAAAATTAAAAAAAATGAAAAATAAAGCCTATAAACTTTGAAAATGTCTTTGAATTATATATCCACATAAGAATACTCTCCTACTATTTTTTTAAGATGAAAATATTTCAACAGAATTGACTCTTGCTAATACTGCCCTAGCATAGTATTATTTCCACAATAGTAAAACTGCATTTATAGGTTCTTACTTTTTAAGCATAGTGCATGTGTGTTTACAATTGCTTTCTTTTTTTATCCTGATTGCTTACTGATTATTTGCCTACAAGGTCACAGTGAGAGAAAAGATGTGTCTAAGAAGCAAAACTATGAGTCATTTATTCATTTAATTTGAATATATTTGGAAAAAATAGGTAATGGATAACTTTTTTCAATGAAAAAGTCATATATTTGAGACTCACTGAGTTATTTTTTAATACTTACATGAAAATTGTGTTTCAAAACTAGTTTGCATTCTGCCCTAAGGATAAAATCAAGAAGTTGGCCAAATATGCTATCCCAAATTGTACTCCTGGCACAGGAGGGGAGTATTTAGAGTTCCTAAGTAAACCTTTCCTTAATTGTAAAATACACATGATTCTATAAAAAGTATGAATGTTACTGAAATTCTGTTGCTAGGATGAATTTATTTCAAACTGGTATTTATTATCAAAAATGATTTATGATATGTGCTCAGTCCAAATAAATGTAGAGAGCACTACAGGAGGTGTTGTGTTGTGAGACTCTACAAAGAGCCTTCTTTCTTTCATTAACTTCCACTTCTGGTTGCTATGGAACCCGGTGACAACCATAAATTTAGAAATTATCACCATCTGCCCACGCCCCCTTCTAAGGTTACACACAAGCCCACTTGAACAACCAAAATAGCAAACAAAAACTCCATAAGCAATTTTAAAGTTTTTTTCTTTTCAAATTATAGATACCTAAGTAAATAATCCTAGGGCTGGGAACACACTTTTTAAAAATATAGTCTTTTTTTTTTTTTAGAAAAGCAAATTCCTTAAGGAAAGATTATAACTTAACTGCAGTGTTTAGTTGTTGAAAATAAAAGTGAGGAAATGATTAGATCAAATTGACAGATTTTTATAAATTATCAGAATAAATAAACTTTTTTCAAGGACCAATTCAGGCAACCTTGAAGGTGAATCTCTATCTTTTATGCTTTTCAAATGGTAATAATAGAGTACAAAAGTACAGGTCAATATTTACATGCAGTCAATGATGTAATCTTGGAAAGGATTTGAGATTTGAGAGTGAGTTGTTTTCTTCTTTGTTCTTTTGAGGTCTATATGTTTTTGTACTTGTTTGCTAGTTTTAGAACAATGATTTCCAAGTCATTAAAAGATATTGTATAACTATTGTGCACGCTAAGTGGCTTCAGTCCTGTCCAACTCTTTGCAACACTATGGACTACAGCCTACCAGGCTCCTCTGTCCATGGGATTCTCCAGGCAAG
>CM044321.1:33965000-34302500 GCA_024291935.2 Okapia johnstoni | reverse complement strand
ATTGACTAAGCCAAAAATCCAGGACTCAGCTGTGTCTTTCCCTTCCTTTGTACACTCGTATATTATCCCAATGGAGATATCTCTCTATGCCCACACCTGTATTCCAGATCAATCCCTCCTTTCTTATTTGATCTACTATCACAGCTCTTTCAAGACCTACCCTCAGCTTTGCCCCATGCTAGAGCTGAAAGTGAAGTCTAGATAACTCTCCATACTGATTTTGGAAGGATTTTTTTTTTAATCATGTTTTTCATCTGCTTAAAAGCATCAGTGACTTCCCAGGTGACACAGTGGTAAAGAATCTGCCTGCCAAAGCAGGAAGCACAAGAGACATGAGTTCAATCCCTGGGTCAGGAAGATCCCCTGGAGTAGAAAATGGCAACCCACTCCAGTATTCTTATCTGGAAAATTCTATGGACAGAGGAGCCTGGCAGGTGGCAGCCCACAGAGTCACAAAGAGTTGGCATGACTGAGCAACTGAGCACACACACAGATACCAATAGTTCCCTATAGCATTGCCACTCCTTAGCACGGTAACAGGGCCTTTCAATACTTAACCCTGGTCTACATTTCCAATCTCATCCTTTTCTTCCCACATTCATTGCTTATATTTGGCCCTAATGAATTTATTATCAGTGCCCTATGTTGCTTTGATCTCCTAATACACTACCTCTGTACAAGTCACTGTCTTTGATATCTAAGATTTTTATTGTATCAACCCATTGTCAGCCCCATTTTACTGACTAAACATTCGTCATCCTTCTTACCAATGCCTTGAAAGTATTCCTTCTATGCACTATGATGGCTCATGGTGAATAATTCTATTTCAGCCTTTTCTGCACTGACTATAGTAATCTGCTTATTTATTTCACTCCCAAGACTGTATGGCAGAAAGTGTACTTTTTCTTTTTTTTTTTTTTTTGGTCTTTAAAATACCTCAGTGCCTGGCTCACTGTATGCATTTAAATAAATTTTAATTCAATTTGTTAAAACTTTCACCACAATTCTTCAAATTCCTCACCAATTCCAGTAGTCTCCATGATTCCAGGAAATGAAAAGTGAGATGTAAAAGAAATTTGGGATTCTGAGTCTAAAGATGCTAAATACACATCTAAAGCTCAGAGAAAAATAAGTATCAAGAGAACTCAAACAAGATGCCATGAAAAAAGTGTGAAAGGAAAAGGAAGTTAACATTTGAAAGTTTTAGTTCTTGAATTTGTTTTGATTTAAAAGAAGATGAAACTGTTCAGCAGTACTTTATTATTCAGGCCACAGGAGCTGTCTTCACAGCCCTCACTCAGGAAGTAGAAGTCAGGCTACTAAGTAGGAACACTTTATTTCACACTGTGATTAGAAAAGACCAGGTGGGCTCTTTTCACCCTAGATATCTCCTGCCCAATCTATCACATTGCCTCCAATCTCACCAATAGAGATTTACTGCTTTTAGACTTGAAGGTTTAAGATCTTTTAAAGCCTTCCATTAAAATGCAAATATCCTTGGTGGTGGTGACACCCTAAAGCCATCTACACACACTCTTCTAGGGATGACTTTACAATTTGGGGACAGCAATCTTAAGATACCTATGTAAATAACAGGGGAGGTGAGAAGAACTCCAAGGAAAGATTTCCAAGGAAAGTCGAGTCATTTATCCTTTTCCCTAAGAACAAGAGGAAGCTCTTCTTGGAATTATACAAGACTTCTTGGTTGCTGGGGAAGTTAGGTTTATTGATTAACAAGACTTTCCTCTATCCCTCATGACCTACAGTTAAGTCTCCTTATTGACACGCTTGGTGTATTACCTTTACTGCACTCTTGATCACTAACTGCTAGAGGGTTTAAGTCTAGAAAACTTAGGAAGATAACTTAATCATAAAATACTTAGATATTTAAATTACTTTCAAGAGAGATTTAGGGAACTTCCAGGAGAAGCTGTGTAGTGCAGTGCTCAGAAACATGGGTTATACTGTCTGGAGAGATCTCACTTTAAATAGTAGCTCCAACCTATTTACTAGAAGGTGTGACCTTGATCAAACCACTTAACTTCTCTGAATATCTGACTAAATCAGGATTTTTTTTTTAATGGACCTGTTTGTTTTGTTAAAAATAAGTTATTCTTGGAAAGAACAGCAACAACTTCACTGAAAAGAGGAATGAAACAATTAGCAAAGGCACTTCTTCAGGGAATGATCAATTGCCTCAACAGCGGACACCTTCAAGCCTCCTTACTACACCAGTAACCCAGCTCTACCCCCAGAGTATCAGAGCAGCTGAACTCTCCTTGTTCTAATCAAAGCAGAAGACCTCACTTAAATAAATTATTACCCTTAATAGCTTGACTGAAATCAAAATTTATGACTTTGGTAATTGTTTTTGCCAGCTTCACACATGAGACATGGTGCAGCCTTTAGTATTTTCACCTACATGAATTAAAAAAGTGGAGTAATCATTTAGAGATGACTGCACTTAGTATCTCACTTACCTAGGAATCCACTCAGGCTTATGGTTTCCTGCAGTTCCACAGAAATCAAAAAGATTTCTTTTCCAGAGAGATCACTGGGTGGATGTCTTTCCTTTGTCTACATCATTAAATCAGGCTCAGGCTAATGTCCGTCTCTCTCCCCTAACTGTACAATGGTTACCAACTCTTCCACTTAGTGTGCTTATTCAGTATGAAGTAAAAATCTAACTCAACTCAAAGAGGCTAAGTCCATCAAAATACTGAGAGATATCTGAAATGTTAGAGGGAGGGTACTTGACAGATTTTGCAACCCCTAATCTCCTCCACAAGCATCATCTTTTGCTAACCTCTTCAGTAGTTTTTGGGAAATTAAGTTCAACTCTCCTCTGGAGACTGGAGCAGAGAAACCCGTGAAATCCAGAAAGAGACTCTGATAGCTATAAATCGGAAAATGCAAAAGTCGCTGCTTAGCAGAAATTTAGGTTCCAAATCCTACCTCTTTAGAGAAAGGCAAGAAGGATGCTATTCAATCATACAATTCCTTCTTCCATGTATTTAAAAGACAGGAGCTACTGTACAACAAGCAATTGGATAGACATAAAAGTTATGAGAATAAAGACCCCCGTTTCTTTGAGGCAGAATATAAAATTAAATAGCCTGTGGGATAACAATGAAGAAGAAAAATACACTGCAGCCAGTGAGCACTGATTTTAGTCTTGGGACACAATAAGCATTAGGGATAAAAGCAGCTTGCTCCATTAATCAAGAAGAGTTCATTTGCCCTCTTGAATCTATTTACCCAAAAAGTGCCAGTTATGTGTTTACATTTTGCATAATTTTCTTCTATTAAGTTTCCTCAAAACCAAGTCAAAAAAAAAAAAATGAGAAATATATTCATATATATGAACTGCATATATACTAGTATTTCTGATTGGAAAGATACAATTTGCTTAATGATTTATACTCCCATTTGAACATTATGGAGTCAGAAAGAGTGATGTCTATGAGCAATGTATGATAATATAAAGAAATTCTTAAGTTCTAAATGAAAACTCAAGATACAGACTTCCATATATGGCATACTGGAGCACAAAAGAGAGAAATTAAGTAAAAAATGCAATATATATGTATAGAAAATAAAGACTAGAAAACATAGTCGACTATTTTGTACATACATATATTTTGTAGAAAACATACATATTATTAAAAGGATTATCACTGAATAGAGAATTCTAATTTTTCTATATCAAAAGGTTTTAGTTTCTCTGTCATATGCTTCAAAGAATTTATTATGGACAAATCATGATCCTGGCTCAATTTGATCCAGAGGTTTACCTCTATCCATAGCAGAAACCAGGTATAATTTATCCTCTTAATCTCTCTTTCTTTTCCATCTCAGTTTTAAAATGTTTAATAAAAAACATGATTACATGTAAAAATATTACCCTTGTGAGAACTATAAAATTAATTTAAACATGAAAAGTACAGATAATCATTAATATCTTGCAGATCAAATCAACTTCATGAAACAAATCCATCAAAATAAAAGAACAAAAAGAATTTCCTAAGACAAATGTATGTACATATTTCACCAAAAGTTATAGCTGATTTATAATATGCAGGTTATAAATGAATAGTTTTCTTTTAGAAAGAGCTTGTTAACTTGTTAGTTGAAATTTGTTCCTTTAGTTTTGGGAAAGGCTACAATATAAATAATACAGGAAGTACATGATTAGCATCATTTTCCCATTGCATGAAGTTTTTTTTCTACACCTGGCAAAATTTTGAAAGATACATTACTTTTGTGTAATGATAACAAATTTGAGCACTTTCTCAATCTCATGTTTCATATTTGTTTAGACATCTTTTCATATTTTCTGTGTAGGTATGTGTCCCAGCCATGTGTATTTCTCAGTACAAATGGATTATGAACTACCACTATAAAGAGATGATTTTCCACCGTCACCAAAATACCTATTTCCATGGGGCAGGCACTTAAAATATCACCAGCTGGACACCTGGAAACCACCCTCAGATTAGTGACTCATACACCTAAAACATACAATATTCCTGTAACTCTTTACATGGTAAGTGTTATAGATTGAATTTTATTCCCTCTAATTTCTTACACTGAAACCCTAACCCCAATGTGACAGCATTTGGAGGGTGGGCCTTTGGAAGGTAATCAGGTTTAGATGAGGACATATCAGGGAGGCCTCATCATGGGATTAGTGCTCTGAAAAAAGAGACACCGAGGAGCTTGCTTGTTCTCTGTCTCAGCCACATGGGGAAACAGTGAGAAGAGAGTTGTCTACAACCCATGTCTACAACCTCACTCAACATGACCAAGCAAGCACCCTGAACTCTGACTCTCAGCCTCCAGAACTTGGAGAAGATGAATTTCGGTTGTTTAAACCACCCAGTTTATGCTATTCTGTTTGGCAATCTGAGCAAGACTAAGACAGTAGACATTAACTGAATAAATACACACGCAAATACACAAATAAAGTTTCCTGTGAAAAAGAACTAAAAATAATTTTTTAAAAAGGTTCTGTTTTGTTTTTAAGCTATTTTTAAGCATTTGCATATTGTGTTATCAATTAACTACAGCCCAAAATTCTAAAGAGAGACCCTGTTTGACAGGTTACATACTTGGGAAAATCTAGCCCATTTTCTGCTCAAATAAATTTGGTAAACACCCAGTTAAACTTAGTAAACATATATATATATATATAGTGGAAAAACTTCACAGATTCCCACAGCTTTTAATATTTTTGTTTTGTGGAACAATTTCTCAAAACTCTCACTATGCTAAAATATACTCTGCTGCTGCTGCTGCTGCTGCTGCTAAGTCACTTCAGTCGTGTCTGACTCTGTGACCCCACAGACAAGGGCCCACCAGTCTCCTCTGTCCCTGGGATTCTCCAGGTGAGAACACTGGAGTGGGTTGCCATTTCCGTCTCTGAAATAGACTCTAAATCTCCAAAATGAGGTATTATAAAATAGGCATTTACTAAAGTTTACCATGAAACCTGTTATTTTCAAGGAGTCTGCTTAGAGACTTGTACTCTAAAGAAATATATTCTTCCCAACATTACGATTATCCTCAAAGTATAAAAATTCCTCATTACTTGACATTACCAAAGCATTTTCTGCGTCACAGGTCATATGACAATTGTCACTTGACAATTGTACTCCAGGGGCAAGGAAAGCAGCAATTCACATATTCTATGAAGTTGATATGAGTTGATAATTACTCAATACACAAGGTTATCACGAGTAAATTGAAATCATTACAAACAGAAAGTGAGTAATAGTTGAAATTAGCTACTCTGATGAGGAGGAATAATTGTTGACTCTGACTTCAAACCTCACACGCTCCAGACTTCAAGTACTACAGGAAATGTATTTAATATAGATCTTGTTTCAAAGGACATTGGCAAAATATCTGAAGTCTCCAACTCAGTGCTTAGTCACGTCCACCCTTTGAAACACCACGGAGTGCAGCCTGCCAGGCTCTTCTGTCTATGGGATTCTCCCGGCCAGAATACTGAAGTGGGCTGCCATATCCTCCTCTAGGGGATCTTCCCAACCCAGAAATCAAACTCAGGTCTCCCGCATTTTGGGCAGATTCTTTACCATCTAAGCACCAGGGAAGTACAAGAATGCTGGACTGGGTAGCCTATCCCTTCTCCAGGGGATCCTCCCATCCCAGGAATCAAACTGGGGTCTCCTGCATTGCAAGCGGATTCTTTACCAGCTGAGCTACCATACTGCATAGAAATTACCTCAAAATAAGAGTTAAAACATACTGGAATGTGGCTAAGCTGCGCTGAAGCATTTGTATATTGTGTTTACAATTAATTACAGTCCCGAACACTAAAGAGAGTCCTTATTTGACAGATTATATATATTCGGGAAAATCTAGTCCCTGAAGTTTTTAAGTACCCCCCTCCCTTTTTATAGCATCTATATGTGAGAGCCACATTGAGATGATTCTTCACAATCCATGAAATACAATAACTATGTTAATATTAGAGTTAATATATTACAGACGTCTTACCTTAGTGAATATACTTTTTGATCAAGTTTTTATTAAATCAGAGCCTTAGTATTCTCCTCTAAATTTGAATTCTTTATTGACATCAAAGATACATGATATTTTATGAAGTATATCTATTGATGTATCATAAAAGCGTATTCATATACTTTAAATGTTTTATTCACTAAAGAATAAATTAATTTAACTAAGTTCTAATAAACAATATAAAAATTTAATACTATTTATTTTTACCTTTCCATAGCGTACATTAAACATTGACATACGTGATATTTCTTCCAAAGAGGATACTGTGTGTAAACTGCATTTAATGACATGCTTTTCTAGAGAGTTAAATATTTTTAACCTTTTAATCACCTTATAATTTTCTCTTCTTCCCACAAGATTTCCAAGCCACAGATAAATCTACCCAGAACACATGTGTTTCAAAATTATCTGCAAAGAATGACTAACATCCCATAAGGGACAAATCCCAAAATAATGAGAAACAATTGTAAATGGTTTTCTTAAAGTCTGGGGACCAGTTATTAGTTTATTGGCCTCTTTCTCACAGTTTCTGTCATACTTCAAAACCATACTCTATAAAATTAAATATTAAAAAATTTTCCAACTAAGACATTCAATATCAAACACAATCTTTTATTCAACCTATAGATTCCATCATCACAAAGAAAACACTTTCATTACTATCATTCTTCAGTTTGAATTTCAAATGACTAGATTCTTTTTGCAATTGCTGTTGCTTATATTTTGTATGAACCAGAAACAACATATTTAGTTTTTTATCTCACTGCCACATGCCCTAATAGTACTTGTACATGTTCAGTGGCTCTGTTTTTGCAGATCACCTTGAATTTGGCCCCAAAATATGTCCACAGTTTCAATCTCAAAATATCCATCTCTCCTCTATAGGAGACCCCATTTCCAACACTCTGAATGCCTCCTTCTCAAAGGCCTTCATTTTATTGGAATCGTAAATTAAACAATGGGGTTTCCTAGCTGGTTCGGTGGTACAGAATCCACCTACCAATGCAGAAGACGCAAGAGACACTGATTTGATCCCTGGGTTGGGAAATACACGGGAGGAGAAAATGGCAACCCACTCCAGTATTCTTGCCTGGAAAATTCCATGGACAGAGGAGCTTGGTGAGCTACAGCCCATGGGGTCACAAAGACTTGTGATTATTTACACTCACAGAGTGTGATTATTTAATAATAATAAAATAAATAATAATAGATAATAAAATAATCAGTTGTATTATGTTGTCTAACTCCTAGGCACAGTGCTAAGTTCACTGTCATCCAACTATTTTAATATTCATAATAAACCATTAAGACAGGTATTACTATTATCTTTATTTAACTGATGTAGAAAGTGAAATATCAATACAAGAAAGTAAATGGTCTTACTCAATATGCCACACATAAAAAGTGGGGTTTATTGGGGAAGAATAGAGAAAGCACATAGGATATTTAGGGCACTGAAAATACTCTGTGTGATGAAATAGTGGTGAATACATATCATTATACATTTGAATAGGCAAAGCACATAGGATATTTAGGGCAGTGAAAATACTCTATGTGATGAAATAGTGGTGAATAAATGTCATTATACATTTGTCCAAACCATGGAGTATATGCTAGTAAAGTAATGCTCAAAATTCTCCAAGCTAGGCTTCAACTGTACATGAAACAAGGACTTCCATATGTTGAACCTGAATTTAGAAAACGCAGAGGAACCAGAGATCAAATTGCCAACATCCACTGGATCATCGAAAAAGCAAGAGAATTTCAGAAAAACAACTACTTCTGCTTGATTGACTATGCTAAAATCTTTGACTGTGTGGATCACAACAAACTGTGGAAAATTCTTCAAGAAATGGGGATACCATACCACCTTACCTGCCTTCTGAGAAAGCTGTATGCAGGTCAAGAAGCAACAGTTAGAATTGGACAAGTAACAACAGACTGGTTCCAAATTGGGAAAGGAGTACATCAAGGCTGTATATTGTCACCTTGCTTATTTAACTTATATGCAGAATACATCATGTGAAATACCAGACCGAATGAAGCACAAGATGGAATCAAGAAGGCCAGGAAAAATACCAATAATCTCAGATATGCAGATGACACCACCCTTATGGCAGAAAGTGAAGAGGAACTAAAGAGCCTCTTGGTGAAAGTGAAAAAGGAGAGTGAAAAAGCTGGCTTAAAATTCAACACTCAGAAAACTAAGATCATGGCATCTGGTCCCATCACTTCATGGCAAATAGATGGGGAAACAATGGAAACAGTGACAGACTTTATCTTCTTGGGCTCCAAAATCCCTGCACATGGTGACTGCAGCCATGAAATTAAAAGACACTTGCTCCTTGGAAGAAAAGATATGACAAACCTTGACAGCATATTAAAAAGCAGACACATTACTTTACTGACAAAGGGCCTTCCAGTCCAAGCTATGCTTTTTCCAGTAGTTATGTATGGATGTGAGAGTAGGAATATAGAGAAATCTGAGCACCAAAGAACTGATGTTTTTGAACTGTGGTGTTGGAGAAGACTCTTGAGAGTCCCTTGGACTGCAAGGACATCAAACCACTCATTTGTAAAGGAAATCAGTCCTGAATATTCATTGGAAGAACTGATGCTTAAGCTGAAGCTCCAATACTTTGGCCACCTAATGTGAAGAACTGACTTACTGTACCCTGATGCTGGTAAAGGCTGAAGGCAGGAGAAGGGGATGACAGAGGATGAGATGGTTGGATGGCATCACCAACTTGATAGAAGTGAGTTTGAGCAGGCTCTGGGAGTTGGTGATGGACAGGGAAGCCTGGCATGCTGCAGTCCATGAGGTCACAAAGAGTAACACACAACTGAGCGACTGAACCAACTGACTGATGGAGTATATAACACCAAGAAAGAACACTAATATAAATGTTGGATTTTGAGTGATTATGATGTATCAATGTAAGTCCATCAGTTGTAACAAATGTACCACTCTGGTGGAGTATGTTGATAAAGGTGGAGGCTATGCATGTGTAGGAACAGGGACTATATGGAAATTCTCTGTATCTTTTGCTCAATTTTGCTGTGAACCAAAACTGATCTAAAAAAAAAGTCTTTAAAAAAAAAGTAAGACTTGTGAACTAAAGCAATCCAGTCCAGAAGCCATGCCCGAAGCATCATGCAATCTGTCTCTCTGTTCCATATCTGTTGTTTAATTTAGTGAACAAAAAAATGTTAATGTGCCTGACCTTTCAATGTGTGCAGGAAATACTAGTATGATATTGCCCCTGACTTCAAGTAGATTGTGATTTATTGATGGAAATAGATACATATATAAAGAGTTGCAGCAAATCTTATTAAACACTGTAGTAAATATTCCAAAGGATTGTTCTGGGAACACCATGGTGGAAATTTCTCAGGAAATATGAGGTGTGAACAGAAATTAGTCAACTGAAGAAGAGGAGGGGTTGCTAGTAAGGAAAGAACATAGAGACACAACCTCACCTTACTTACACATGAACTTCTATAATGAAATGCTGAATTACTCAAACTCATGCTCATCTTTCCTTACTTAAAATGGTTAGTATCACACAGTCTAGTACATGATCATTTTCAAATAGCTTCTTAGGTCATAGCTAATCTCTCCATATTGCCTCCATTCTTTTGACCTTGAGAAAAATGTCAGACGTAACAGGTTCTGATTTTTGGTTAAATGTCTTTGGGACATTATGATTCATTTAATTAATTTAGTTTTTAACGTAAAAATCTGCAAGAATCGGTATTTTTCTTTTTTATAGTATTTTTTACAGTCTTTTCCATTATGATTTACCCCAGGAGACTGGACAGAGTTCTCTGTGCTATAAAGTAAAACTTTGTTACTTATCCTGTCTTAAATGTAACTGTTTGCATCTATTAACCCCAAACTCCCAGCGGATCCTTCCTCCTGCCTCCTCCCCCTTGGCAACCACAATTCTGTTCTCTATGTTTTTCGTGATGTTTTATATTAGAGAAATTAAAAAGGAGCCCAGTTTGACATTACATAATTAACTCTGTAGATAAACCCTGACTCCAACCAGTAACTAATCCATGCCCCTTTCAAAATTTTACTTTAAAAAGGGTTTATATCCATAACTCAGCAGTGGCCACAGGACTGGAAAAAGTCAGTTTTCATTCCAATCCCAAGGAAAGGCAATGCCAAAGAATGCTCAAACTACCACACAATTGCACTCATCTCACACGCTAGTAAAGTAATGGTCAAAATTCTCCAAGCCAGGATTCAGCAATACGTGAACCGTGAACTTCCAGTTGTTTAAGCTGGTTTTAAAAAAGGCAGAGGAACCAGAGATCAAATTGCCAACATCCGCTGGATCATCAAAAAAGCAAGAGAGTTCCAGAAAAACAACTATTTCTGCTTTATTGACTATGCCAAAGCCTTTGACTGTGTGGATCACAATAAACTGTGGAAAATTCTGAAAGAGATGGGAATACCAGACCATCTGACCTGTCTCTTGAGAAACCTGTATGCAGGTCAGGAAGCAACAGGTAGAACTGGATATGGAACAACAGACTGGTTCCAAATAGGAAAAGGAGTATGTCAAGGCTGTATATTGTCATCCTGCTTGTTTAACTTATATGCAGTGTACATCATGAGAAACGCTGGGCTGGAAGAAGCACAAGCTGGAATCAAGATTGCCAGGAGAAATATCAATAACCTCAAATATGTAGATGACACCACCCTTATGGCAGAAAGTGAAGAAGAACTAAAGAGCCTCTTGATGAAAGTGAAAGAGGAGAGTGAAAAAGTTGGCTTAAAGCTCAACATTCAGAAAACTAAGATCAAGGCATCCAGTCCCATCACTTCACGGGAAATAGATGGGAAAGAGTGGCTGACTTTATTTTTCTGGGCTCCAAAATCAGATGGTGATTGCAGTCATGAAATTAAAAGATGCCTACTCCTTGGAAGGAAACTTATGACCAACCTAGATAGCATGTTAAAAAGCAGAGACATTACTTTGTCCACAAAGGTAAGTCTAGTCAAGGCTATGCTTTTTCCAGTAGTCATGTATGGATGTGAGACTTGGACCATAAAGAAAGCTGAGCACCGAAGAACTGATGCTTTTGAACTGTGCTATTGGAGAAGACTCTTGAGAGTCCCTTGGACTGCAAGGAGATCCAACCTGTCTACCCTAAAGGAGATTAGTCCTGGGTGTTCATTGGAAGGACTGATTTTGAAGCTGAAACTCCAATACTTTGGCCATCTGATGCAAAGAGCTGACTCTTTTGAAAAGACCCTAATGCTGGAAAAGATTGAGGGCAGGAGGAGAAGGGGATGACAGATGATGAGATGGTTGGATGGCATCGTTGACTCAATGGACATGAGTTTGGGTGGACTCCGGGAGTTGGTGATGGACAGGGAGGCCTGGCGTGCTGCGGTTTATGGGGTCGCAGAGTCAGACACAACTGAGCAACTGAACTGATTGACTGTTATCCTTAACAGTGAAATTCATTAATGACTCAACTGAGTATTATTTCATTTTTCTATAATATTTATAGTTTTAACCAAAGTTACCACTATATCTTTCTAACATAGAAGATGAAAATATTTTGTAAAAAATTGCTTGCTAGCCAACTATAAGGAAGGAAAAATCTATAGTAAGTGCCAGATCAACCTATGTTCTAACATAATAACTTCTATAAATTTCTAGCAAAGTACATGTGCACACACAAACACACAACATTTGGTGTAAGCATTTTCACACATAACTCACAAAAGTAGAAATAACAGTTTTATTCATATTAAACTCTTGATCTTTTGAGATGCAACTTCACATGAGAGTTAAAAGCAGAATGTATTATTTCAGAACTCAGAAAACTTTGTCTTCCTCCTTGTGAAAGCAGAAGTAAGATGGCTGACTTAACCTAAAATGTGTGTTTTCAACCCTCACTGACAAGTAATTTGTTTGCTACCTCTGGAGAAAATGTACATAACTAACTTCTTTGAGAGATCTGTTAGAAAAAAATAATACATCCTCCATTCCCCTCTGCTGTGTAATGCAGGGGGAGTTGTCAAGATAGAGATTCAGATAACAACCCAGAATTCAGAGACCTCTGACAAATTTTGATACTCCCAGGAGGGTTTTAGGCCCATGAACTAATGAAAGGATTATATTAAGATAGACAAAGTATGCTGTTTCCAGCCTTCAGAGATGTAATAACGTGCTTAATTTGTTACCTGACATAGATGTTACATAAGCACCAAACATTGCTATTAGCATGATTTACTTCAATTGAATTCTGCTTAATCCGTTATGAAAGTATTTTCTTCAGTGAAGGGCCCTTTAATATGAATGTTCAATATTATAAATATTATGATGTAAGCTGCCTGCACCTCAAAGTTGAAGAAGAAGTTGGCAAATGTCCTTTTAAGCTTGAATAGACATTGTTTTATCATGAGATTCTTTCCATTGGAATACTGTGCAGAGGCAGCTTTTAAAATCCCAATCATTATGCTAATTTCTATGTTCTCTTACTTATTTATTCAATCACAAATCATAGTCTAACATACTTAAAATTTCTGTTTAATAGTGTTGTTTAAATTGACTAAATAATACTAATTTACATTTAAAGCTGGCATATTTATGTGCACCAGGAATTCTTTTGAGTACTTTTGAGGACTAACTTTGTGAGACGGAAACATTATTATTTCCATTTCATAAATATAAAAACTGAGACAAAGATATGTAGAAATACAGTGTACTACAAACAAAAGTATAGACTTTAATTATTCATTAGTTCAAATGGAAACACTTTCTTGAGTAAGTCTTATCCTGACATTTTATTATACAACAGTCTATTACAATTTGATTTTTAAAGCAAAGATAGAATTCCGTATTTTAGTCAACTTCTTTATCCTTCTATTTACTAGATGACTGATATTTCAAATTTTGCCTCAGTTTCATGGACATAAAACCATCTCAAAGTCCATGTCTATAAATTTGATGCCTTATTCAATGTGTTTCTTCCTTCTCATGTTATTAAAGCCTACAGACACATCTTAGGTAGCCTCTGGGTGCAGAGTAGATGCCATGACAAAGAAAAGGATACCAAAATACAATGCTTTATCAAAGAGGAGCTTCTTATTTTTGTAAAATATACAGTTTTTTAATGAAATCAAGTTTCAAGTGATATTGGTAAAGAATGTAACTTTTCAGATAATATAAAGAAGGAAGAAGCATTTGTGGTAAAACTTGAAACATGAAAGTGATTTGGATTGGAGGAAATAAGGTGAGAAGAAGCTGTTGAAGGTTTTCAAATGGCAAAGTCAAGAGCTTAAAGGCAAAAAAGTACATAAAGCATAGGGAATGGTGGGTGGGCTAAGGACTTTAAGAATGTTCAATCTGCACAGTATTTCTAGGCAATTTTGACTAATTTAGTAAGTTTCACTAGACCATTCAAGTATGACCTAAATCAAATCTCTTACAACCATACAGTGGAAGTGAGAAATAGATTCAACGGATTAGATCTGATAGACAGAGTGCCTGAAGAACTATGGACAGAGGTTCCTGACATTGTATAGGAGGCAGGGATCAAGACCATCCCCAAGGAAAAGAATGCAAAAAAGCAAAATGGCTGTCTGAGGAGGCCTTACAAATAGCTGTGAAAAGAAGATAAGCTAAAGGCAAAGGAGAAAAGGAAAGATATACCCATCTGAATGCAGAGTTCCAAAGAATAACAAGGAGAGATAAGAAAGCCTTTCTCAGTGATCAGTGTAAAGAAATAGAGGAAAACAATAGAATGGGAAAGATTAGAGATCTCTTCAAGAAAATTAGAGATACTAAGGGAATATTTCATGCAAAGATGGGCACAATGAAGGACAGAAATGGTATGGACCTGACAGAAGCAGAAGATATTAAGAGGTGGCAAGAATACACAGAAGAACTATACAAAAAAGATCTTCACAGCCCAGATAATCACAATGGTGTGATCACTCACCTAGAGCCAGACATCCTGGAATGCGAAGTCAAGTGGGCCTTAGGAAGCAACACTACAAACAAAGCTAGTAGAGGTGATGAAATTCCAGTTGAGCTATTTCAACTCCTAAAAGATGATGCTGTCAAAGTGCTGCACTCAATATGCCAGCAAATTTGGAAAACTCAGAGGTGGCCACAGGACAGGAAAAGATCAGTTTTCATTCCAATTCTAAAGAAAGGCAATGCCAAAGAAAGCTCAAACAACCACACAATTGCACTCATCTCACACGGTAGTAAAGTAATGCTCAAAATTCTCCAAACCAGGCTTCAAAAGTACTTGAACTGTGAATTTCCGGATGTTCAAGCTGGATTTAGAAAAAGCAGAGGAACTAGAGATCAAATTGCCAACATTCACTGGATCATTGCAAAAGCAAGAGAGCTCCAGAAAAAATCTACTTCTGCTTTTGTCTATGCCAAAGCCTTTGACTGTGTGGATCACCACAAACTGTTTAAAATTCTGAAAGAGATGGGAATACCAGACCACCTGATCTGCCTATTGAGAAATCTGTATGCAGGTCAGGAAGCAACAGTTAGAACTCGATATGGAACCACAGACTGGTTTCAAACAGGGAAAGGAGTACGCCAAGGCTGTATATTGTCACCCTGCTTATTTAACTTATATGCAGAGTACATCATGAGAAATGCTGGCCCGGATGAAGTACAAGCTGGAATCAAGAAGGCCAGGAGAAATATCAGTAACCTCAGATATGCAGATGATACCACCCTTATGGCAGAAAGCGAAGAACTAAAGAGTCTCTTGATGAAAGTGAAAGAGGAGAATGTAAAATTTGTGTTAAAACTCAACATTCAGAAAATAAAGATTGTGGCATCTGGTCCCATCACTTCATGGCATATAGATGGGGAAACAGTGGAAACAGTGAAAGACTCTATTTTATTTTCAGCTCCAAAATCCCTGCAGATGGTGATTGCAGCCATGAAATTAAAAGATGCTTACTCCTTGGAAGAAAAATTATAACCAGCCTAGACAGCATATTAAAAAGCAGAGACATTACTTTGCCAACAAAGGTCCATCTAGTCAAAGCTATGGTTTTTCCTGTAGTCGTGTATGGATGTGAGAGTTGGACTATAAAGAAAGCTGAGCACCGAAGAACTGATGCTTTTGAACTATGGTGTTGAAGAAGACTCTTGAGAGTCCCTTGGACTGCAAGGAGATCAAGCCAGTCCATCCTAAAGGAAATCAATCTGAATATTCATTGGAAGGACTGATGCTGAAGCTGAAACTACAATACTTTGGCCACCTGATGCAAAGAACTGACTCATTGGAAAAGACCCTGATGCTGGGAAAGATTGAAGGTGGGCGGAGAAGAGGATGACAGATTATGAGATGTTTGGATTGCATCACCTACTCAATGGACACGAGTTTGAGTAAACCCCGGGAGTTGGTGATGGATAGGGAGTCCTGGAATGCTGCAGCCCATGGGTTTGCAAAGAGTCAGACACCACTGAGTGACTGAACTGAACTGAACTAAAGTATGTTTCTTATTGTTTTACAGTCCCAGGTATATTGTAAGGCCTTTGAGCAACCCCCATTTTCAATACAGAGGGTAGCTAATAATGTGTGTTGAGTAGTGATGACTAATTCAACCAAAAAACGTGGGTAAGCCTGGTAACTGAAGATTACATTGTAGAAGGCCAGGTAAATACTGAGTGTCTAAAATCTCACAGTGACGAGAGGAAATGTATGATCTATTTATCACATTCATAGTTGAGTGATAGTTCATGAAGAATAATGGCTCACAATTTTGTAGATTTTCATGAGATAAAGTGAAAGCTTGGTTTGCTGCTACTTCCAAGAAAGAGATTTTTTTATATTTAACAATAATTAAATTTATTATGTGATTGTCACTATACTAAGCTCTTTGACATACATTATATGATTTCATGAACACATTAACTCTATCAGATAAATATTATTATCATGATCCTTTTACATATGGATGGAATGTTACAGGACGGAGACTAAGTAACTTAAAGGTCATAGGTTGAGATGAATAGAACCACATCTGACTGAGCCAAAGTCCACTCTGGATTGCCATGCTAATTATAAAAATGCTTACACAGTGAAGAAATCTACATTAGAAGTAAATATCCATTTTTAGATGATTTTTGAAATTTACTTTCAAGGCTGTATTTCTAGCCTACAATCATTATTTTGAAATGTATTTACTATTTTGAAAGACTGCCTCCACACTTTTACACTTGCCGTTGCTACTTCCTAGAATACTCTTCAATAAGATGTGTTTATCCCTCACCTTCTTCCCTGGCCCCCATACAACATGGCACCAGGCTCAGCCAATTGTTCACCTCCAGTACTCTGATGTATTTTTAACCTGAGTATTATTGAGAAATACTAGATATTTACTTGTTTATTAGTAATTATCTGTCCAGATAGCCTGTATATGGGCAAGGATATTTGAATGACTTCTGTTTACTGGTGTATTCCCAGAATATAGAAACCAGGTCTGGCATAAAGTCAGGACTCAATAAATATCTACTAAATGAAAATAAATGAATGAATGAATGCATGGAGGGAAAAAAACAGATGCTCATTGCTGATCTATGGCCACTGAAATCTACACTATCTTAGTAGCTATTTAAGTGCCTGAGAGGCTGAGGCTACTGCATGTCAGATTGTTTTCCATGGTGTCAATTTGATAATGATGACAAAGTTGAAGGCTGCTAAGTTATTCACCTCTTAGCATTATCCCACCTCCAACTAAATATGCTGAATCAGACTTAGCTCTTCAAAATGATGTGGCTGGAACGATAATACACCGTGTATTTTTAAGTGGATGGCAATCTGTGGATAGTGAAATCATCAACCAAGATATTTCACTTTCAAATATGTTTATATTTGAATTTGGTTTAAAAAAGCTAGATATATATACTTGAACATTTATTTCACACTTCCATAATAAGGTGTACATTTCTAATCATTTGATTTAATCAATGCTTCTAAGTCATCAAAAATAAATCATCTTTGGATTAAACTTTATTTTCACAAATTCTACCTTACGTATACATGGTTATGTATGGAAGTCCCAAATTATTTCATTTCAATAAATTAAAAGGCTAAATTACATAAAGTGTGGTGTCAAAGCAATTCATAATTATTTGAAAAGTTCAGATAGATCTTCTTTTATGCAATGAAAGAAGTAGATTGAGTAATTACATGCTTAAAAATGGCAAAAAACTAAAAAAAATCCCTATCCTTGGGATAAGATAGGAATTTATAAGCATGGCATTAGTGCTAGAAACTATTTTCTTAAAAGACTGATAGAATTATATTTGCAGAAATTAAAAATACATTTAAGAAAATTAAAGTTGAAAGTTAAGTAACAAAAAGGAAAATGTATAAATCAAAGGTGAAGTGTTATTGTGCTTAGGTTACAAACAATGAAGAATCTGATATTAAATGGCAAAAAAAATATATCAACAGGAAAAAAAGATTTAAAATAATAATAAATTAATTAGCTTATAAAAAGAAGCAACATCACTAATAAATAAGGAATTAAAGATCAAATCAAATATAAACTATTACATACATCACATGTGCAGAGCTAAAAAAATACTGGTACAGGCAGATTCTTTACCACCTGAGCCACAAGGGAAGCCCAAGAATACTGGAGTGAGTAGCCTACCCCTTCTCCAGGTGATCTTCCCAACCCAGGAATTGAACCAGGGTCCCCTGAATTGCAGGCGGATTCTTTACCAACTGAGCTATCAGGGAAGACCATCCTTCCACTATCCTGGTAGAAGCATGTATTCTGCATAATATTTCTGAGTCCATTTTGTGTAGTGTATCAAAATTTAAAATATGAAACACTTTATACCAATACTTTCAAAGTGACAAATCTAAGAATTCATCCTGAGGTAATAATGTGAGACACACTATGTAAATATAAAACTGTAGATTCATACAAATGCACTGAGTTGAATAAATTACAATGTATCCTTGACTGAAATTCTAATAGGTCAATAAAATTGTATATATTAGAAAGCTAGATAAAAGGATCCAGAAACATGTCTACCATAGATTTCATGTTTTAAAGCATATTACATTACATTATGATCATATTTTACACATGCTGTGATTTTCTTTTCATATGTGGTCACATATTATCATTGATTACTTATTTGTTTTTGAAATTTTCTAAATATTTAGTAATGAACATTTTTTTTAAATCAGAGAAATAGTGAAATGGAGCATCTACAGATGAATTCAGTGGTACTAAAAAAAATATTATTTTTCAAACAGCAGGAAAAACAAACATGCAACTCTCTAAATATATTAGAATAAAAATCATATACTCACAGAAGAGTAATTTATTTTAGAAGCATTAATACAAAGAAAAAATAAATTATTAAAACTAGGTCCTTAAACTGTATGCATATTAAGAGCATAATATCTAGACTTTATTGCCTAGAACTTATAACTTGGCTATTTCCTTACCACAAGTTGGAAAGCTTAGGACAAGTTCAGGCTCCAAAAGTCTTATATATTAAGGGGAGCTGCAAATACAAAGAAACATTTTTGCCAGAAAATTTTACATCAGATATTTAAAGAAAAATATGATAAAAGTGAATGTTATGATGATTGTTAACTACATAAAAGCTCTCACCTTTCTATCTCAAAGTGATTAATTTTTGAACTGCATTTTAGTGTTTAATAACATTTAATAACTGTGTAAATAACATCTAGCATATTTCCGAAAACTAGCTTTCCATCTTTTTGAAACACAGTGCTTTTTGAGACTTCAATAATGACTTTTATTAAATCTCAAAGCCTCCTTGTTTGAGTGAGAAAGAATAGTACCTCTTCCTAAAACATATGGCCTCTTTTACGTATATGCTCTCTACACTTGTTGGGTTCAATGACAAGGTTTACCATAGCTGAATGGGAGTTGTCTGGTGAGTAGTTTATGAACAGAGAATCTTTTGGTGCCTAAGACATCAATCTGTACAGGATGATAACAGACAACGGTAGAATTTTGCTATAGAAGTTGTTTTGAATCAACACAAGGAATTTCTCTTGTTTTCGACCTTCACACAAAACTCTTCATGAGGTTTCAAGAAATATTTGAGCAGAATGCCAGATGTTTCTATCAGTTCTTCAGTTAAATTTTAGTCAAACATATAAAACTGCTATAACTTCACTTTATGTCAAAATGTTCATTGATTAGCATCAAATATTTTTAAAGTAATGCTTCTTTTCTTATTTGGCTACATTCCAGAATTTATACTGCTAAAAAATGGTTGATTGCATGATGTTAGTTGTAATTGGGTATTTTCAGTTATGTTTTCTGGTCCCTATTTACTTGACCTTCTAGACTAGTGGACTCTGACATTCTACGTAAAGCACACGTATGCATGTTTATGTACACACACACACAGCTTGGATACATGCTGGCAGTCTCCTCACATACTGAAGCCAGTGGAGATGGCAAATGAATCAAGAAAAGG
The DNA here is from genome assembly GCA_024291935.2 of Okapia johnstoni. Lineage (NCBI taxonomy): Eukaryota > Metazoa > Chordata > Mammalia > Artiodactyla > Giraffidae > Okapia > Okapia johnstoni. Next base: position 34,282,464 of record CM044321.1, on the reverse strand, counting down.
AAAACAGAAAAGACAAAGACCCCCTCCCCCAAAAAAATGATCTTAGCAAACTAGGAGACATTCCTGCTGTTCAGAGAGCAACTTCAGGAATATATAGTGAGAAATGAACAATCTTAATTTGCATGATTAAATTTAAGGAAATACTACAGAGTAGGTTAGAACCCTGGGACTAGCTAGACTAGCCTTGTATGCATGAATATACTAATATCCTAATATTGTGGAAAGGAAGACATATTTCCTCTCCTCTCTTTGGAGCTAGAGTAAATAATACAAATTTTATATTTGAAAATGACAATTAAGTTGAGTTTGGTGTTTCCAAACTTTTCAAATCTCTCACCCCATCTTAGTTTTTAATTGGTTAAGAGAATTTCAAAGTAAATTAATTTTTTAATAAGTTAAAAGTAAAATCCATTGATTTTAAATTAACTGGAGTTAATTTAAAGGCTCTTAAATTTTAACTTTAACTAGTAAATTATTTTCTAGTAACTTTTTCCTGAATTATAGGTTAAAAATACAAAACCAGCCCTTGACCTAAAATCTAAAATTAAACTTGCTAATAAGCCTTTACCAGCTCTCTCCTTGATCTTAAAGCATGTAGTAGATGTTAATAATTTGAAGAAGGACCAATACATACGTACATGCAGAAATGGGATGCACCCAAAAAGCTATTAACTGGCATGAAAGACAGCAGTGTTATTTCACATAAACACAGATTCATTTAAGTATTTTTTTCCTATGAATGGTTTTATATATAGGAATCTATATGAAATAAATAAATATGATGCTTTTTAAATTACTACATAATCAAGATATTTTCTTAGGTTAGCCTATATTTAAACATGAGATCTAATAAGTCAATATAATTATTACATTTATAATTATGACATGTAACTTTAGACACAGTTGCTTTCCCAAAATGATCCCACTTTATTTACCACATGGTCTTCCCAGGATATATGATGCATATCACTCTGTATCCTATAGCAATAGGTTATCTATTTGATAACTGTTGGTTCAGATATATGTGAAATCACTTAAACATCAAAGCACAGAATCCAGAAAGATCAAATATAAAAGAAAATGAGAAATAGTGATAGAATGAAAGGGGTATTGATGTGTGGTAGTTAAGGGAGTAACTAGGGTTTGGAGAAGAAATTGAAGATACATAGCATAAAAATGAAATAGAAATAAAAAGAAATAAAATTTTAGTGAGTTGGAAAGATAAAAGTAAACATCAGAAGGGCTCCTATGTGAGATGATGAAGTGTAGGTAGGGAAAGAGGATACTATAGTAATCCAAAGAGGGGAGTATAAGGAAAAATACAGATTTCGTAATAAGCTGTGAATGCTTGTTCAATTTCTTGCTGTTTCATAGTGTTTGAAGAATGGGAGCCTAAATCCCCAGTTTACTGCTCTCCACAACTTTACAGAAATATTTAATCTTCTATGTGATGACCAAGAACCACGATGTGCTGTGTTGTGCAGTGCTGAGTCGCATCAGTTGTGTTCAACTCTTGGTGATGCCATGAACTCTGTCCATGGGATTCTTCAGGCAAGAATACTGGAGTGGGTTGCCATGTCCTCCTCCAGGGAAACTTCCCAACCCAGGAATTGATCCCATGTCTCCTGCATCACCTGCACTGCAGGCTGATTCTTTGCTGCTGAGCCACCAGGGAAGCCCCGTAAGCCCCATAATGCCATGATATTGACCCACAATCTAACCCCTCTGGCTTCAGAGCTGCTATTGGCAACACAGTCAACTCAAATTATATAAGTATACATGTATACCCACACACATGTATGCACCTGTGCACACAGTAGGCAAGGTTTGGTTTCTGCCTTAAGCTTTTCTTTCTCTTCCTTTTTATCAAAAGAATATTTTTAACTATAAGTGAATGAAGCAACACAAAATCCATGTACTCCTCACTCAATCCCATTTTATAATATTGTTTTAAAAATCAAGCAAGGTACAAGGAATGCATGTGCAAAACTCAAATTATTCATATTTAAAGAACTTTGGAAAATATGAAATATGTTCTCAATTTAAAAGAACTCTAAATTGCACATCATTTTCATATAGATTTCACCTTTATTGCAGCAAATTGAAGTGAAAATCATAGTGCATTTAAACCTACATTTCTTGCAAAATCATGTCCAAAAGTTTGCCACCAATGAATTATATTCTTGATTAGCTTAGAGTACTCTGAAACAAGAAGCAAAAAAATAATTCTGGGCTTAAATAAATGTCTATCTTCAATAGCTTAGCAAGCAAACATTAGCAAATGCTTTGCATCCTATTTTCTTACAGCAGTCCTATAAAACAATAAACCTCTGAAAGCAATTACTTTAAATTTATTTTTACTCTACATTGAAGCAGAAAATATTGTCATGCAAAAGTTAGCATTGAACTTGTATAATAACAGAGATTTATTGAGACAAGGAACAATGCTGATTAAAAAATAAAAGCATTGAAATATACCCTAACATCTTTCCTGAAACACCTGATAATAATTACCTTAGGAAAAGGTGGTGCTGACAACAGCATAATGATGCTGCCAAAAGGAGAGTTAATTTTATTTTAAAGGATTAAACCATAAATTACTTTAAAATGTATGAGAAAAAAATAGATCCTTTCTAAAGTCAATTTAATCAATTCACAAGAATTTTTCGCAAGAGAAAAAATTATTAGACTATAACATTCAAAGAGGTTATATGAAAATCATATTAAAGAGCCTTGCCACTCTTATTCAGGAACTAATTAAGAATATATATGACTGGATTTTTAAATATCTGTTTAACAATGTATATTCCAACATATTTATTGTCATCTCAATCTAGATTTTAAAATAATGATGGGTGTGGGTTTTCTCATATTTTAAAAATGTTCTCTTTTCAAAACTTTAGTTCTAAGTTCAGTTCAGTTCAGTCGCTCAGTCGTACCCGCCTCTTTGCGAGCAGAACTGTAAGTAATTTTCTTACTTGTGTGGCATCTGTGTATTAGTGGAGTCAAAAGATAGTAAGCATTTAATAAATTCACGTTGACTAAAATATGCTATTGTTGGTTCACAGTTAGCTGTTCCCTTGCTGCCTTTGCTATGCCTTCCTGAGGATAGTCTGAGAAAAACATACTTCTTCAACGAAGGAGGTTTTCTTCTTTTACTTTTATCTTGGATCTAGGACTTTGACTCAGTCAGATGTGGTTCTATTCATCTCACTCTGTGACCCGTTAATTTACTTAGTCTCCATCCAGTAATCATTCCATCCATATGTAAAAGGGTCATGATAATAATATTTATCTGGTAGAGTTATTGTGGTACATGGAATAGAAGCAGATGTGACATAAGCTATAACTGGGCAGAAGCTGGAAATGCACTTACACGGCTCTGTCTCTTTCTGAACTTCTACTCTTTTTCCATGAGGACATACAGGTCAACAAACCCCCGTGGAGCCCAATAGACTCGCCCATGACCAGCAGTCCTCAAGTAACGTGAACTAGAAATAAGTGTCTTCTGTCATAAGTCTCTGAGATTTTGGTGTTGCATGTTGCAGCAGGTAAGACTGACTATGCCAGATGCATCATAAATACCGTAATTATTTATTGTAACTACTTAAAATGTACACGCATACATAGGACACAGTTCAACTGCTGATAAGATGCATCAGAAGAAGCTCACTGAAACCCTAAGCCTTCCACTCCTGTGGGTAGAATCAGGAATTTGCATAAAATTAACAGTAGACATCTAGTCAGAGCAGATCTGTTCCTCAGAGCTAATTGTAGGTTCACTCTTAAGGGAAGGGAAGAGGAGAAAATGTTGCACTTTGAATGATGGTACTAATTATGTGGAGCCTACACATTAAGATTTGGATGTACTGAAAAACTGACTGACTAAAGATTGCAATTTGATTACTAACAACTGGTCCAAAATAATCTGTTCACATGTGAGGAAAACAAGGTGGATATAGCCTTAAAATGGAGTTATTACAGGTCAAAATGATTTATTGAGCTTAAAAACAAAGTAAAAAAACCTCACTTTCAACCTACCTAATGATGGCATTTCATCTCTTTTCAAATAAGGAAATGCAGAAATAAACTTTAATAAAAATTAAAATTTATTACAAGTATGCTTCTTTGTTTCTAAGATCAATGTAGTAAATTATCTGATAATTTTTGGTAAAATATTAATTTATATTTTTATGATAGTGGCATGGGAACAAGCTCTAACCTATATTTACTAGCACATATATAAAGAATGATAAATTGTGTGTGCAGATAATGGTGATTGAGACAGGTCTGGGACAGGATTAAAAATTATCAAATAGCTACTAAGTATCCAGAGATTATCGTCAAGGTAAATGAGATGTGACCTTTATTTATTTAAAGAATCCTCACTGGAAATAAGAATAAAGTCCATGACCAGAAATAAGAAAAGATTGGCTCTAGCCCTCTTTAGTGACCAGATGCTACTGGCTATAATACTGGTGACTCTGGGGTTTCATTTAAAGAAATTGTTCTATTTGTAAATGAGCATTTGCCTAAAGTGAGTAGATGGGGTGGTTAAAGTGTATGAAAGACACTGCTTTAAACAACATTAAAGAAACCACCATTACAATAACATTAAACTTCATTAAAATGAATTTATTCAAAAAATGTTCTATTGAAATTGAATTCTTCATCAAATTTACACAACCCAAGCCTATAAATGAATGTATAGGTGGATAGGTAATTTGTTAAATGCTAAAGAAATTACTCCAGTTCATTCTAGAACTTAGTTATTTCTGCTCTTAAGTCCCAACCAGGCCTGCCATTGGCACCCCTAGATCAAATGTCTCTTTTTTAGAATCAAGTATGTCAAGTCTACCTTTTTTTCAGAATGCCATGAAGTCTCCATTGTAACAGCAATTATTATATGATTCATAAGAATTTTCTGTGTGCTTTTCGATTCATATCTCTATCATTTCCCTGCCTCCATAGCCCACCTCCTTCAACGACAAATCTTGAATGCATGCCTTTATTTTTTTAAACTTCATGTCGTATTTTATATATTTTTTTTAATTTTTTTCTCCTTGAAAAGTTTTTTTTTTCATTAATCAAAAAATATAGTGATCATAACCTCAATGTCATCATGTGTGTGTGTGTGGGTGTGAAAGTCGCTCAGTCGTGTCCAACTCTTTGTGACCCCAAGGACTATACAGTCTGTGGAATTCTCTAGGCCGGAATACCAGAGAGGGTAGCCTTTCCCTTCTTCAGGGGATCTTCCCACCCCAGGGATGTACCCAGGTCTCCCACATTGCAGGAGGATTCTTAACCAGCTGAGCCACAAGGGAAGCCCCTGTGTCAACGTGACCTAACCTAATGTCATCTAGGCTTACCATTCAGCTTCAACCCATATTAATATTAGAAGTATTTTCTAATATAAATATTACAGATCTCAGAACAGAATCTTGCACATAATGATATTTTATTATATATCTTCACTGAGGTTTTATAAAGAATCAGGAAACATACAGGAGCAAAAATCTAGGAGTACATATATTAGTAATCCTGCTTAAGTTTAAGAAGTTAATATTGATTGAAACATGGACAAAATATTTTTTATTTGCACTACAAATAACAAAAAAAATGCATTTTAAAAGAAACATCTGCTTAATTAAAATCCCAACAAGAAAGCATATTTCCAAATACTCAAATTTGAAATGATCAAAAATAAGACATAATTTCTCAATTTGATTGTTATTTCTTTTTTAGTATCTGAAATTTAGTAAAAGCATGTTATGTGGTTACTTGGACATCTTCCATGCTTTTAACATGCTGGTTTGATAAGAAAATAAAATTAGATTCTTCACAAATAAAAACTATGATGTTTCCTTATAATTTCACCGGCCAAAATATTTTTTCAGAATAATTATATTACTTTATGGTAATTTTTATTCATCACACAATTTATTTTTTCTGAATAAAATGTGCATTATTACTTAAAGTACTACACAATATTGAATAATGTTAAAACATATTCATTTTCATATTAGGATCAACTTAATACTATAAATTTGAGAATGATTCTTTGCACTCTATTTCAAGCTCAGTTCTCACAATTACAATGAATCTGCTGAGGGTTTGCTTTGACTACTGAAATTGTTTTAAAGATCTTATTGAAACCATGGTTTCCATTTTAATTTTTGAAAATTATTTTCTGCAAAATATTTTGGAAACCTTGTTTCCCAAAATTATTTAATATTAAAGTCTTGGAGAAATACACCTTTGGATGCTTTTCTTCCCACAGATATCTTCACATTCAATTAAATATAGTTTAGTGAGCCTCTTTTCCTGTGAAGACATATACTAGGTTACAGAACTTCAGAGAAGATTAAAGTATGGTGTGTTCCTTCATGAAATCACAATTTCTAAGGGTGACAGACACATACACACTACAAATATTTCATGGGTGGTTATATGCAGTCCCTTGTGAAATGTATGTTGTGGAAGCATTTATTGAGAAAGCCTCAACTGAACATGCAACTGGGCCTGTGCTCCAGAGACATTCCTGCACCGGATTTAAGGCTCTGATGTCACCATTTTGAATTCTCATCATTTTTAATAAGGGGCCTCACATTTCCATTTTGACCTGGGCTAGTCTTAAATGTGAGCCTCTGTGCATGGCAGTCAAGGGCAGATGATGAACAATAGGGAAACAGAGAAACTATAAACTTCCCAAAATACTTGATATTTGATTTGGTGAATTCATTTGAAAGTGAATTGGAATCTGGAAGGAGAGCATGACAGGAGGAGAGACAAATAATTCCAGAGAAAAGATGTAATACAAAGTCATGAAGCAAAATTTGCTTAGTAATAATAATGAGGCTCTTATATCTAAGCAAGATGAAGTTAAAAGAATAATTTGTAATCACATTTCCAAGAGGCTTAAAGGCCTAGCTAGAAGCCTAGATTTAATTTACACAAAAGTGATAACTTAAAGCAAGGAAATGAAATGTAAGTTGGTGCTAAATGTGAAGTCATGAAGACTAGAAAGTGGAAGTTTGCTAGAAGATAATGAAGAAATCTAAATAAACTCTGATGATAGGCTACAAAGGGCAATGAAAGTGGCAATGAAGAGATGGCTATGCAAACAAATATTCAAGGGAACATAGCATTTTATAAACAAAACCCACTATTTGCCTTTTAATCTTGAAAGAGAGCACATAATTTTACCACTGTCATGGAAATGGAAAAAAAGGATAATGTACTTAGAAAGTAATGCAAATTCTTTTGTTCAAAAGTTACTAACCACCTATAAATGAGGTTACCAAAGCTTTATTGAAAGGAGTTAGCAATTTTCAGTGAAAGCAAAAACGAAGATGCTTAAAAAAACAAAATCCTGATTAAAGATCCATTAAAAATACAAATTACAGACTATCTCATTTGCATGGTTTATTCCTATACCTCTATCTAAAGCACCAAATTAATCAATTACATGCCATAAAATCAAAGTAAAAACTAATATTAAAATGAGCTTGATGCAATGGAGTCAAACCAGTTGATTTAGTAATTTTTTTTTCACTTCTCAACTTATTCCTTTGTAACAAGAGTGTGATCATATTAATTATGAAAATGACCCTTTGGTCAATATAATATTTTTCCAAATACAAATCTGGAGAGAGACACTGAAGATTTTACTTTGGACTAAAACACTTGTGCAAGATGTCAAATCATCAAGCTAATATTTCTCAAGTATCGTTTTTTTAATCAACTTATTTTCTGTGTGTGTGTGTGCTCAGTTGTGTCCAACTCTTTGCCACATCATGGACTGCAGCCTGCCAGGCTCCTCTGTCCATGGGATTCTCCAGCCAAGAATATTGGAGTGGGTTGCCATTCCCTACTCCAAGGGATCTTCCAGACCCAAGGATCAAACCCACATCTATCTCCTGTGTCTCCTCCATTGGCAGGCAGATTCTTTACCACTGCACCACCAACCCACACGTGCACACACACACACACACACACACACAAAATGTCTCTCAAGTATTTTTTTTTTTTTATCAACTGCTTTTCCCTATAATGTTGAAAATTTGCTTACGGTTACTATTCGGTCAACTGTTTTTCTCATGGCTGAGTATTTTTTAAATGATTATAACTTTTTCAGAGCCAAACTTTACTTAAATGCATATATATTTTAATAGTGATTAACAAAATATATAAAATTTACTGCCCTTCAGAAATAAAACATTTTATCTATGGGAGAAAGTTATATGTATTTAAAATAACATTTATAAATATGCATTTACAAAATATGTACCTGATATAGAACTTGGATTCAGGATATATAAAAATTCTGATAACTCAATAATAAGACAAAAAGATTCTGTTTTAGAAAGTGGGCAAAAGATTTAAACAGATGCTTTAACTGCATGAGAATCTTTCATTTAAATGTAATCAGAGTATGCTTACTGATAATATAGTACAGTCCAAGACCACACATGTCTAAAGTGGGATAGAAAAGAAAGAGAATGACAACCCTTGACTTCAACAAGACTATAATCCTTGAACTTGGAATAATTCTGTGCAGATTAATTAATTGATTGATTTTTCTCTTAAAAACTTACACTTCACTTGATGGAATCCATCTCAAGAACCTCCCATGTTTGCCAGATTTCAAAGATAAAGTGCCAATGAAATTGAAATATTAGAAGGGATTGGAGAAGTAGTACAGAAAGTCCCAGAGGTGAATGAGAACTACAACTTCTGTGGGTCCTGAATGTGAACTGCAAGCATGAAGCTGTGTCTGATGAGTGGGATGAGTGTTATAAGAAATAAAAAAAGAATAAAGTAAACAAGAGTAATCAAAAGTATCTTCTAAGCCAAACTAAGTTAAATTTTTTAACTGCACGTATTTGAAAGAGATAGAATTTTTAAAAAACAAAAAGTAGTTTTGAACAGATATCATTTAAAGGTATCAGGTAGTAAAACACAAGACAGAATACTTTTCAAACATCCACTGTTTCCTTTCCTGATTCTTCGTATAGATTCTTATATGAAAAAATAGAATAAACGAATCCAGTGGAATATCTGTGAAGCACACGATTTACTTAAAACGTGTACTAGGTCTTGAGAGTCTTTGAGAATTTCTCTTTGGAAGGAACTTTAAAGTTGACTTCTGGGGTAAATTGTAGAAAGCGTAAATGTTTTTCAACCAGATCATATTACAAATCTTCATTGCACTAGAGCAGGAATGGATCTAATAATTCCCCTAACTGGTTATTCTAGACAAAAATAAACAGTTATATCTCTTTGTTTATGGAGAAAGTGGTTTTAAGGAGCAAAACAACATGGTTTCAAGGCCATTGAAGTTAAGCAATATATGTTTAGGTCATATATGAGGCTGGATTCTTGAAAATGCATGAGATTCATTCCTAACAATTCATGCACTGGGAAAATTTGGCCAATAATAAATTCAGAACATACAGTAATAAAGAGTAGGCAAATAACATTAAAAATAAGTATCAACCATTAAACTGCAACAGGAGGGATGTAGATGAGATATGAAAAAATAGTTCTTCCTCTCATTAGAGCAGTTAAACACGAGAATAGGTTATCAGGTAAAGTCTCTCTAGACTCTTCTGGAAGGTTTTTAACATCTGAGAGGCAGCCATTTATCTTGAATCCTTGAGGTAAGTCCTGTTTGATGGTAAGTGAAGGACTACATGACCTCTGAATTCAAGTCTTAAGTTACTTGTTACCAGCTGCCTGATTCAGTTATTCAAGCAGTCATTTTAATTCAGAAGGGATAATCAGCAATGTTAAACATGCTACATGCTACAAATTAAATATTTTCCAATTTAAACATATGAAGAAATCATATTGAAAAGTGTGTGGATCACAGATTAAGATCATCATTTTCAAAAACAATCAGAATTAGTTGTTTAAAGACTAACTTTCCGATGCTAAAATAAGCAGTATGGAGATCATTTAAAATTCCATTATACTTAGGTGATATTGGAAATATGTGCAGGCATTTATGCAAAGAGTTGCAGAAACATTATTTTTGAATAATATAGATGATATGATAAAATTTATAGGAGAAATGTTCTTGGTGCTTTATACATTATGATTAAATAGATGTTTAAATCTCTCCCTTTTCCTTCTTACTCTCAATCTAGATCATGAAAAAGTTCAGTTCTCTGCTTGTCACAGATGACTTCAAGGAAAATAAATTGCGCCAGTCAAAAGAGCAAAGGATCAATAAACAAATGAGCACATAACAGAGATAGTGTCATTCTAAAAAGTTACAAGGATTCATCTTACTCTGTTATCTTGATTCCATGTAATTCCCTCTCTGCTTTTCTCACCTCTAGAAACTAAGCATTATCATGCACAACAAATAAAAAGTAAAACAGTATTTTAAACTATGACTATAAAAAGTCTACTATTGTTACTTAAGGAAATATCTAATATATATGCAGATGCATATATAGTTAATCATTTGAATGTGTATTATAAAATAAATCATATGCTTTGCTAAAAAAGTCATTTTCATTAGAACTTCTATTTGAAAACTTTTTAAAAAGCATTAATTCATAGTAAAAAATAAAGTATGGGCAAAGTTAGACTGAAATATCATCAGACAGTGATTATGTCTGGGTTAACATCCCACACTGTAACATCCTACAATATGGGTATCATTAAAATTATAATTTTTAAAATAACACAACTGCTCCAACTCTATTGCTTTGAACATAAGATTTTATAAGCTCACATAACAAAGTGTGTAGTAAACTAGATGTCACTGACCTTCCTCACAACTAACTTAATAAATATTTTTAGAACAAAATTTCCACTATTTGCAAACATAGCCTAAACTTAGGATTTTGAACTTGTTTGAATTTTTACCTATATTTAAAAAACACTCAAGATTGCCCCAAGCCAAGGTCATGCTGACCCTTACATATCATAACTCCTTACCATTTAAGGTAAAATTCTTTTAAATGAAAATGTTGTTTTAGTTTACAGCTAGAATAAAATAATAAATTATGATCTCCCTCTTCAAGTTAAAACAGCACTTTATTCCAACAAATTTAATCAAAGTTAAATTACTTTTAATAAGTTATTCCCCTTGCCCTCTAAAATCAACAAACTTTTCCTAATACAGCAACCTTACAATTTTTTAAAACTTTTCCTTAGAAAAAAATGAAATGTTTTAAATGAAATTAAACACTTGATGCAATGACAACAACGGTAACTGAAGCTATCAGAGGATTAGCAAAGAGTGATGATAGACTAATCCATAATGAATACAATCCGAAATATACTCTAAGTTTTAATTTTCTCTGTTTCAATGTTTAATTGACAAAAACAAAAAGAACACAGAAAAGGACCCATGGCAGAGACAGGTCACAAACTGAAGATTTCTTTGCTTTCTTTTTTTTTCCCCTTTCTGTTTTGTAACCATGGTAAAACAATAGAAGTGAACTTTCCCTGAACTTTTCTCTTTAAAGGCCTGGGTCCACGTTGACCCAGCAGGGCAAGCTGGAACTTGATACTATCAACCCAAGGGCTGCTAAAGCAATCAGGTTCAACAACCATATATGTTCCCTAATGTCATTTTGCCACAAAGTCAAGGCAAAAGCAGGCTATTTCTAGTAAAGAATGTCTTTCTATTGTTTCAGAGATTAATTCAATAGTCTAAACGTGCATAAAACAAGGACTAAATGGTAAACACAGAAATATATTACTGTTTTCTTGTAATTATATCAATACCAAAGTTTATTTCCAGAAAAGGCCCAATCCCACAAAAAATAGAAGCTCCTAGATCTATTATTAATGAGCAGATGATTTAAACGATCATAGATTTAGATGATCTTACGTTTAACCAACTCATGTTACTATACTCTCATGGTAACCTGTTTTAAAAGGTAACGCTGCTTAAGAAACTTTTTTCATGTTCTTCTATAGGCAATTAAGGTATGAAGACATAACTGATTAAACCTACTATTAAAGGATACATTTATTATTTCTGTCACTGCAGCATGATATATAATGAATTAAACTGTAGTAACACAATTCCCACCTCTATTAGTCAAAGGAGTACTGGCATTTTTTAAAAAAAGTGAATATCCAAGAACAATAGAGAGATAAATACAATTTCTAATATGTATAAATAAGCATATGGAAGTAGATTAGGTTCAACCTTTCTTCAACTCCTAATGTTTGACTACAATGTAATAAAAATAGTAGTATAGTAAGGATGATATAATAATGAAAATTTATTCTATCATTAGTTGACACTCTTTCAAATGCCTATATAAATACTTATGAGAAATAGCATATATATGACAAAACTAACAATTAATAATTACTTTCATATTCTAATCACATTGCTTAAATAGATACTCAGTTATATTATTTCCCCTTGAATATTATCCCCTATGGGCTTTATGTATACTTTCATGGAAACAGTTTCAGTATTTCCAATAGTAGTTGGTATATCATGTAGATGAGATTTTGGATATAGTAAAAATGGGTTTTAGCATACCAATGAGAAGAAATCAGAATTCTGTCCAACAGACAAGAAGAGTTTAAAATACAGAAACTGAATGCATAAATAGGGACAGTTTGAGAAAATCCAGGGCATTAGGCACTGTAAAAACAGTTGTCCTTAAAATGGTAATCTCCCAGAATAATATAGCAAGATAGTACTTTTTGGAAAAGTAAAGCAACATTTAAAACAGCAATGTTTTCATACATTAACTGGTTCAAGTAAGTCAATTATTAGTCAATATTCAGTTGTGTAGGTATATTTGTTTATGTGGGTGCATGCTAAGTTGCTTCAGTCCTATCCGACTCTTTGCCTCATTATGACCTGTAGCTCACCAGGCTCCTCTGTCCATGGGATTCTCCAGGCAAGAATACTGGAATGGGTTGCCATGCCCTTCTGCAGGGAATCTTCCCAACCCAGGGATCGAACCTGCGTCTCTTATGTCTCCTGCATTGGCAGGAGGGTTCTTTACCACTAGCGCCACCTGGGAAGCCCTAAAATGCATGTGTATATGCATGTGTTTTGTGTCTGTGTTGTACTAAGACATCAATAAGAGAGATTAAGATTTTAAGAAAGAAAGAAAAGGTTAGTGGCTCAATCATGTCCAATTCTTTGTGACTCCATGTACTGTAGCCCACCAAGCTCCTCTGTCCATGGGATTCTCCAGGCAAGAATACTAGAATGCGTTGCCATCTTTCTCCAGGGGATCTTCCCAACCCTTGAACCTGTGTCTCTCACATTGCAGGTAGTTTCTTTACTGTCTGAGCCACCAGGGAAGCAAAATGGAAAGAAGACCATAAAACCAAGAAATAAAATAAGCAAGGGGACACCTAACTAATTAATCTAGTTTTTAAGGTGTTGATAGTGGATTTGTTAATCCTCTTTACTCTCAGTTTGAGAACTTAAGGCATTAAGACTGAAATGACTGATAAAGAAGGGATGATAACATGCATACACAGGATACTTATTGTGTGTTACGTGAGTAACGCTATCTCATATCATTAAAATTCCAATAGTCCTTGAAGGCAGATATTGTCTCTACTTCTCAGATGAAGAAATTAGAGTTGACTGGTCCAATAGCATGACTCATGAATTTTATATTTTTCTGTTAGGCCATTTCTGTCATTTCAAAGCGAACACTTACTCCATTATTATGGTACCTCTAAAAAACAGTGACAATATTGACAATAGATCACTTGACCATGGATCAGAAGACAGAAGCTGTCACTCTTTCGATGTGTGACCTTGGCAACTCACTTAACTTTTGGAAGTCACATCTTTCCTTCCCTAACAAGTTCAAGTGATGCCATGGCAGGGAAAATTTTAAAATCTGAAATAAAATAGTCAAAGAAGCTACTACTATCATAAAGTGTCTAATAACTAGAATGTGAACAGCAAAAGTACAGGAAAAAGCTAAATCAGTATATTCTCTGATTTCCAAGGGTACATTTTTCTAACCTAGTTCCTAATTTGTGCTGTTGTCTTCACTTTATTTCTGTCTTAATGTTCCTATTCTTCCTCCTGCCTTGCCTGGTTTCACTGGGTAAAGACATCAAATAGGAATTTTAATAATTGTCAATACTTATCAGTGCATACAGATTATATAAATGAAAAGTAGTTTCCAGTGAGAAAAATATCTCAAATAAACTATGTAAGTAAACAGATAGCTTTCAGTTGAGTAGGAGAACTAATGGGCTCTAAATATTAATAATTTTGGTTCTCATTTCTGAAAAAGAAACCACAATTATAGTTCTTAGATGGAAAATTTTGTGCCCCACAATAATTTCTATATCAGATTAAAAAATGAAGTGTTAGTCACTCAGTCAAGTCTGACTCTTCGTGACCTTACGGATTGTATCCCACCAGGCTCTTCCATTCATGAAATTCGCAAGGAAAGAATACTGGACTGGGTAGCCATTCCCTTTTCCAGGGGATCTTCCTGACCCAGGGATCAAACCCAGGTCTTCTGCACTGCAAGTGGATTTTTTAGCATCCGAGTCACCAGAGGTCTAATTCATCAGTGATCAAAACACACTTTTAAAAAATTAGAAATAAATAATGTTTTCCCTTTTCTCTTGAGTTCCAGACCTGTCTTTCCATTGCTGTACCAAACATCTGGAGATTTCACAGGTATTTCAAATTCAGTATGTCAAAAGTAAACTTTTTATCTTTCACCCTAAGCCTGCATCACATTACTTACTATATTCTGTATCTGTTAACAAGCCATCATGTATCCAATTTCCAAATCCAAACCCAGGGTCAATCCCAATTCCTCCATCTCCTTTTGTGTCCTTTCTACTTCTCAACTCAGTGGTCACCAGATTCTACTGATTCTACCTCTGGTATTTCTTTACTCACTCTTCTCTTCATTCACACGGCTCTTGTCTTATTTCAAGTCCTTTCACTTGTGTTCCTATAGTGTTCTGACCTAGGTGAGCCACATAGAAAAAACATTCCAATACCTTCAGCGCATTCTGCAAATCTTTCCCAGCTTACCACATTTCTTACCATAGCAGATCAGAACTTTTAAGATCTACTGCCTCAATTTCTCTCCAGTGTAATTTCTCAAAACTTTCCCAGCCTCAGTCTGCAGTTGGTACTTAATTACTTTTATATATCCATGCTTTGGAGATGCCCTTTCCTTCAACTGTCCAATTCAGACTTTCTTCAATTCAGACTTAAATTGAAGAAACTAGGGAAAACCACTAGACCATTCAGGTATGACCGAAATCAAATCCCTTACAATTAGACAGAGTGCCTGCAGAACTATGGACAGACGTTTGTGACATTGTAGGAGGCAGAGATCAAGACCATCCTCAAAGAAAAGAAATGCAAAAAGGCAAAATGATTGTCTGAGGAGGCCTTGCAAATAGCTATAAACAAAAGAGAAGTGAAAGGCAAAGGAGAAAAGGAGAGATATACCTTCTTGAATGCAGAGTTCCAAAGAATAACAAGGATAGATAAGAAAGCCTTCCTCAGTGATCAGTGCAAAGAAATAGAGGCAAACAATAAAATGGGAAAGACAAGATATCTCCTCAAGAAAATTAGAGATACCAAGGGAATGTTTCATGCAAAGATGGCCTCAATATAGGACAGAAATAGTATAGACCTAACAGAAGCAGAAGATATTAAGAAGAGGTGGCAAGAATACACACAAGAACTATACAAAAAAGATCTTCATGACACAGATAATCATGATGGTGTGATCATCAACCTAGAGCCAGACATCTAGGAATGGGAAGTCACGTGGGCCTTAGGAGGCATCACTATGAACAAAGCTAGTGGAGGTGATGGAATTCCAGTTGAGCTATTTAAAATCCTCAAAGATGATGCTGTGAAGGTGCAGCTCTCATGTCAGCAAATATGGAAAACACAGCAGTGGCCACGGACTGGAAAAGGTCAGTTTTCATTCCAATCCCAAAGAAAGGCAATGTCACAGAATGCTCAAACTACCGCACAACTGCACTCATCTCACACGCTAGTAAAGTAATGCTCAAAATTCTCCAAGCCAGGCTTCAGCAGTACGTGAACCGTGAACTGCCAGATGTTCACTCTGGTTTTAGAAAAGGCAGAGGAACCAGAGATCAAATTGCCAACATCTGCTGGATCATCAAAAAAGCAAGAGAGTTCCAAAAAAACATCTACTTCTGCTTTATTGACTATGTCAAAGCCTTTGACTGCATGGATCACAATAAACTGTGGAAAATTCTGAAAGAGATGGGAATACCAGACCACCTTACCTGCCTCTTCAGAAATCTGTATGCAGGTCAGGAAGCAATAGTTAGAACTGGACATGGAACAATGGACTGGTTCCAAATAGGGAAAGGAGTACATCAAGTCTGTATATTGTGACCCTGCTTATTCAACTTATATGCAGAGAACATCATGAGAAATTCTGGACTGGTTGAAGCATAAACTGGAATCAAGATTGCCAGGAGAAATATCAATAACCTCAAATATGCAGATGACACCACCTTTATGGCAGAAAGTGAAGAAGAACTAAAGAGCCTCTTGATGAAACTGAAAGAGGAGAGTGAAAAAGTTGGCTTAAAACTCAACATTCAGAAAACTAAGATCATGGCATCTGGTCCCATCACTTCATGGCAAATAGATGGGGAAACAGTGGAAACAGTGGCTGACTTTATTTTATTTTCAGCTCGAAAATCCCTGTTGATGGTGACTACAGCCATGAAATTAAAAGACATTTGCTCCTCAGAAGAAAAGCTATGACCAACCTAGACAGCATATTAAAAAGCAGAGACATTACTTTGCCAACAAAGTCAATATAGTCAAGCTATAATTTTTCCAATAGTCATGTATGGATCTGAGAGTTGAACTCTAAAGAAAGTTGAGCACTGAAGAATTGATGGTTTTGAACTGTGGTGTTGGAGAAGACTCTTGAGAGTCCCCTGGACTGCAAGGAGATCCAACCAGTCCATCCTAAAGGAGATCAGTCCTGAATATTCACTGGAAGGACTGAGGCTGAAGCTGAAACTGCCAATACCTTGGCCACCTAATGTGAAGAACTGACTCATTGGAAAAGACCCTGATGCTGGGAAAGATTGAAGGCAGGAGGAGAAGGGGATGACAGAGGATGAGATGGTTGGATGGCATTACCATCCCAATGGACATGAGTTTGAGTAAACTCCGGGAGTTGGCGATGGACAGGGAGGCCTGGCATACTGCAGTCCAAGGGTTCGCAAAGAGTGGACACGACTGAGCAACTGAACTGAACTGAACTCAGTTGTTCCTGGGGGAAACCCTCAGTCAATTTACATCCACTCCTTTCCTAATCTCCCCAGGTATGTGTAACTCTTTAACTTCCAACCACTCCCCAGAACTTCCTATGTCAACATAATAATTTATATATCATTTCTTTCTAGGCACACAAAGACTTTGTTTGAAATGACTATGTTCTATTCACTCATATTTCTCTGGTATTCAACACAGCCTGCCAACTAGCTGAAAATTAAAGTTAGAATTGGTGGGTAAATCACCTGGAAAAGGAATAAATTAATAGTTTTCAAAAAAGTATACTCTATTAATTAAATTACCAGGATACATTAAAATACAGAAATCATCTCTCTGAAAAATAGCTATCCCTCATTAAATTAAAAGATATAATATAAAATGTTAAGGATTCATATAAGGATTATTTTTATTGAATAATCAATTATGTAAATACACATGAAATTTAAGTTACACAAAAACTGTCATAAAATAATTTAGAATTTTATGTGCTGCAAAACACTTTGGCTAAAAATGCTCTTGTGCCAATCAAATAATATAAAATATTAAGTCATCATTGCCCTTTAAAATCCTTTCAATGAGAATTCCCTAATTGTACTTTCACTTTATCTCTCAGTACCAGTAAGTAAATAAATTAACAAAATAGCTTTTATCACACAGAATAACCTTTTAACTGAGGGATTATCTCTGGTTTATTTTTCATTTCTTTCACTGCAGATAGCAGTTCATGCCTCATTGATTAGTTTGCTAAGGTGGTGACCAGAAATGAAAATACAGTCTTTCAGATACTGCAAGGACCTGAGTGTGTGACCATGCACACACACACACACACACACACACACACACACACACACATATATATGCACATACATTCCATGCATCTCTCTCTGGCATTTAGTTTGTAAGAAACAAAGAGTCAAGTATTACAAATATTTAATTTCTATTAGCCTATGCTCAATTATAACTCCATCTCTTAGATTTATTTCTCCCTTATATTAATATTTTTAATTAAACAGTATTTAGGTTTTTATCATAAGTAAACTGTGCATTTCATGACAACTTTCAGGGAAAGATAATATAATGTCAAAGGAAAGAAAAAAACCTAGTTTCCTTCAGATTTCTACCATTTCTGAATTCAGTGATAGCCTTTTATCACTGAATTCAGAAATGGTAGAAATCTGAAGGAAACTAGGTTTTTTTTGAATGGAATACATATATATATTCCATTGGATGTACACTTACATTTGAGACTTGCCATATTAATCTCTAAGCTCATTATTTCCACTCATATTTAACATGTTAGATGCAACTAATATCCCGTTCCTTTCTTCAGCCAAAATGTCAGGAATTATTAATCCAAAGAAATTCATAAACAGAAAAAAGTCACAGAAATCAAATGTGACAATGAGTGTTAATTAGGGTAACCACAACCAGGAAGACTAAACTATCCTGACCTGGTCTGGTGCTACTCAGGACTGTTGAATGCTCATGTTTGAAAAAAAGTCATTGCTCACCAAGCCTACAGCAGGAAAGAATAAAATATAGGTTTGAAAGTGTACAAAATTCAGAACAACAGAAGAGGAAAGACATGATATGGCTCCACATGAGAAATAAAAGCTTTGAAGGAGATTAGAACAGAATAAGAAGTATTCTTGCTTGGGAAATCCAAAGGACAGAGGAGCCTGGCATGTTACAGTTCATGGGGCTTCTAACGAGTTGGACAGCACTTAGTGACTAAACAATAACAAAGAACCTTTCCACATCTAATAAAGGGAAGACAAATAAAAGACTCTTTCAATTCATTCCTTCTGTGTCCGACCTCAAAAATAAAGGGAAGAGTATTTTGACCAAACATGGGACAAGTCTGTTGAAAGTTAGGGGCAAAATTATCTTCTTCTAAGATCCTTGTCCCTTGCAATGTCAAGCAGAAGTTGGACAAATTATTCAAATTATCAGGGAGACTGAAAAAGAGACAATTGGCATTTGGTACAGATTTTAGCTCACTCATTGCTGAGGCTTCTTTCTAATCAGGAATTCGATGATTCCTGTCACTGCGACACACTCTACATCCCAAGTACAGTTGGTCATGTATTCAAAGATACAGTTTCTTTTCCATTTCATTTGCTATTTCATTAATTAAGTGCTTATTTCCTTAGACTCTGTTGTTATCCTAATAACCGGTTCCTCTGGCAACTCTTCTCAAGTGCTATGTATCCTACCCACTGCTTTTCAAATAAAGAACATCAGGCAAGATGATTTTCAGTAAAATCAAAACAAGCTTGCTTCAGGAAAATTATAACTTGGCAGTTCTCATTTCTCTTCTTGTTAACTGTGCTTACTACTTCCATAGATATTTAAACCCATCACCTGGGTTATCCACACTTTTCAGTATACTGCTTTCAACAATCAACGAAACCCTGCAAGAATTTAATTGATAATTAAAGTTAATAAA
The DNA here is from genome assembly GCA_024291935.2 of Okapia johnstoni. Lineage (NCBI taxonomy): Eukaryota > Metazoa > Chordata > Mammalia > Artiodactyla > Giraffidae > Okapia > Okapia johnstoni. The sequence continues at coordinate 34,262,737 of CM044321.1, read as the reverse complement.
ATATTAAATTATGAATATTTGAAAGAAGATCCTTCTTCTTTACAACCTTCACTGGAGGTTGTAAATGCAACCTCTAGTGCTATTTCTCAAGAAGAAAAATAAATGAAACCTTTGCAGGCCACCTTTGAAAGGTTGCCTTTGACCTAATATGAGAATGACTAATTTCCTCATAGGATTAGTTGCTCAAAGAACACCAGGACTCCCTTGTCTTACTGTAGCATCTCTAGGCCTCTTTGTTTAACCTTTTGACCCTTTTACAAATTTCTTACCCCAAATTCTCACCAACTGATTACAATTTATTTTCATATTGCAGTTTCTTGCATATGTAATAGATACATTAAAATTATTTGTCGTGCTGGAGTTAAATGGATTGTCTTCCAGAAATCAAAAATGCCTGATACTGTTTGTACTGTCCTCACAGTCTGCAAGCTTTGTATGTACTATGTCATTATCAGTATTTTTCCTTTGGGTGCGAGAGGGGTTAACATCTCTTCTTCCATCAAAAATGGATTTAAAAAGTAACTGCCCAGTAAGCCTCACTTACTTGTATGGATTGTTTCCACCTTTATTTCTGTATTTATATTTGCTGTTTTTCCATTCATTCAACATTTATTAAAAGTTTATTAAGTACCAGCGAATGTCTGGGTGGAGAAGGACAAAAATAAATAAATAAATAGATTATAAAAATGTGCCTTTAGATTATTAGGACAGGGAAGACTTCTCTTAATAAGATGAAGTTTAAAAATTAAGAAGTTATCAGCTATAGAATAAAACAGGGACAAGTTCCAGGAAATTGGATAGCGAGTACAAGGAAACTTACAACATTGGTCTCATCAGGAAACCAAAGGGAAAGCCAGATTGACTGGATTTCAGCTTGGAGAGAAAAAAAAGAGAGAAACTGAAAGGCTGACAGTATAAGAAGAAGTTTGGTTTTCTCAGTTCAGTTTAGTCGCTTAGCCGTGTCCGACTCTTTGTGACCCCATGAATCACAGCACGCCAGGCCTCCCTGTCCATCACCAACTCCCGGAGTTTACCCAAACCCATGTCCATCAAGTCGGTGATGCCATCCAACCATCTCATCCTCTGTCGTCCCCTTCTCCTCCTGCACCCAATCCTTCCCAGCATCAGGGTCTTTTCCAAAAAGTCAACTCTTTGCATGAGGTGGCCAAAGTATTGGAGTTTCAGCTTCAATATCAGTCCTTCCAGTGAACACTAAGAACTGATTTCCTTTAGGATGGACTTGTTGGATCTCCTTGCAGTCCAAGGGACTCTCAAGAGTATTCTCAAACACCACAGACGAAAAGCATCAATTCTTCGGCGCTCAGCTTTCTTCACAGTCTAACTCTCACATCCATACATGACCACTGGAAAAACCATAGCCTTGACTAGACGGACTTTTGTTGGCAAAGTAATGTCTCTGCTTTTAAATATGCTATCTAGGATGGTCATAACCTTCCTTCCAAGGAGTAAGCGTCTTTTAATTTCATGGCTGCAATCACCATCAGCAGTGATTTTGGAGCCCCCAAAAATAAAGTCTGACACTGTTTCCACTGTTTCCCCATCTATTTCCCATGAAGTGATGGGACCAGATGCCATGATCTTAGTTTTCTGAACGTTGAGCTTTAAGCCAACTTTTTCACTCTCCTCTTTCACTTTCATCAAGAGGCTCTTTAGTTCTTCACTTTCTGCCATAAGGGTGGTGTCATCTGCACATCTGAGGTTATTGACATTTCTCCCGGCAATCCTGATTCCAGCCTGTGCTTCTTCCGGCCCAGCATTTCTCATGATGTACACTGCATATAAGTTAAATAAGCAGGGTGACAATATATAGCCTTGATGTACTCCTTTTCCCATTTGGAACCAGTCTGTTGTTCCATGTCCAGTTCTAACTGTTGCTTCCTGACCTGCATACAGGTTTCTCAAGAGGCAGGTCAGATGGTCTGGTATTCCCATCTCTTTCAGAATTTTCCACAGTTTATTGTGATCCACACTGTCAAAGGCTTTGGCATAGTCAATGAAGCAGAAATATATGTTTTTCTGGAACTCTCTTGCTTTTTCGATGATCCAGCGGATGTTGGCAATTTGATCTCTGGTTCCTCCGCCTTTTCTAAAACCAGCTTGAACATCTGGAAGTTCATGGTTCACGTATTGCTGAAGCCTGGCTAGGAAAATTTTGAGCATTACTTTACTAGCGTGTGAGATGAGTGCAATTATGCGGTAGTTTGAGCATTCTTTGGCATTTCCTTTCTTTGGGATTGGAAGGAAAACTGACCTTTTCCCATCCTGTGGCCACTGCTGAGTTTTCCAGATTTGCTGGCATATCGAGTGCAGCACTTTGACAGCATCATCTTTGAGGATTTTAAATAGCTCAACTGGAATTCTATCACCTCCACTAGCTTTGTTCGTAGTGATGCTTTCTAAGGCCCACTTGACTTCACATTCCAGGATGTCTGACTCTATGTGAGTGATTATCTGGGTCGTAAAGATGGGTTTCTACCGACCTTTCAATAATATTTATTTTCCTGCTCTCTTATTAAGTCTTAAATCTTTTCTTCTGAACAGTGAAAGTGAAAGTGAAGTCATGTCCGATTCTTTCCGACCCCGTGGACTGTAGCCCTACCAGGCTCCTCCATCCATGGGATTCTCTAGGCAAGAGTACTGGAGTGGGGTGTCATTTCCTTCTCCCAGGGATCTTCCCGACCCAGGGATTGAACCCGGGTCTTCCACATTGCTGGCAGGCGCTTTAACCTCAGAGCCACCAGGGAAGCCAGAAGCCCTCTGAACAGTACCCTTTCCATTCTCCAAATACAATCTAGTCTCTCTCTCAGGCAAAAGACACACGTTGCTGCCCTATTTTCATCCATTATGTCTGGTTCAAGGCTCAACTCATAATCATGTTTAACAAATGTGTTTGACTAAGTAAATTAAAATGTAATATAAATGGAAACCATTCATTTAAAATTCCAAGGCACTCCACAGTGTTTAAGTTTTCACATTCTATAAAAAATTCTCTGTATTTTAATGAAATATGAATGATTTGCTGGCTAACTAGTCCTTGATGTAAGAATCACATTGCAGCCAAAAGTGCACTATACAACTGCCTATATTTGTCTTCCTTTGCCAATGCTTTGCTATCCATATAAAAGATCAACATCAGTATAAAGGTAATAAAATGATACATAATAGCACATAGTTATGTTCTCTATACTTTACTTATCAGTTCTATCTAAGAGATCTTTATCAAAAGGTTCATTTTCCTGCAGAAGTGAGTTTATATCAAGCAGTTTTCCCTGACACCTGTCAGAAGGTTCCTACCCCTAGATAAATATAACTATGATCAGATACTGAAAGGAAAATGTAAATCCACTTTATAAAAAGCATTTCTCTTAATGATCCACACTATTTCCTGTTATGAATGCTGTACAGTGAACACTGATAACTTTGGTTGGAAAAAATAAGGAAAAGTAACCTATGGCTATTTAAGCAACAAATCTATCACTGATCTTCTACATGAAGAAAGTAAAAATCTATTTCCAAACATGCAAGCAATAAAATCTGATTTCACTGTAGTATAAATGTTCAGATATTAGGCCTGGTGCCCTCATAATATATTTGCTTAATATAACAGTAAATTCTTTCATTGTTTTTCCCCAACTCATATGACAACCATCTAACCTACATAATATTAAGCAGACATTTAGTTCCACTGATGTGAACAGCCAAGAGATTAATGCTGACAGAGCTAAATTACACAAGAGTCAAGAAATGTGAGCCAACAATACAATTATAATTATCACTAGGGGAGGTAAAGGATGAACATATTTTCATCTACTGAGGGCTCTGGATTAAAGGGCCAAACACTTAAATGCCACTTTTACTCATTTGGTAACTAGGGGTATTCTAAATTCTATAATTATATGACTTTGCATACATTAAAATCAGCTTGGTATTAAAGGTTTCTGATAGCAATGTTACAATGAAGGGTCCAACCTCTATTTCTCAGTCACTATCTCAAAAGAACAAAAATAATCACCAAGAGGCATTTGAAGATTAAAAAAAAAGCAAGTTCTTATTTTCTCTTGATTGTATTTCACTAAATTTGTAGTACAATTATTTTTACTTTATATTACTATTCATTTTGTAATATCATAAAATAATTTAGAAATCCCATTAGTATTTTTCATCCTCAATAATTTTGTTGGAAAAAAATACATAATGTCCATTTTAAAAGTAAGATTTTAGATAAAAATTCTTGACAGTATATTAAAGCATTTTACTTCTTAACGGGTAGAATATAGACACAAAGTTCTGAGCATATGCCTGAATGTTTTAATAATTCCTTTGAATAGTGTATCTATTATGAAGATATTTATTATAGGGATAAATTCAGAAACTATGCTCTTAGACAATTATAAATCTATATCTTTGAGTTACTTTTATTCCTGTATGTGTCATTATTTGAATAATTTGTAAATTAGAATGGAGTATTCCTTAGCAGTATGCAACAGTCACATGTCATTTGCTATAAATGAGTTTACATACTATACATTGTAACACAGGATGAAATTAAGGAAACTATCTTCCTTTTGGAAGAAAGATGGGGAAACAATGGAAACAGTGACAGATTTTATTTTCTTGGGCCCCCAAATCACCACAGATGGTGATTGCAGCCATGAAATTAAAAGACACTTGCTTCTTGGAAGAAAAGCTATGATCAACCTAGACAGCATATTAAAAAGTAGAGACATTACTTTGCCGATAAAGGTCCATCTAGTTAAAGCTCTGGTTTTTCCAGTAGTCGTGTATGGCCATGAGAGTTGGACTCTAAAGAAAGCCAAGTGCCAAAGAATTGATGTTTTTGAACTGTGGTGTTGGAGAAGACTCTTGAGAGTCCCTTGGACTGCAAGGAAATCAAACCAGTCAATCCTAAAGGAAATCTGTCCTGAATATTTATTGGAAGGACTGATGCTGAAGCTGAAGCTCCAGTACTTTGGCCACCGGACGCGAAGAAGTGACTCACTGGAAAAGACCCTGATGCTGGGCAAGACTGAAGGTGGAAAAAGAAGGGGATGGCAGAGGATGATATGGTTGGATGACATCACCAACTTGATGGACAAGAGTTTGAGCAGGCTCCAGGAGTTGGTGATGGACATGGAAGCCTGGAGTGCTACAGTCCATGGGGTCACAAAGAGTCAGACACGACTGAACTGAACTGAACTGATCTTCCTTCTGGCTCTCTTAGTGATATTCTTGATGATTTTAAGTTCCATATATTTTCTTTTCTCCTCATCTCTCTAAGGGATTCCCTCACCTTGAACCTTGTTAAGCTTGATAATGAAGCATATTTCCTGTAATATTTCATTTGTTGGATACAGATACAGGATTTGTTGTTCCTTTATTTTTAAAAAATAACTCATAAAATAGCATTTACTTTCAATGACTGTTAAACTGAAGTCCCTTACACGTGAAATTCCAGTGGATTTCTAATCGTAGCCTCTTGTGACTAAATCATTCTGAACATTAAAGGAATTATTTAATAGTTTGCTTGATAGAAAATGGCTTGAAATTTGGCTGAAAATTGAAAGAAGGGTATGGAAAAACTGATTGGTTCAAGATCAAGAAAGGAATACAACAAAGCTGTCTGTTGTCACCTTGTTTGTCTAACCTATACATTGAGTGCATCATGAGAAATGCCTGGCTGGATGAGTTACAAGCCTGAATCAAGATAGGCAGGAGAAACATCAGCAACCTCAGATATGCAGATACGCAGATGATACCATTCTAATGGCAGAAAGCAAAGAGGAACTAAAGAGCCTCTTGAGGAGAGTGAAACAGCTGGCTTAAGACTAAATATTAAAAAGACTAAGATCATGGCATCTGGCCTCATTAATGCATGGCAAATAGAAGGGGGAAAGGTGGAAGTAGTGACAGATTTATTCTTCTTGGGCTCCAAAATCACTGCAGATGGTGACAGCAGCCATGAAATCAGAAGACAATTGCTTCTTGACAGGAAAGCAATGACAAACCTAGACAGTGTGTTGAAAAGCAAAGACATTACTCTGCCAACAAATGTTCTTATAGTCAAGGTTATGGTCTGCCCATTGGTCACATACGGTTGAGAGAGCAGGACCATAAAGAAGGCAGAACGCCAAAGAATTGATGCCTTCAAACTGTGGCACTGGAGAAGACTCCCGAAAGTACTTTGGACAGCAAGGAGACCAAATCAGTCAATTTTAAGGGAGATCAACCTTGAATATTCACTGGAAGGACTGATGCTGAAGTTGAAGCTCCAGTATTTTAGTCATCTGATGCAAACAGACTTGGAAAAGTCCCTGATGCTAGGAAAGATCAAGGGCAGAAGAAGAGGGTGTCAGAGGATGAGGTGGCTGGACAGCATCACCGATGCAATGAAGATGAACTTGGGCAAACTCTGGGAGGTGGTGAGGGACAGGGAGGCCTGGCATGCTGCAGTCCATGGCATCGCAAAGAGTCAGACACGACTGGGTGACTGAACAACAACAATTCCTAGTTAATGACACATAACAGACATCATTGTAGAGAGTGTGGAGTATATCAAGGTAGTAGATTTTATTCATTGTAAGTGATCCCAAAGCAGATATACACCATTTTCTAATTTATTATTTCAGCTTTCTAGTAGTGAGAATTCTAAATATGTTGATGAAGAACTGAAATGTAAGTCATAATTTACTTTTACAAGATGAGGAAAGAGTTTTGGATTTTGAGTTGGGAGTTAACAGGTTTTAGTTTTCACTTGTTAGTTTTAGCTGTGCTTCTGGGCTTGGTATCTGCATCCAAACAATGGGGTTTAAATCTGCTATTCCTGGTTTTCTCCAGTAAATATGATGGATGTAGGTGTGTGGGCAGAGAACAGCGGGAGAGTTCTCATCATCTGTCCCCCTGCCAGTACTTGGGAGCTGGGGTTGGTGATGGAATAACTGATATTTGGAGATTTTGTGAAGGAGTGATACAGGATCATCTGAATACTTCTATAAATGGAAGAAGCAGAATGTGCTTGAAGTTTTCATGTTTGTTTTAGTCTTTTCTTATAGATTATGGTGTCAGAATCAGAGAACAACTGGACATTTATCTATCCTAAATAAAATGAATACTACTAAAATTTGTCTTATTAAACTTGGTACCCCAAATATTTGCAGTCATTTTTAAAAGTTCAGAGAGCACAGATAAATAGGTATCTGAGCAGTAAAGCTGAAAAGTGCTTTTGATGTTGACATGCATTTGACACACTAACTAATCATTACCAACAGAAGATTTCAATATTGATTGCACTTTTAAAAATATAGCTGTAGACTGTGATTTCCTTTATGTTTTGTTTAAAATCTACTTTCTAATCCCATATCAGTACTTCCTTATTAACAATTTCAAAGACAGATTATTATTTTGAATTTTAGTTTTCACTTTAATTTTCACTTTCCTCTCAGAATATGTGGATGGGTAGAGCAACAATTCTTAGATTAGACTGAAGAGTCCTTTCAGTATTGAGAACAATTGGCAGACTTTCACTTGACCTAAAATAAGCAGAAGTATAAATTCCTATCTATAGGAAAATATTTCAAACATCTTAATTTTCAAAGTAAGGGCAAGAAATATTTTTTAAAATGTATATCATATAAGAACTTCTAAGGGGTTTATGGCTGTATTTTTCCTCTTCAGCTCAAATGAAAAGTAATTTGAAAATCTCCACAAATGTATTGAAAACAGATTTCTATACTTGGACTGCTCCAGCTGGTGAGCCTCAACCAGTCAAATAATCCTTGCTGAGTAATCTTTTTTTATGTAGAAACCAATATAATTGTATTTACAATGATTAATAAATTTGATGCATGCCAATTTAAATGACTAAATTACTCCAACTGACAAACACAAAAGCTAGAAATCATCAAGATTTACCTAAAACCTCCTCTGTAACTTGCTGTTCAAAGTGAGTTGGAAGCACTCTTAGAAAGCTGCACAAGCATCATATGCTTCCTCTTCTAAATGTTTCCTATTTTCACACACAGCAAAGGAAATGAATAACTTCAAAGTCATTTAAATAAAGTATTAATTACTTATGCCTAATAATACATAGGAAATTTAGCTTTAATAACAAATGAAATTGGCTACATTACGCCTAGAGGTTTAAACAGAGAAAAAAACAGTGAAGGTATTAGCAACTAAAATTCTGCATGATTTATAACCATTTTGATGTTTGAAAGAAAGTTTCAATTAGCTCTAATAAAGACCACATTAGAGGAATAGAAATTTCCAAAAACCTTACAGTCTAAATCACTCATCTTATAAACATTTCTTCATCAATGAATCTTTATGCTGCAATAAAGGTCAATCACAACTAACTACAACTTCTGGATTTACACAAGATCAATTCCCTCCAAAAATCCCAACCGCTAATGCAAAAATCTCTAAGCAAGAAATATTACAATTGGCAGAGAATGCCATGAAGGATAAAAATATATGCAGTCTGTGCGGGTTTTAACTTATCTTTTGGTCAAATTGAACCTAAAAACTCATTTTTTTTTTGAGTTAAAAATTCAAAAACCAAAATTTTGAAAATAACTGTGTAAGAAATGAAATTAGTATAACAAAAAAAGTTTGAAATTTTTCCAGCAAAGCAAGTCTCACTGAAACCATAGTAAGGAGGTTACTTCCAAAAAACAAGTTTATACAGAGGCATCTTTAGTGCTACAGCTTTAACTGATTTGAGCGGTGGAGCCTTTAAGAAAATGAAGCTACACATTCAGGGGAGTTTCAACAAAGATGAAAGAGAGAAGAATAAGAAATTCTAATTTTAAAGCTCATATTAGAAACCCTAATTTCACTCAAGTGCAAGTCCATTGCTTCTTTTAGTCCTCTGTGTTACCTTTGCTTATTAACTTTAAGGAAAAAGAAGTGGCACAGTCACAATATAGTTGGTCAAATTTTATAAACTATATAATATATCCATATCCATATATATGGCATAAGACAGGTTGAAATAAAAACTAAGCATCCAAATTTAGTAATATGCAACAATATATAACTCTAATTTATATTAAATTACACATATAAAATATAACTATAGCAAATTTGAGATCAGTTAAATCTTGTCTAAAATATTTTTAAATATTTATTTTCTCTAGAACTGTTTTGTCATAGTATTTGCACATATATTTAACTTTGGTCAATAGACATTCTTTGCATAAATAGCTTAAATATAATTGATGATATTCATTCAAGAAATGGACTTAATATACTACAATATTTAAAATGGCAATAATCATTGAAAATAAAAATCATTGAAAATAAAATCACTGAAAATAAAATCATTGAAAATAAATTTAGGATATTTTACTTGAACATTGTTCTGAAAATAAATCATACTGTATTTAAGAAGAAATTACTAATGAAAAAGTTAAAGAAAGTATGCTTACACAGACTGATCCTTTACAAAGTTATATGGTTTATAAGGCATGGACTACATGTTTTTGTCTAGATTTACATATATATATTTTGCTTCAGTAAGTTATGTTTCTGCTGTTATTATGTTCATTACAGTAGGATTTTTTTTTTTACATAGTGAATATTTTTGAAAATCTGTGGAAGGTTATGTACACTTCAAGTCAGTAAAATAAACACATGTTTATATACCAAAACTTGTGTGTGTAATTTCAAGGGCTTCCCCAACACCTTGACCTCAGAAGCTAAGCTCTAGGCCAGGAGTCTGACTTCCATGTTTAAACTTCTATTTTTCTCAATGCAATACACACCTAAACGTGTATGTAGACATTAGGTGAACAAACTGCACTTTCCCCAGCTTTATTGACATATAACATCGTATAGTTCCAGGAGTACCATTTAATGACTTGATATATGTACATAATGTAAAATGATTACCACAATAAGGCTAGTTAACACATATATCACTTCACATCTAGTGTGTGTGAGATGAGAAGACTAAGGCCCAACTCACAGCAATTTTCAGGCGTACATTACAGTATTGTTACCCACAGTCAGCCTGCTGTCAATGAGATCCCCAGAATTTATTCATCCTATTATCAGAAGCTTAATACACTACATTTTGAAACTATGTGTTTGTTTTACTTGAGAGAAAAATGTATAATTTTTTCTACCTATATTCACATAGGCCCTTGTAACATTACCAAGAGAAAACTCAAAGGAATACTTTTAAATCAGAGAATTTAAAACTGACTTAGTTGAGACAACTAATGAGTACTAAAAAGTAAGTCCGGGGTAATTTAACAAGAAAATACTTTAAGTGTTAGAAATAAATGTTTAGGATTTCTAAATTCCAAATTGTATGTGCATTTTAACCTAATTAAATTAGGAAAATTCTAATTGAAAAAGTAGATGATTAACAGAAAAATAAAATGGTGTTTGTCACCTTATATACATTCAATGAAAAAACCTGTATTTAAGTTCAATGTATTAAGGAAAGTGAATTAAGTAAACAACTATTCCACGAGAGTATACATCATTTCAGTCTAATTTTAGGATGATTCTCCTTATTAAATATCATGTATGAAATAGTCTTATTTATCATCTTAACTCATTAGATATTGTCTAGGGAGACAATTTTGAAACAGGAAAAATGGTTAGGAAGACTTTATTTTAGTAAAATTAGATTTTATACTTTGAATGTTTACTATCTAATAATCTCTTAACTCTTCAGCTCTAGTGTATTTTTTGGTAAAGTTTTAATAACTTTCTTGTAATTAAAAATAGCATATGATATCAGAGACCAACAGTAATTAAAAGTAATTAAATTTAGTGAAATATGTACAAAATAAAGAGATCTGTACACATTTGGTTAAGGAGTTATCAGTCAATATACTGTTTACTATGTGAAATGAGACAATGTTTATTACTAAAATAAAGGCTAAGTCCCTTCTTTGCCTCATTTTCTGCTTTTGTAAAATGTATTGCTTGAGAAACAAGTCTTCAAAAAACAAGGCCTAAAAAATCTACTACTCAGGGTGCCTTTGAGGATATTTAATTAAAATCTAATCCTGCATTCATTAAGGCTCACATAAATTAAGCTGTCATTCATAAGATTTATGGATTCTCATTTGCATATTGCATACAATTCATCAATTACTCAAGTATGAAAGGAGCACATTTCCCTTGGAGCTGCCTGCTACCCTGCCAACATTTGAAATGAGGGAAAGAGCAAGACTGTCAGGCATTCACACAAACTTTCTTCCAAATGTCTGCTCCTTGATTAATCTAATTTTCTAGATATTCCCTACAAGATATACCAACAGCCTTGCTGCATATTTCTATTATTTCTCCTGTCTTCATCACCAAAATCTTCTAGTCTTTGAATACTTCTTCATGTCTGAGTGATTATTATTTGTTTGCTAATGGTATGGCATTGGTGATTTCTTTTTTGAAAATGTGATGCATGCAAGCAAAAGACAAAGAGGTAAGCTATACATGTTTGTTGATTTTCTAACATTAATATCTTTCTATCAATGATTAGCCTATTTCATGTGCAATAACAATTTGAAAATGAGGAAATGGAATGGCCAGGGAATAGAATGAGTATAACTAACTAGCTTTTCAAAGAATCATGTCAGAAGAATCTAAAACAAAGCCACAAAGTAAATCATCGATTCTATGTTTAAGGTAAAAATAGAATTCACTCACTCAACTATAAGTACATGTCATTGTACTTTTTACAGTTCTAAGTGAAGTAGTAACCCAGATGAATTTGTTCTCATTGTACATAAAGCATACTGTGTTAATTCACTTGTCTTCTCTGGGGAGTAGATCTTAATTTCAGTGGCACAACTTGCAAGAAACAGTCTCTTCGAGAGCATACTCTGGAAATCTTCCAACAGACATGTGATCAGGTGTGCAATTTAATGCAAACCCCAGCTTATGTCCAGCACTTCTACAATTAAAATATGCGAATGTTTCAATATTCTCAAAAATGACTGCTCCTGAATACATACTATCTCTTTTATGTCAATTGAATGAAAAAAAAAAAACCGGAAGAAATGCCTTAAGCACTAACTTTCCATGGAGTACATCAACTCGATGGAAAAAGAAAACATTTGAATCAATTTCAGTATTCAGAACATTTTATATTTGGTAATATGACAGATTTTACATTCCTTTATAATACTTGACAAAACTATGATCATATCTATTTGGAAATGCTTCCATATTTAGAACCCAAAATTAGAATTCCCCAAATTCAAACCTAAACATGTTAGGTTAAATGTCAAGTTATGAGGAGAGACACCTTTAGGTAGATATCATTAGCCAGGAGTCTAAGGAAATGAGTAGGTGACCCTAAGGACAATACTAGCATAATCATAAATATTTTCACTTTACAAAAACTGTGCTTCAAAAAAGAAAACAAAATGCACTCAGCAGTGAAACTAATTGTCACTAAACCCTTACAAATATATTCAACATAGGAGAAATAAATGCCTTTATAAATGTGATCATAGAGATGAAATTATTAGCATGCTTAATTTATAAGATGACTTTCAAAACTGAAAGCAAACAACAGACCAACTCATGCTTTTTATTCATTCAAGTTGGATGGTTCATCATAATTTTCAGAGATCCATGTCTGAGACACTCCTGGGTATATTATTTGTGTTTTAACTCTTGCATTCTCTACATTTCAGTTTTCTCAGCATGAGCTGTCTACTTTACACTATCCAGGTCCTGCGCAATAGAAAAAGAATTGTCTTAGCCTAAAATAATAAAGCATATTTTATTTCTTCAATACAAACCACCTGTTTGGGTTTTGTATTGTTATTGAGAATTTTTAACTATGTTAATTAATTATGATAATTAACTACCTTATTCCAATCAATAGAAAGTGAATGAAAATCATACAGTAGGCTTTATTTTCTTTATTTACTTTGTGCTATAAAATAATTCACCTCAGATTGATGAAGAAATTCTGAGTAAGAGAACACAAAAGATCCAGGAGGAATGGACAAAAAGGGAGAGTCAACAGATCACCTAGGGCACTTTGCTTATATTGGAGATTTTGCATTAAACATTGTACAGATGAGGTGAAACTGTTTCAAGTCCGAGTGCAAATTTGGTTAAAATTAATTATTCCCCAAATGACTGTGCTTCTTTTTATTTTTCATATCCATGTCTTGATTAATAATCAGTATGAACTGGAATTTCTTAACCAAGCCCCACGTTCTCGGCCACACACATGACAGAAAATATTGATAGATTGGAATGTCAAGAGGAACAGGAAAAAAAACCGAGGTTGGCTAAAATTTCATTCCAAGCATATAATTTTAAGCGATAATTATTTCAAAAGCAACGCACAATAATGATTAAATCAGAGGACACTACTCCCTTTTAAGAAAATTAAATATATTTTCAGGAAGGAAAGCATCAATATGGCAATCCTGACAAGAATCTTAGGAGATGATGGTCTATCAGTAGTGATCAGGATTGATATCCACCAAATGACGATGTCACAAAGCTATTCCCATGCCAACAGAATGCTTTTTATGTTACATCACTTAATATTATTTAAATATTACTCAGGGCTTATGGACTCCATGCAAAACGATAACAAAGCACAATAAGAGGCTTGGAAACAGAAACTTTAGCAGCAGTTAACAACAAAATAAGTAAGTGTATTTATGTAAGATGATGCAGTTTTCAATCATGCTAGAAGAACAACAAACCTAATGATTTTCAACATACAACAAAAATCCAGAACTTCCTAAAATCATTTACAGCAAGATTTTAAAGCAGATTAAACCTGATGGGTATCTGGGTGGCAGAAATATACACTAATAATTCCACTTTCATGTAAAAATGCTCTGCATTTGGTACTGAAAATGTAACAATATGAAATAAATGTTTTGTTTCTGGCCCTCTCTAAAGCTGTCATACCAAATTATTCTGGATATGTGCATCCATGCTTAGTCGCTCAGTTGTGCCCAATTCTTTGTGACCACATGGACTATAGCTTGCCAGGCTACTCTGCTCATGGGATTCTCCAGGCAAGAATACTTGAATGTGCAGCCATTCCCTTTTCCAAGGGATCTTCCCCACCTGGGGATCGAACCCAGGTCTCCTGCATTGCAGGTGGACTCTTTACCATTTGAGCCACCAGGGAAGCCCTCTGGGTATGTGTATTACTTCTATAAAAGAATATGTAAGATCAAAGACATTCCCTTATGGCACAATGAGTGTTGATCAGCCTTATTAATTTTATAACAAGAAAAATGAAGCAACCAAAATACACAAAGTTCCAACGAAGGGCAAGAGTCATCACCTGGGGCTGCCAGTCCACTCTACTCTGTACAAACCTGTCCTCCAAAAGGATCATTTAAACTATTTACACATTTCTTTTTCCTAGGTTAAAAACTAAGTACATAGAAGAAATAAAAAAATTGTTGAAAACATATGTTTTCAATCACATAAAGGACAAGTTGCCCAACTCTGCATATATTTGTAATAAGCATAAGGGTCATGCATGCAAAATTTTAAAAAATCTATTCAAACAAGATATGTTTACTTCTTGTGTACCATGCTGTCTAATTTAAATTTTTTCCTTTAAATCCTATGCATGTATATAGTATACATACATGTATTATGTAAGCTTGTTATAGATGTTATTATCCACACTAGCTAATTCTCATAGATGTAGCATTAACTCTCAAATAACAGCAGTTTCTATGTCAGAGTTACTTGGATTTAAAAATATGAAAATTAAGAGATAATATGCTTAATTCAATTGTATGCCCTCTTGTAAGAAACTTAGCCCTGGATTCCTAAAAATAAGGGAAAGCAATATATTCTATGCGTCTATGCTTTATTTTAAATTGTTGCTGCTATCTGATGTATTCATTCTTTGGTTCAGCAATGATAACTGTAACACTGGACTAATACATGTTATAAGTTAATGAAACTATTTTTTCACCAGAAGGTGATTGGACAGCACTAGGGAGCAAGAGTTCCTTAAATATATAAACACTACCAAATAGAGTATCCCAAGGGGTTGGTTATTCCTAGAAGCAAGCTGGTTACTTTACAGTTTTATATCATAGTGTTGCATTTTATTAATTACAGCATTTTACAAAATTATCCATCCAGAATCATAAAGAATTCATATTATTCTCTTAAAATGAATATTTAATATATTATCCGAGTCCATAGAAATTCATATTTTCATATAAGTCAATTAAAGTACACCCACTGATACAGGAGATAGTGTGCTTCTGGGCTGGACACTGGGTATTTGTCAAGTGGAGTAAGATTCAAGCTTTGTTCTCATCCAGACATGCCAAGGACAAAGCAAGTCACAAAAGCTGAACTCTGCTAAAGCAAAGATATAATGTACCCACTCCTGAGGCCAAAGAGGACTTCGTTGTCAATGGACAGGAAGGCTTCTTGGGGGTCAAAAAGAGAGGGGAAGGGCCCACCCCATAATAAGTGTAGACATGCACCCATAGGCCTATGCATTGGGATCTATCTTAGGCAAAAGTTATACATACATCTTGGGGAGGGTCCATGGACAGTCAGGTGTGAAGCAAGAAACCAGATAACTGGTCAAATGTAAACAAAGTCCCCAAAGGACTGTCCTATATAAGTGGTTTACATTACCTCTTTACTGAGCTCGTCTTCACTCAGGATGCTCACGCTCCTCTCCAGGTGTGTCTCTGCCTAGCCTCTGACTTACTGAGCTCCTTCTTCCTCATTAGAGAGGATGTCCATACCCTTTCTCTCTGGGTGTGTATCTCTGCCCTACTTCTGAGTTAGATAAACAAACTGCTTTCCTGTGGGCTTTCCCATACATTGTGCTCTGTCTGTAATCATACCCTTTGTACCAGTTTTGTACAGTTTTCGCCTCCTTGGAGCATTCTTACTTTCAAACGTGAGCAAGATCCAGGGCCACTTTGCCTCTAGCTTCTAGCTCCTGTTGGTCTGGTGGCTAAAATTCCTACTTTTCATCCAGGATACCAAGGTTTAATTCCTGGGCTGGGATCCAAGACATCTCTTCAGGACTGCACACTGCTCTCCCTGGGAGATCACCATCATTAAGGAAAACAAAACAAAACACTGTTGAATTTATATCCCTTCTTACTTGTTAAAGGCATTGCTCACATGGGACCCAGGGCGCTGAAAGGGCTGGTTTTCTTCATCAAATATTTCCCTTCAAAAAAAGTGAAAGTGTTAGTTGCTCAGTCATGTCTGATTCTTTGTGATCCCGAGGATTGTAGCCCTCCAGGCTTCTCTGTCAATGGGATTCTTTAGGCAAGAACACTGGAGGGAGTTACCATTTCCTCTTCCAGAGGATCTTCCCAACTCAGGGATCGAACCCTCATCTTCCGCATTGCAGGGGATTCTTTACCATCTGAGCTACCAGGGAATTCCATACTCTCCAAGTAGTTTAGACTTTAAGGGGAAAAGGCCCAACTATATTTACTTCCCATGAAATAATTAATCCATTTCAAAATTTTACCTCTTTTTTCCATAATGCAACCAATCTTTTTTTTTTTCTAATAATGCAACAGGATAGAATTTTGTTTTAGCTAATATCAAGTATCTGAGCCAGATTGTGGCTGTCAGTGAAGGCAAAGGCATTCTGCATGCCATTTTTGGCAGCTTTGAGTGGATTGTTGGTTATTTCATATCTCACTTTTTATTAAAAGGTCATAGGAAATGCTCTAAAACTCTATCTTCATGGTCCTAGCCACCAGAAAACACTGAGTTGCGTCAACAGAGTAAAGGAAATGCCAGTAGAGTGTTAGAAGTGTGCACATATTTTCTGGGCAATCACTTCAAATATCAGCAAAGAGTTTTGAAGAACCAGAATCTAAAAGAAGAGCTGTAGCTGTTTCTACTGACAAAATAATGATAATTCCTGGGGAAAACCAAAGGTTACAGGAAAAGGAAAAATATTGTCTACGTTCTTTGTGACTTGCCTCAGAGGAACAGATTATCACAATGACCAAATACACATAAAATATATTAAAAAATTCATTGGGTACTTACTTATATAGGATATGACAGTAGACATCCACTGAACTATAATGACAAAGACCTTGAACACAGGGGAATTTAATTGATGAAAACAGGAAAAGACACATGGAAAAGCTTAGTAATAATGCAAGAAAAAATAATCACATTTGATTAAAAATCATAATTTAAAAAATAGATGAACATAGAAATTCATGACTTCAGAAAAAAGCAGAATATGATCTGTTAATTTTGAGAGGAGAAGAGGGCAACAGAGGATGAGATGGTTGGAGGGCATCATTGACACAATAGGCATCACTAACACACGAGACATGAGTTTGAGCAAACTCAGGGAGAAAGCAAAGGACAGGGAAGTGTGGAGTGCTGTAGTCTATGGCGTCACAATGAGTCGGACACAACTTAGTGACTGAACAAGAGGACAGAAAGGAAGGAGTAAGAGCATTCTGACATGTTCAAAGTGCATTGTTACTTTTTGTGAGAAAGATTAAATCAAATCCATATCAATGCTTGCTCTTTTTCTTAATAGTTAGCCAACAAATATACATAGACTAGAAAAACATATCAATAATGTTAGATCGATGACAGTATGTTTTTTAACAGAGCTGATGTACATAAGCACATTCATTCATTTAGTAAGTACTTAACATTTATACTACATTATGTATTACATTAGCTGTCCTCTGCTGTGCAGTGTACAAAGTTGAGTCAGATATGGGTCCTGTTTTGTTAAGAGAACATGTAGAATATAAAGCATTGTTTGTGGAAAACTGTAGCACCATAAATACAGTGAAGGTGACATCTTTAAAAGTTGGGAAAAAGAGATGTGAAAATTCAGAGGAGAAACTTTTTGTGAGAAATTTTCAGAGTATTCTCGAAGGAGGTGGCATTTGAGAGAACTCTGGGACAGATGAGCGACTTGGCATTGAAGACCTTGGCAGGAGGATTTGGGCAGAGAAGGTGCATTCCTGGCATAGGGACAAACATCAAAGACATAAAAACCAAAGAATGTAGATGATTTCTGAACAACAAGTGGTTTAGGTTAGTGAAGACATCATTTAAAACTAGAGAAGTAAGAGATAAGTCTAGGAGTAGTTGTGAAACAATTCACAAAGAGCCTTAATTAAAAAAATAATAATAATATTTATGTTTATAACCAATCAGTAACTAGAGAAGGGTTTTTTTGGTTCATTTATTTTGCCATTGTTAGTTTGATTTCAATACAAATGGGGAGACTGTGGGCAAGGAGATTACTTAGAAGCATTGTTTGTCCTGAAATCTAAGATGTCCCAAACTGTATCAGCATTATTATAGGGACAACAGAAATGGTGAAGTTGGGAGAATAGGCGGTATAAAGATAGAGACTTATAATCAAGAATGCTTGACATACAGCTTATGAAATGTAAGGAGACTCTCTTATTAAAAATGACTGAAAATGTTAGATCCTTGGCTGAAATAAAATTATCCACTTGGAAACAAAAATAGGAATAAAGATGAAAGTGAAGATTAGCTTTGAATAAATTTTGGTCATGGAATTTACGTGATGTTCATCAAGTAATTGGACATGTCCTACTGGTGTGCTCAGGAGAGAGAGAGAGAGAGATATATTTGATAGTCATCTGCACAGAAATAATAATTCAAATCATGAACTCTTTGGTACTTTAAGAAAGAATAGCTCTTGATTATTTCTACATGCTTAAAAGGTTTGATATATATATTTGTCAGTAAAATCAATCACCATGGAAGTGATTCTCCACAAACAAGGAGATGTAAATCTCCATCTTGAAAAATGTAAGTAGAATGGGGGTATTAAGACAGTATAACTGAGGTGAGAAGAGATTTTTGTCCCACACTAATTCCAATTTTATCTAGTCTGATAAAAAGGACTATAAACAGTTCCTTGCCAAAGAAAACCCACAATATTACATATTAGTTGAGAAGCAGAATTCAGGAAAGAGAGGACAAGATGACAGGATGAAAAGCAGTATAATGAAAATTTTAAAAGAAAACTGTCAAATGATGGGGATAAAAACAGTTTAACAGGACAACAACTGAGACAATCTGACTAGAAGGTCGCTGGTTACTTTCAGAGGAAGTTGACAAATGTTAGTAGAATCTTAGCGGAAGCCAATACACAAGAAGTTGTACAGATGGAAAACAAGGGTGAATCAATGTCTGTAACAAGAAATTGGTCATTGAAAAAAAAAAGATGAAACCATCATGGCTTGAATCCTGAACGGTGTTTAAGGAAAAATGAACATGTGTCTAGAACATTGCCCAGTAAAAATATAATGCAAGTTTCATAGGATATTTTATATTTTTAATAATGATCTTCATAAATTAAACTGAAATTAAAAACATTTTACTTAATATAGACAAGATACTATCTTTCAACATGTAATTAATATGAAAATAACTGAGATATTTCATTGTTTTTTTCCTACTATCTTTTCTAATGAAGAAGGAAATGGCAACCCACTCCAGTATTCTTGCCTGGGCAATCTCCATGGACAGAGGTGTCTGGTGGGCTACAGCCTGTGGGGTCACAAAGAGTCGGACAGGACTGAGCAACTAAGCACATCTTTTCTAAATGGGGTTTGCACAATATAGTTACAGCATACCTCAGTTTGAATTGTCAACATTTCAAGAGCTCAAGAACCATAGTGGCCACTGTGCTGGACAGGACAGCTCAGAAATTGGGAGTTACAAGCCAGGAATGGCTTTTGAAGTTGTTACTTGTCTGTTAAGTTTGGTTAGCTGGCTGGTAAGAACTATTATGAGTGCATGTATTTTCTCTCTTTTTTTTTTCTTTTTTCTTATGTTGTCATTAAATAAAAAAAGAAATAATAAAAGGGTCTTTGAATTGGGGATCACAGAATACTGCTCAAACTACTCTTTGTAACTAAGCAAGAATAATTGTTTGAGATAAGAACTTGAAACTAAGACACTTTGAAGCTAATCATAAGAGATTTTAGATACAGTATAAATGTTAAAAGTAGGAAAAACTTCCAGGATTCCTGAAGTAAAAGACACATTATAAACAGACGACTAAAATTGGTTTGAGAATTTCAAAACCATTCCTCATGAAATCATAATTATATCAACTTGTACAAATAAAAGGTCGAGAACTTTCCAAATAATTGCATCCAGACATTGTCTCATTAACTGGAATCCCACACGCAAAAGTAATTCAACATCTATTGGATTTATCCTCTGCTCACTCTGTTTTCTCAAGACTGATGAAGACAGCCAAATCACACATCTGGCATATCTTCTTCAAGCCATTTTTTACTACTACATCAAATAAGATGAATTCCAAATACCACACTTCTTTACCGATCAAAAAAAAAAAAAATTACTGTTAAAAAAACAAATTACGTCATTTTAAGAGTGTTTTCCTTGAACAAGTATTTTTCTTTACAGACTATGTCTACCATTTTATTAGCATTTAAAATTAAGTAATAATACAGCATACAGAATGAAAAATTAAACACTTTAGAATGCATTTTTTTTTAATTTTAAAAATACATAGAACGCAAACTCCAGGCTATTTAAAAAAATTTTCTCAGTAAAATTCTGATTTTTTTATAGTCACATGAATGTTCTTGAAAGAGTATATGGGCTTATGCTAGGACAATTCAAATTGGTGGACCAACTCTCAAAGAGTTAAATGGTACATATGAAAGAGCATCAAGAGTAAAGCTGGATGAAGCATAACTACTTTCTCATGTATACATTTAATATCTCTCAGTAGTCACTTCTCAGTACATAATAATCTTAAAGGGAAATATTACTGGAATCTCCTCAGTTCAAACATTGATTTAAATATTCTGACAAATATTTTCAAAATTATTTAAAAATTTCTACCTGCCACTTGTCCTTTATACACAAATGAAATATATTACTTCTTACTTCATATGACTAAAGATGACATGAAATGATCCATAGATTCTCAAAATAAGCCATTAGGGAGGACTAGTTTTCTTAAAAAAAAAAAAAAAAAGCTAATGTGGGGGCATGCTAAGTCGCTTCAGTCACGTCGGACTGTTTGCAACCCTATGAACTGTAGCCCACCAATTCCTCTGTCCATGGGATTCTCCAAGCAAGATTACTGGTGTGGATTGCCACGCCTTCCTCCAGGGGATATTCCCCACCCTGGGATTCAACCTGAATCTCTCACATCCCATGCTTTGGCAGACAGATTCTTTACCACTAATGCCACTTAGGAAGCCCCAACTATTGTAATTCTGAGAAGAAACGCAATATATCTTTCCCTTCCTTTTCCTTTTCTTGAATTTATATATTCTTCTCTTCTTAATGCAAATGCTACTTTTATTATTCCATTTTCTTGCAGAGTTGACTTTCTATGTATATATTATCTTCCAACCTAAGTCCAAACTGGTTCCTTGAAACAGTTCCTGTCTCATATTTGACATATCCGTCTGCTGCACAGAGTACCAACAATATGGAAGGCATTCAATAATTGATTCTTCTTTTTTTTTTTGCTTATTGGAAGGAGAAAAGAAAGACAAAATGGCCAAAAGTAAGTGCCTTATCAGGTGATACTAAGTAAAAACATATTGGCATAAAGAAAAAAAAATACTTAATCAAACAAGAACCTTGTCTATCTCATTGATTTTCTAGGAATGGACTTCAATTCTAATTATGTCTCTTAACATTAGGGTTGAAGCTTTTATTTATTTTTTATTTTATTAAAGCATAGTTGATTTATAATGTGCTAAATTCACAGCAAAGTAATTCAGTTATACATATACATGTGTGTGTATATATATATGTATTCTTTTAAATATTCTTTTCCATTATGGCTTATCATAGAATAGTGAATATAATTTCCTGTGCTATACAATAGTACCTTGGTGTTTTTCCAGTTTATATATAATAGTTTCATCTGCTAATCCCAAACTCCTAATCCATCAGTAAAGTTTTTAAATGAAAAAGAAATTGAAACATTTTATTGGGAGAAAATCCTACAAATTTACTTGTTTATTTTTCATTTTCATAGAATAAAAATTATAAAATGCTCCTTTCAAAATGCTTGATGAAATTCATTCATTAAAATATATCAGAAATTATTCTCTCTGCTAATTTTTAAATATGAATTACTTCTATTCATATATTTACATCTATAAAAAATGAACTTATTAAACAGATATAATGGTAA
The DNA here is from genome assembly GCA_024291935.2 of Okapia johnstoni. Taxonomy (NCBI): domain Eukaryota; kingdom Metazoa; phylum Chordata; class Mammalia; order Artiodactyla; family Giraffidae; genus Okapia; species Okapia johnstoni. The sequence continues at coordinate 34,240,542 of CM044321.1, read as the reverse complement.
AAGATATAAAACAAATAATTATCCTTCCTAACTAGTTTTGGCAAAATCACATCTATTCCACTATTTTCCAGGATATTGTGGCACATATGGAAAAAATTATCTTATCCAAAAATAATACAGAATTTAATCTCATAGAAATCAACCCTTAGGCATAATCACTTAAAATAAATAAATGATAATATAGCCCAATGGATCCACTGGAAACCAAGCTTTTACTAGTGATCTATGGAAATTCCACTAATAAATAATTATATTTTCCTCAGGTAAGCTTGTCAGTATCAGTGATCATTACTAGCCATTCATTCTTCATTCTCATTTCTTCAAATAGCAAACTAATGTTGAAACCATACCAAGCAAAATTTTCTAATCACTATCAAACACAAACCTGATTAGTTTATTTAACATGAGATATTCCTAAAATTTATTCATGATTTTAAAATTGAAACACTATACTTATAACACCTACTCCCTTGGAAAAAATAAAATGAAGAAAAATGAAAACAAATATTTTATTTTGGGTTCTTTAGCCAAATAGAGTTGACAATGAAAACCAAAACTGCGTTTTATTATTAGTAAAGGTGTTTGTTTCCTCTCCTTTTCCAGAACTGCAGACTCTTTCAGATGTTGCCTTGGTTGACTATCTCAATATCATTATCTTCTTCATCTACTTTTTTCCTTAGAAGCTGGGAATATTTCAGTCTTCCTTTTTTGTCCAGAAGATTTTCCATAGGTCAGTATGCAGAGGGATCAGTACATAAAATTCTCAAATAAGTAGAATTTGCCTTCACTTTTTCTATTGTTTTTACTTAGTGTCTCCTCTCTAAAGGTATTTAAATGCTTTTTCACCCCATATGCCATATCTCCAAAGAAATGTATGGGATTCGTGGCAAAGTTTCTTCCTCTAAGGTCACATAACATATGTCTTATGAGGGCCAATATATGGCTTCTTAATTGCACAACTCTTTAAATAATGATCATTGAGGTCTTGGTATTTGTACAGTGGTGTGTTTGACAAGCATCTGAAGGATTAATGCTTTTGACTTGTGGTGATGGAGAAGACTCTTGAGCGTCCCTTGGACAGCAAGGAGATCAAACCAGTCAATTGTAAAGGAAATCAAGCCTGAATACTCATTGGAAGGACTGTTGCTGAAACTCCAATACGTTGGCCACCTGATGTGAAGATCTGACTCATTGGAAAAGATCCTGATGCTGGGAAAGATCGAAGGCAAAAGGAGAAGAGGGAGGCAAAGGATGAAATGGTTGGATAACATCACCGACTCAATGAACATGAGTTTGTGCAACCTCTGGGAGATGGTGGAGGACAGAGAAGCCTAGCCTGCTACAGTCCATGGAGTGGCAATAATTGGACACAACTTAGCAACTGAACAAAAACTACAATGCTCAACAAAGTAGAATAATAAGTTTTCAGTCACATGTAAAGCAAGACATACATGTCTGTTAGATAGAAGTTCAACAGGAATATCCACTACACTATTTCCAAAATTATTGACAAACTAGTGTCAGGAGAATGTAAAGAAAGGACAGATCACTAGAAGAAGGAATAATCGGGGAATATCTTTATGGAACCTAAAAGAGAGCAAGCTCTAGATATGTGGAATAGATTAGAGAGAAAAGCCAAAGCAGGAGACACCAATAGAGTTAAGACATGGAGATGGAAATCATGACAACATATTTGGGAAACAGTGACAAGACTGCTTGGCCTGCCTCAAGTCAAAGGTTGCTGTTTGGATTATTAAAGGAAAAGAGCCAGAGACTTTGCTATTTACTCCTCTGTGTAATCCTTCCTAGAACTCTATGAGCCCACTCTCTGTGCTTTCTTGCAGATAACAATATGGAGAGAGTTTAATTGCCTTGCCCAAGTCTCCTGAGCTGGTAAAGGCCAGGAATAAAACTTATTTAGAAGACATTCTATGCCAAGGAAGAGAGGTAGAACTTAATTCCTGAGGCAATTTGCAATTCCTAAGTATCTTTAAACAACTCTTATGATTTTATAAAATCATTTGAAGAAGACTGATAAAAATGTTTGAAAAAAAATTTTTTAAACTGTGTTCTAATATGTTCCATTTTAGCAATATATATATATATACACATACATATTTGAAAGGAACTTTTTTAGTCTCTTTCAAAAATAAATGATTCAATCCTTGTGTAGTTATATTTCTTCCATGTCATCTCAACTTCTCCTAATTATTTCAGGAGTCAGCTGGTTTACAGAAAGATTTTATCAGGCTAGGTGAAAAAGTGAAGTCGCTCAGTTGTGTCTGACTCTGCAACCCCATGGACTGTAACCTACCAGGCTCCTCCATCCATGGAATTTTCCAGGCAAGAGTACTGGAGTGGGTTGCCATTTCCTTCTCCAGGGGATCTTCCTGACCCAGGGATCAAACCCGGGTCTCCCGCATTGCAGACAGACGCTTTACTGTCTGTCTGAGCCACTAGGGAAGCCTAAAAGAAGGCTATCAGGCTAAAAGAAGCCACAAACCTTGGTGAGTTAAGGAGAAAATATAACAAAGGAGCCACATGCCACTTTTTCCTTCTTCTCACTTCCAAAGCTCAAGAGCACAGAGGAGAGACAAGGTGTGAATAAGGAAATTTTATTATCCTGACATGTGGTGAAAATCTCACTTTACAAAGTATTACAGTTAATAAATGTGTTTGTCATGATGACAGATTTCCTCCTAAGTGGTAGAAAAAGAAACATTGAAAAGTTGAACACTTGATGATTCAGAAGTGATAATCTTTGGATAAACTGACCACCACATTACATATTTTATTTAGCAATGGAGTTAAGACAATTGCATTGCAAGAGAATGAAGCACAGTGTCCAAAACAAGGCACCTAAAACTCTCATCATACTCTGCAATAGACATCATTCCTCATATATTTTAAGAAAGACACAAATGAACTAGAAAGTATCCAGCGAAGTGAAACCTGAAAGCTGTGACTGAGAAAAACACTGTCAGAATGGCTGATCTCCTGCCTGCAGGGCAGTAGAATCAGAAGAAGCAACTTGTCGGTCTTCAGGTATCTAGAGGATCATCATGCTTATGAGAAATTAGTATATCCCTTTCCAAACAGAAACAAGGAACAAATACTCTTCATCAAGAAAACAAGAACACATAATTAATGTGGCCCAACACAAATATGCTGTTAAGAATATTCAATCACAAAATTGAACAACTATCTTTGAAAAAAATATTGCACATGGGTGAAAACGAGGGTTGAGGTTTAAATAAGTTTTATTAATACAAAAACTTATAAATTGAATTTTATGCAATATTATGAGAACAGAGACAAAAAAGAAAGGGACTTCTATGACTGATTTAAATGATAGAAGGTGCATAAATTAAAAAGTGCATATGTTGTTGTTCAGTCATCCAGTCGTGTCCAACTCTTTGCGATCCTATGGACTGCAGCAAGCCGGGCCTCTCTGTGCCTCATGTTCTCCCGTAGTTTGCCAAAATTCATGTCCATTTCATCAGTGATGCCCATCCATCTCATCCTCTGATGCCCACTTCTTCTTTTGCCCTCAATCTTTCCCAGCTTCAGGGACTTTTCCAATGGGTCAGCTCTTTGCATCAGATGACCAAAATACTGGAGTTTCAGCTTCAGTCATTCCAATGAGTATTCAGGGTTTAAGTCCAAGCAAGTTCGAGAGTTTTTCTTTTATGCTCCACTAGTTTTGTCTTGCGGAGAAGGCAATGGCAACCCACTCCAGTGTTCTTGCTTGGAAAATCCCATGGACGGAGGATCCTCGTGGGCTGCAGTCCATGGGGTCACACAGAGTCGGACAAAACTGAAGTGGCTTAGCAGCAGCAGTAGCAACAGTTTTGTCTTGAAATAACCATGAATTATATGAGCAACCAAACAAGGTTTGGTTAAAGCAAGTACTACACTTGGAGTCAGAGACTTTGTTTAATTTATTCATTTACTTTGGGCAAATCAACATTTCTGAATCTGTATCTACATCCATAAAGTGGCAATTATACTATGTGTATTACAGAATATCAAATTAAATCTCTCATATGCAATTAGGTTGTGAACTATGTGGCTCTGATATTCTGAAAGATTTTTCTCTATATTTTTTCCAAAATAAGTCTCTGTTCAGTATTTACACAAATGTCTTAGTTACTAAAGAATTCATCTGTCTCTACTTCAGTTTACCTCTTCTTTTTCCTTTGAGTTCTACTAGAGGTTCATTATCATGAGAAACTGTAAATGCCACATGAATGCTTATGAAAAATGGATGCTCTCTAGGATGTTCTCTAGATGCCACTGAATCTCCAAAAGATAACCACCCTACAAACTTCAGTACACATATCAGAAGACTGGACCACACAATATCAAAGAGAAGAAAAGCAATAAATTCTTGCTACTTGGTGAATATGCAAAGTGCATTATACTATCATAATATATAAATCCTAATGAATGTCTAAATCACCATGGCATGGCACAGAAGGCTGGATGAATTTCTGATTTCTACCAACAAATCTGTCATTCAAATGTGTCAATCCAATTAAGAAATGATTCAGTGTGAATCTTCCTGGAGAACTGAACATCAAGCAAGTGCAAGATCACATAACAACCTCCCACAGTGATGCAGTTCTGTGCGCAAAAGACAACGTTACAAAAAGTGTGGTCTTTTAAAATTCACCAACCTGGGCACAGTAACATTGAAAACTACCATTAACTAAACAAAACAGGGTGCCCACTCCCAAGAAAACTGGCCAGCTTTGTAGTGTCTTGCAGGAAGAATAGGGCAGTTGCCATGTTCCTCCACCACATCCCAAAACATTAAAGTCATTCATATTTACAACTTGACAACTTTTATTTGTACTTAACTAAGACAATATCTTAAAAAGTAATTACTATGTCATAAGTGACATTATTGACAAGGAACATTCTTTCAATAAGTACATTAATGAGTAAACTCATAAATAAATAGAAATAAAAGAGAATGTAGAGATTAAGCCTTTCCCTTTGTGGACAAGAAAGTGGAAACTTAAAGGTGAAAAATACAAAAATCAACTAAGTTTGGGTTTTGATTGGTCACTGATGGAGTGATGTCATTAACATGCGATATAGATAGATAGATAGATAGATAAATTTTTTTTAATTAAGCCCTAAAAATGGGCATAATGATTTCAGTAAGATAAAATCCACTGCAAAAATTCCCAAGATACCAGACAACCTTACCACTAAGGACCTGTTTGGAATTCTCTTATTCCTCTGTAGCACCAGTAACCCATTCCTTGCTATGCCCAACTTTAGTGTCTCAGTTAAAAGAAATCCCATAGTATCTGCAAATCAGCTCTGTTATCTGATCAAGGCTTCGAGTGGCTGGTACCAACCTTTACTGATTGTTCATTTTACTTTATAGAAGTTTCTAGGTTTCTTCAAAAAAAAGCAGTAAGGTTGCTTTAATGTTCTCTCTAACTACAACTAAAGCTATGTCCACTTACAGACAATTTACTTAAGTATATTTTAAGACATGCCATAAATACAGAGTAGCAAATATTTCCTCCCAAAAGATTCAGCTTTTGGAAGCACATATTTCTCTGGTAGCAGATACGCATTGAGAAGTTATACCTGCAACTGTAACCACTATTTTTTCACTTATCTATTTATATATTATATTTGTATGTGCAAATAGCTACTTGATACATAGTATCTGCTTTACTCAGTAACTGGCTTTCATAGGGAAACATTACCTACAGTTCAAAATAGTTACAGGGATGAAGTTTAAAACTAATTGTGTGCTATTAGTCAACACATTGTGTAGAATTAATAAACAAGAATTATTAAAATCAAGTTTCTCTTCAGAAAAAGTGCTTATGCTCAAGCTGGCCTGCAAGCAGGGGCGCCCTAGGGATTCTGGGAATCTCTTCAGTACATGTTTGGCTTAGATAAATTCAGGAGCTGTATTTATCTTCACAGTGTCTCTCCTGGGTCCACGGAAGGAAGCAAGGGAAATTTAAGTTCTGGCTTCCAAACCTCATTTCTCTAGGGATTCTAATTGAATTACATCCTAATGGGCTCTTGTATGGCACTATAGCAGCTTTCACCGACTCGATGGGCATGGGTTTGGGTAGACTCCGGGACTTGGTGATGGACAGGGAGGCCTGGCTTGCTGCAAAGAGTCACACACGACTGAGCGACTGAACTGAACTGAACTGAACAGAATCAAGAAATCGTGTGTATTTCAAGTAAGAATTTCAAGACCACCCTGGCCAACTCTCACATTCCTGAAGTATTAGAAAGGACTCACCCAGTTTATGCATGATCCTATCTGGTAAACAAACCAGCTATTCTGGGGAGAAGAGAAAAGCAGTAGGAGGAATTTTTAGGGACAACCTGATGACTCTTAACTATAAAAAGATTAAGTAGATTTAGGATACCTTTGCCACCCAAATTAAACTTCAACTTTATTACCAACTGGTCAACCTTACTCCTGCATTGGTTCAGATAAACATGAGTGAACCATATTCAGTCGATAGAATCTCAAAAAGGAAAAAAAAAAAGCCATAAAATAATACTGAGGTAGAAAAATGAAATGCACCCAAGCAGAATAGGAATGTCATTGCTTAGCTCGGTGGTGGAAGACATCACTTAAGACAAAGAAAGTAGCACAAAGGACAAACCTGAGACCATATGCTAAAGCACATAAGCTGATCAAGGTAAGTAGCAGCTAAAAGATTTTCAAGAGAAAATGGCACTTGAGAATCATTTATACATGAAAAAAGAGCAGTTCAGCCTCTTAGTTTTTAAACAGGGAGATCTATTAAGAGGAAACCAGGAGGGGCAACATTTCTCCTGCTGCTTTCTCAGTCATCCCCAGAACACCCTGTACCACTGGGGTCAATGTGGGAGCACCAATGGATAAAGATCAGTGATTTCCTCTCCATGCACTGCCACAGCATCTCCCACTCTCAGATCTTTGTCTCTGCCCTGTGCAAACTGGTTAGAAATATGCTTTTCATATTTTCAAAAACGAGTGTTTTTATAATAATGCAAACACTTCAAAACTACCCAAGACATTTTCTTAACTAATGTGCAATTCATCATCGCACCATTCAATTTCACTAATTTATTTTTACCTGAAATGTGAAAACGACACCAACTAGAATATCTAAGTACTTCAAATATTTTCTATTTTTTTTGTTGTTCACCAATATGAATTCTACACACCTACATATTGTGTAATATATTGAGATTTCAATTTGCTTAACAATGTACAATGACTAGTTTCTATTTATAGGATAATGTTAGGATCCTTCTTTAAGATTTTATTTCAGAGTCTGTCAAGAAAAAGTTGAACACATCAGATAAGAGCTGTGGGAATACACCAAACCACTAATGATGGAAAATTCTGCAAATGTGGGCATCTTGCACAGTACCTAACATAGAGTAAGCTCCCAGTAAATATAAACTATTATTATTATTGTTGTTGTTGTTATTTTTACAATCTTTCTCATGTGTCTCTTTTTGAGATGAAAGCATTCCAAGAATGTCTCTTAAACCCACAATTAAACCATTCTTTCGATTTAAAACATATCACACTGGGACTTCTTGGTGGTCCGATGGTTAAGAATCTGTGCTTCCAACGCAGGTGTGCAGTTTCAGTTCCTGGTCAGGGAACAAAGACCCCACATGTCCTGTAACACTGCCAAAAAAATTAAAATAATAATAATAAAAAAATCACACTGATAAAATATAAATATTGTTGAAAGGAGCAACATATGGAAAACTGTTAGACATTTTTACCATTCTCTGAAACTAACTAGGAGCTAAAAGTTTCACCAACGTTGTCTCTCAGCCTCAAAACAACTAAAGACCATAGTCATTATAGCTCACTTTTTAAAAATGAGCACCATGAGGATGGGAAGTAAGAGGCAAAGAAGTGGAAAGTGAGGATTTGGAGACCTCATGGCTTTCCAAGTCACATTCTCTCCACAGGAACGCACATTCAGGGCCCAGGGCTTGGCTTAATATTCTCTGCTGCCATCTTGAGATTCTTAACAACTTTTGAACATGAGGCCCCATATTTTCACATTGCACTGGGTCCTGCCTACTATATAGCTGGTATTGTAGAAAAATAACAATGCCAAACTATTTTTCTAAATATGAATTTACCAGATTCATTTCTGATCACAGGCCGTAAATTCACAGAGATCAAGGGGTAGACAAATGATGAAAGACAGGAAACAACCAGTGGTGAATATAGCCAACCTGAAGACAAAACAAACACCTAACTCAAAGGTTTAAGCAACTATGTATGGAAACAACTAATACGTGTCAGGCTCTCTTCAGGGCATGAATATCATGTAGAACTTGGGAATTACGTCATATTCCTTCTCATTCTTGCTTTCTTTTCCTTTGTCTGCACTACTCTTCTCATTCTCTTCTTCCCACTTTTGACTCAGAGTCTACATTCAAACATCACCTCCTCTAGGAAGTTTTCCCTGATATATGAGGTTTCTTGAGATATCATATCTCCACATTCCAATAGCATTATTTATTTTTGATTGTCTTCTTAATCCTGGGAGTGAGAAACTGTACCTTACATTGCTGCAATACCATATCTGGTTTTTTGCTTTTTGTCTTTTTTTCTTATTAGTAAGTGCATTCATTCATATGAAGGACTCCCCAGGTGGCACAGTGAAAAGAGTCTGCCTACCAATGCAGGAGACATAAGAGTTGCTGGTTCGATATCTGGGTCAGGAAGATCCCCTGGAGTAGGAAATGACACCCACTCCAGTATTCCGGCCTGGAAAACTTCATGAACAGAGTTGCATGGCAGGCTACAGTCCATGGGGTCGGAAAGAGTCAGACAGGACTGAGCACACACACACACACATTTATATTAATGAATGAATAAATGAGAGAGAAAGAAATTGATAATCTAACAAAAAATATGGGAAAAGATAACATTTTAAGGAAATGGACTACTTAATAGCAATTTAATGTACTATTTTATTTGACTTGTGTCTTAAGTGGAGTACATTATAAAAATTATTGTTTAATTTGGCTTTAAAGTTCAAATTGTTTATATAGAATTCAATAATTCAGTGCTAGCGTGGGAGATAAAAGTGCTGTTATTTAATTGTTCTCACTATTATTTGCATTTTTTTTTCATATTTTAGTAATTAGCAAAACGTAAACTGACCTTAAAACCAAGAATAAAAGAAATATCATGAATAAATGTTGCTGATATTTCTACATTATTTACTTTTAACAATTCAATCATTATAATAATAAAACAGTAATATGAGGTTCACATAATTAGCTCTAGTAATAATCAGGGAAAGGAGTGGGAATCATCAATGAAACATACACATTGCTGTCCCAGTTAAATCAGAAGTTCTTGATTAAAAAAAAAAAAGAAATTCTTGATGACTAACATTAATTGAAAAAAGACGGCTCAAAAAAAAAAAACCTCTATGTGAAACATTAAACAAAGTTATCTGATGTTTATGTTTTTCTCCTTTAATAATTAATGGAATGTAAATAGTCAGGGGAAGCTACAGTTTTGCATTGTAACTAACCACCATTATAAATGGCAGTCAGATGTTTACATAATACCCAGAACCATTCTGTATGGAAGGAGGTTACAAATCTGCCCCTTTTCCCTGTTCAAAGTCAAAAATAATGGTGCCTGATCCCCGGAGCATTCACTGCAAGAACTGTTTGCATATTCAGTTATTGTTTCTGCTGCGTCAGTCATCTGGTGAAGTTCACTCTAATGTGGCCCTGATCAATTCTGCCAGCTGTGCTTAAGTGCTGTTTACTATAATAACATCACACTGCATTCTTATTTGGCAACAACAGCTATGACAGCACCTAAATGCATTGAGAAGCCAAGATTTTTATCATGTACACAGATCAAATTCAAACTGTTTACAGAGGACAGTGATGTTCTATTTCTGTCCATTCCAGTGAATACCAATAGCACAATAATGGCTTTGCCAAAAGCATTACTATTCTCCCCTTTCTAATAAGGGAAGAGCTTGTTGATCTAAATCCTCCATAAGATATAAAAATTATTTAATGATTGTTATCCTATAATCTTGACCAAATGGTAAGTATATGACATGTCGATTCACTTGAAATAAATATTCATCTCTAGTGTGTCCTAATATAAGGTATAGTGTGTGTAAATTTTCTAAAAAAAAAAAAGAAAAAAAAATTGTGCCTTTAAAAATATCTAGCAGCCAAAAGAATCAATGTGAAAGTGAGATGGCAAACACTAATATAATTTTAAAACAACAGATATTGTCTCTCACCTATTATAATAGCACACTTAAGCCAAAGATGTCCCTAAGATGAAAAATCGGTATTTCTACACAAAACTTACACAGTTACTGTGGATCAACGTTTGTTACTCTTTTCTTACTTTATATTTAAAGACTTTTGTAGTGGACTCTACAATTGTGTAACATCAAATTTATAATGTTTATTGAGATTTCAAAAATCTCATTTTGTTTCTACAATTCTTTCAGCATTTTCTTTATAACAAATATGATATATTAATAAATAAAAATACTTGGTGGGGAAAGAACAAGCAAGTCACTGAAATGCCATCTTCTCAGAGGTTTTAATCTCTTTAAAGCAGAGTAGCAAATAAGTGGATACTTGAAAGCATAGCATAGAAAACATATGGATAATTCTGAATATAAATTCATGTCATAGCTCACAAATAGTCTAAAGGCTCCTGAGCTATTATGGTGCTTGCTATGAATGTGTATTAACAATAGTGCACAATCATATGTTAAATACATAATATATTTGCATAGTTAGTTCTATTCAACTGCCAATTTTCAGGTATACTTTTTTCAAGGTACTATAGTCTTGGTTTCTAGTAGCCATAATTTTTACATTAGTGTCTATCAAAATAGTCACCTACTTTGACATTATTCAACCATTTAAATTACATTTAAACTTCTACAAACTAGAAAACTATCTCTATCTGTTTTTGCTCACTTACTTAGCTACAGCTAAAATTTCAGTTACTGAATTTCAGGAACTTATCTTTCTAAAGATGATCAACACTTTATATATTTTATATTAACACTCTTTAGTAGATAATAATTATTTCCCCAAACAAAATCTTTCATTCCCACTTTTTTAGAAAACCTATTATTCTATTAAAATCATCAGGTTGCCAGCAAGAATAGAAAACAAAAATAATTCATTCAAACTGCTTCATCTAGTCATTGAAGATTGACAGTATCTTTTATACTTTTGAAAGCTCTTTTAACATTAACTGATATTTTAGTGTGGGAAGAAACGAAAAGCTTTCTGCATATAAAAGTTCATCTTTTACCTTCTCACCACCATCAGATAAAAGCATAGGGGGCTTGCAGGCGCACTCAGATATACTGGTCCCAAAGGAAAATGCCTAGTACATCAGTATAGGAACAGGCAGCAGGTGTGTGCCATGACTAGAAAAGAGTCATGTTATACCAGGAAGACATGCTAGAGAGCTGTGAAGCCTGACCTATTAATACCACTATGCATAAGACAACAGAAAGGCCCTCTTGTTACAAAGGTGAAGATAGCCCAGCTAGGAAAATAAACAAATCCCTGCAAATATCGTAGTGACTGTCCTGTGAATGGATTGTCACACCAAATGACAGAACTCTCTCAATTCCACTTTCCAATAACTCCAAGGCACTCGGGATGTGACAGCATGATGAATACCACAACAGACAGCTCCAATATGGTACCATTTTACCAGATCAATATCTCACTGCAATATAAGAAAAAAGGAGCTGATATTAGTCTACACAGTGTATTACAGATGAGGTACATTTCTTCTTACTGCACTCATGCTGAACCAAAGCAATAATTCATAGATCCCTTAAAAGGTTCGTGCACCACCACATGCAAAAAAAAAGTTAATCTTTATTTCAACATCTGTTGAAAGACGTAATAGCTTAAAGCAATACGTGCGTAAGTTTTAAAAAATGCCTCGCTTTAACATTTTATTTAGATATTGAAATAACAAAGTATATTCGAAAGCTGAAATGAGACAAACATTCAGAGACTGCGGCATAGAGAAAACCGTCCTCGATATTTTACTACTGGGTTTCCTTACTCTCTCTGCAAGTGGAAGAGGGCTTTAGAAATTTTCACATTTGGAGCTGTGAAATATAATCAATTCTCAATTTTCTGTGATGGTTTATTCTTTTTCAGATTATTCCATAGTTCCTTTTTAAAATCAAAGTCACTGTGATCACGTACCTGCACTTCGCAAGAGGCATAGAATAACAAGTTGTTAAGACTTCTTACCTATTCTACAAGAAATATTAGTTGCTACCTGTACAAATCATACAAAAATAATACAGTTAACTCTAATGTCACAGTTAAATTATGACTAAATATTTTATTGTTTCAAAATACTCTAATTTGTTGAGGCCACAGTTATAAGAAGTCAGAATAGGCTAAATAAGAAACAATAATAATGATAATATGTTAAATCAGAAACCATCTATTTCTGCCATCATGGACTCGTGAATACCCTCTACTTTAATCACTCAGTTCATTCTCTAGTGGAATGCTTTTATTTTACTCATTTTCTCTCTCTTTTTTTCATATCCTATTCAGTGAAATAAGTAATTACTTCCTGAAACAAAGTTCAAAACTGTTCTATTAATGCTTTACAGGGGAATTTCACAGCCAGCTCACCTGATTAGTGCTTCCTTTCTGATCATGCCATTTCCCTTCTGGCACTACCCAGTAACTCTAACATGGAGATCCTCTAATCATATCCCTTAAAATCTGAGACTATCTTCCCAGTGCCTGCCCGGCTACAAGTTTATTCCCACTTGCCGCCTTGGCTGCCACTCACTGAAGCATCTTGTACTGTGCTAGAAACGTCTTTGTGACACGTCGGAGTTAATACTCCACAAGGGGATGATTACTCCCAGTATTTTCTAGGACTGCCAACCTGAACCATGAAGTAGGTCAGCACTAAGAGTTTTGTTTTACAGATAAGGAAAATGAGCTTTATAGAGGTTAAATGGCTTGGCCTGTTGACCCAACAGCTGTCAGAATTTAGTAACCATTCTCTGGGCCAGTGCTTTCCAGCCCAGATTTTGTAATACCCTAGGGTGTCTCACATGTCCTAAAGTATTTCATGAAATTCTCAAAAAACATTCAATTAGAGACAAATATAGGCTAAATTATATCTTTAAGACACGGACAGGGAAAACGTCACAAATATCGAGTACATCACACCTTTGCAAAATGTGGAAAACTCCACTCTCTGGCAGTTCACTTCATTGCAGGCAAATCTCATGAGCAAGATTAAAACAAAGAGTTGGAAGGATAAGACCATGTGTTAACAGTCATTAAAAGTCATTTTGTCCTTTGCTTACATCACACTTAATGTAATTTTATTTTTATCCAATAGGACAAATGATCTCTTTGAAAATTATCAAGAAAAATGATTAACTTTGTCTACGAGTTTTGTTTTATCATCTTCAGGGTAATTATACATACTGAGATGTTGCCTAGAAACACTCGACTTGGCTAATATTGAAAAAGCATGTTCAACAGAGTAACCACAAATATCTCACCAGTTCAGACAGCTTGTTTCTTTAAAGCAGACATCAATCAAGCAGGGCATAACAAGAAAGATCTGTTTATTTTATGGACATTTATTAACATACCACATGAATTGAGAAAACAGAAAGATATTTTAAACACTAAAGCTGTTATATAGTTAAGATTCTTAAACATGGACCCTCATCAGAATAGCAATGCTAATGAAAAGTTATTAAAATAGCCATTTTTGCAGGAACTGTGAAAAGTGTTACAATAGTGTACCAGACCAAATGGATGTTAATTTTATTGCTCTGACCAAAGCTTGCAATTCATCTTAGTTTCTCCTTTTGCAGTGGAAAAACTGAGGCCTGGAAGTGTGAATCGCTTGCTCAAGGTCTCAGTGTTAGCAGATCTGGGAAGGTCTCTAACTTAAATCTAATGTGTCTCCTACAAATGGCACAAGTGAGATTCAGAGATGCCCCAAAGCTACTAAGCAGTACAACCTGGGTTAGAATGCATGCATTCTAACTTCCAATTAGGTAGAAGAAGAGGAAATAACATAGCCTCTTTGTTATACGGGCTTCCCTGGTAGCTCAGACGGTAAAGTGTCTGCCTACAATGCAGGAGACCCAGGTTCGATCCCTGGGTCAGGAAGATCCCCTGGAGAAGGAAATGGCAACCCACTCCAGTACTCTTGCCTGGAAAATCCCATGGACCAAGGAGCCTGATAGGCTACAGTCCATGGGGTCGCAAACAGTTGGACACAACTGAGCGACTTCGCTTCACTTTGTTATGTAGAAACATCCATTTCTACACATGGATCTTTAAAAGCACGAGATACTGCATTTTACTAAATAATGTTTAAAAATATGAGATACTGCATTTTACTAATTAATGTCTAAGAATAAAGATGGACTTGTGTATTCAATCTTCAGATTCAACTGAGTCTGTCCCTTGGCTACCCTCCTACTTTCACATAGATTTCAAATGCATTTATTTTAACCATAACATTACAAACAAATATATGCATATACCTACTCTTTAAATCATTATGCTCTTGCAAAAGAATGAAATGACTATTCACTACATATCAATAATTTGTTAGTTGAGTCAGTACTAAGCAAAAAAACACTAAAATGTAAAATGTTAAAAATGTTAACTTGGTTCAGTTCAAAAACATGGAAGCACCTGAACAAGATAGCTAGCAGTGTATTTGGATCCCAATTACTAAGGATTCTATTTGTATTAATATTTCCCTCAGGGTTCAGAGAGCTGAACATCCAACTTCATCATTTGTAAGAATTTAAAAACAGGTTTGACCTTTCTCAGAATACTGAAAAGACTTAAATGATTTAGAGTTGATTTTCAAAACAGAAAAAAATATTTTACTTTAAAAGATAACATGTTGGGACCTCTCTGGTGGTGCAGTGGATAGGAGTTGGCCTGCCAAAGCAGGGGACAGGAGTTCAATCCCTAGTCCGGGAAGATTCTATGTGCCACTGAGCAACTAAGCCTGGGAGCTACAACTACCGAGTCCATGCGCCACAGCTACTGAGCCCAAGTGATGCAAATGCTGAAGCCCCAGCGCCTATAGCCTATGCTCAGCAACTAGAGAAGCCACCATAATAAGAAGCCCATACACAAAAAAGAGTAGATCCCTTGCCACAACTAGAGAAAGCTTGCACGAGGCAAAGAAAATCCAGCACAACCAAAAGTAAGTAAAAATAAAATAAAAATTTTTTAAAAGATACCATGTTGAATGGCAATTATGTCCTAGACAATATGTTAGGAATCAAAGAAATAAAGATCAAGATAGAGAAAAAGGTCTCTCTTAACTGGATGATCTCACAGTCTAATGAGGAAGACTGATATGAAAAGAGATAATTATAACACAAAGCAATAAACTTCAGGGTAGAAATATAAATAAAGAACTTCAGAAGCACAGTATACTTAAGAGAAAGTTCTGAAATTCATGATTGATTTTCTAAAAGAGATAAACACCCATAACTTTCTAAACACATTTTAAAAATTTTGCTTTAAACTAAGAAGGACCAAATACCTGATTATCACAGAAATGTCAAATTGGAGATACGCTTGCATGACTGCATTTCCCTTGTAAGAATAACAACGTGAATTTGAAGGATCAGGAGAAATAATGGAGAACATAATATATTTGTAACCAGAAACTTATATACTGCCATTCTCTGATTACTTGTTAATAAAATTCAATGCATAAAACATGAGAAATAGGTATTAAAAGTTCCAGGAAAAATGTATCACACGTTTGAAGATTTTTGAAAGGGCTCATTATTGACATAAAGCAAAAATAGTTTATTTAGCTTGAATAATTAATATTATGCCTCAGTAACTCATAATAAACATGCATTCAATTAAATGTTAAAATATCACTTAAATCAATACATAGTAATTCAAGACTTGGGATCAAAAGAAAAATTAAGAAAAACTATTTTAATGCCCCAAATGTCAAAAGCACTAAAGCAAGAACAATAAAAGGATATTATTTGATTTTAACAAACATTTTCTTTGGGGCTCTCATAAAATAACATGGATCAGTGGCCAAAGTCCTGGCTCTCTGGAGTCCTTACTGTTTAGCTTGAGCAAACCGTTCACTCTCTGATTTTTTTTCCTAATCACTGAAACGGGTGTTACAATTCCAACTTCACAGGTCTAGTGTTGAGAAATCAAAATTATTTTTACTAGTGCTTTGAAAGCAGCAAGTCAATCATCACAAAAGAAGTTTTCTATCATCAGGCTTTTCAGGGCTGAATGGATAAAACAAATTTAGGGCGATGCAATCTCAAATTCTAAGTTAAAGATTTAATGTACAAAGTACAGAGCAAATAAGTATAAACTATTCTACGTTGCTAGTTCAAGTGATAGACTTCCAAGAAGCGCGGTGTCAACAAATAGACATGCATTTAGGTCATGAAGTCTTCCTATAGAAAGAGACCCCCAAATATGTTTAAACAATTATCCTGAAATATTTGGGAATGGACCACTCAGTCAAATACAGTATCCTTATTGGGAGTTTGGAATTAGCAGATGCAAACCATTTTATATAGGATGGATGAATAACAAGATCCTACTGCATAGCACAAGGAACTGCATTCAACATCCTGTGGTAAACCAACTGAATTACTTTCTGTACTGCAGAAATTAACACAACACTGTAAATCAACTGTACTTCAATACAAGTTAAAAAAAAAGCATAAAAAAAAATACAGTACCTTCTTTTCCTGATCATGATACATCTAAACAGGAATATGTACCTTAATTCTTAAAGGGGTTGTTGAAGTTAACAAATAAATGAAAACAAGTCAGCATAAATATCTACTATATTAAAAAAGGAGTGAGTGGCATATTATTTCTAGAAGCAATTCTGTGCCCATGTTGAAGTTTAAATTAGTACACAGTCAATGCCTGCTTTGAAGAAAGTTATTATGTACCTTCCGTTCTGCAAACCAACAAACTCCCCTCCCTCACATGTGTTGGTGCTAGCCTTTGTCTTTTTTTTCCTGTGGTCCTGTTTAAATTCTCACCTTGCTCTGCCCTTGTCATCAAGTCGTTCAAGCACAAAGCAGGGAGCATGGGGAGTGTTTACTCATTTCCCAAGTCCATTATCTTACACATTAATCACTGGTCTGGAACTTTTGGACAATGCTGAATCTGTTACCTTTTTTTTCTCCCCCTTTCTGGCTGCTTTACTCCTGAGTCTGACAGTTCACCAGTTTCAAGCTGTACTTACACTTGATGACCTTCTCATCTGATTAACTGTTTTTTGTTCCTTTCAAAAATTACCATATGGCATCTGTAGTCCAGAGAAACCATTAACAAATCTAAAGGTGGAAGATGAATCTTATTTTTCGATGAGTGCTTTTTCTTGGTGGAAAGGAGGTCTGAAAGAGCTAAATATTTTCAACATTGGTTTGTGAAAGGAGTGTCTTTGTTTAAATTGATTTGATCCCTCCCACCTTCCTGCCTCTATTAAGTGTCATTTTCAAAACAAAACATTAGTGAGAAATTCTGGTTAACTTTGGAAACAGATATTTTTAAATTTTTAAGACAAACTTTTCCTCTCTAAAATCTCCCCAGTTCTTACATAATATGAAGGACTATTCTGGGAATCCAAAGTTAAGCTTCAATAATGATTACTAAACCAAGAGAAATAGATGTAAAAAAGCAAGACAGCTGGAGGCTCTTGAACTATAGTTGTCAAAAGATTTGTTTGTGAAACATGCATTTTATTGCCTTGTATGCATGTTATAATGAGGCATAGACAACTGCAACATTACACTTAATGATTGCATTTCTTGTTTCAGCCCTTTTCCTTGTCCTCTTGCAATTAACGTTTTCCCAGATCACCCAAGGCTACTTTGTCAGGGGAAAAAAAAATCTGAAATTCACATAAATGAGCAATGTCAATAGTTTAGAAAGAGTTTACTTAGAGAACAAAGGGTCCTTATGAGGCACTAGTGAGAAGAAATGGGGAAAAAATGAGTCCTCACAATGTAAGCCTTTTCTTAAAGAGACTTGTTATCAAGCAGTTCGGGATAGTCCCTCAAATCTGCATTAAAATGCATTTCATTCCATTGACTCATTTGCATTAATTTCTCCCATTATATCTGAAAATGGCTGAATGTCTACCCAACACAATGCCACAGCCTATCACAAGCTACCACGGCGGCCCCAGGTGCCAATTTACTCCTCTTAGTTCTTTTCATTCTGTTTGCTGATTCTGACAACTGGAGTTCTCCTCTCAGGCCAAGGGACTTTTCAATTGGATTTGCTCGTGGTGACAAAATTGTTGCTTTGCAGAGAGGAGGGGGTTCTTTGATTGAGCGTCTATCATGCTGCCATGGGAAAGCGAGAGGCGAATGATTCTCAGTGGCTTCTGATTTCCAGTATTTGTTCAGCATTAGGGCCACTTATCTCCAGAAGAAAAAGCAACATGTAGAAAGAAAGTGACAGGCAGAAACACACTCACTTGCTCCTTCATTCTCACTGTGCTCTGTATTCAAACAAGGGGGACCGATTACACTGAAAGCTCCAGATCAGCCTCACTCAATTATCACAGTTAATCCTTATAGCTCTATAAAGTAAATATTTCATTACAATTTCAAATAAACAGTCACCCAATCTAATGAAGCAAGAACTCAAAGTGGCAATGTCATAGAACTCGTTACCATCATCAAAGGAAAGGACATAGCCTTGTCTACTAATAATGAAAAAATGGATACTGGCATATTTATGAACTCAAAGATGTGATGTAGTTTTGTGAAGGTTTTTCCATCCTTAGTGCCAATGACCAATCTGTCTTCCAAATATGATTCAATTATCAGAATTACATCCTTTTTTTTTCCCTTATTTCTCTCACTTTTCACCCCAATCTCATCACATTGTCCATCATCGATACACAACTCACTAGGCACATTCAGCTATAACTTTTTTCATAAACATTAGAGAATCCTTACATGGCACTTTGAATTCAGGAAACTTACAGAATAGAACATGATCATGTTGATAATCCTTTGTCTCTGCTTCCATGTTACCTTAAATCCTTCAGATTGTATGTCCTTACACTCTGTATCTTCCATTCTTATACGCTGGGGCAAGAACATCTAATAATAACTCTCATTTCACCAAATCCTAACAATTTTGAAAAAAAGCTTGAATTGAATAAAGATAAGTAGATTAAGTCTTTAATCAAATGTTGAATTACCTCTATGCTACACTAATTCTCATTTTAATCCTAATCTTGACTCCCTTGGGGAATTGGTTTTCTTAAATTATTATTTTATCCTTCTTATTAAATATTCTCATAATATTCATTATATTTTCACACTTTTAAAATTCCTGCTATAGGACAGAAAAGAGTACAACTTGTATAAGAGAACAGTTTTGCCTGTGCTTGTTACAGCTGACTCAAAGAGGCCCCATGTTATGCAATAGGTACAAATCTTCTCTAGTTGATAGCGTCTACAATTCCCTCTTTTCCTCTCAGTTTAACAACTTTAAGTTGAACTACCCTGTAATTACTGTCTCTTAAGAATTTACATGAATTGTCTTGGCTTAGTGGGAAATACATGACTTTTTTTCCCTTTCCTCTGAAATTCTTAAATAGGTATCCTCCTTTAAAAATATTACTGAAAACGAACGCTTTACCAACATAAAATGCATACAATTCTCCTGGAGAGGATTATTAGAATATAGATTCTGATTCAGTAGGTAGGGAGTGGGGCCTGGGATTCTGCATCTTAATAGAATCACAGGTAATGCTGAAGCTGCTGGTTCCAGAGCCACATTCTGAGAAACCAGGACCTAATCTACAGTATTGAAGGTATAATTTTTATAATAAAATCAAAAGTATAATAAAATTTTATAATAAAATCAAGATCTTTAGAATATCATCAAGAAAAAGCCACATGTAACACTGTTGACACTGTTTTGTAAAACTTCATTAATAAAAATATCTAAAGCATGTGTTTGCTTAGTTGCTCAGCTGTGTCCGATTCTTTGCGACCCCATGGATGATAGCCCACCAGGCTCCTCTGTCCGTGGGCATCCTCCAGGCAAGAATACTGGAGTGGGTTGCCAGGCTCTCCTGCAGGGGATCTTTCCAACCAAGGGATCGAACTCAGGTCTCCCGGATTGCAGATGGATTCTTTACTGTCTGAGCCACCAGGGAAGTCCTAATCTAAAGCATAGATGGTTTAATATTTATGGTATATATTAATAAATTATCTAAAATATGATTTTATATGAGTGCTGCGACTGCGACTGATAATAATATTGATAATTAAGTGGCTGCAATGGGCACTTAATTATTACCTTGTTTTATCCTCACTGCAACCTTAAAGATCATTACTACAATGTTTGCTAATATTAACTATACAGACCAGAAAACTGAGACTCAGTGAGGTAAAATAACTGGTATAAGGAAGGGGCTGGCACTTTAATCATGTATTATCTACAAATTCACTGTCAGCTCGGTACGGATCAAATCAAGTTTGATCTGTCATTAGATTAGTTTATAGAAACACTTTCATTCACCCAATACATTTTATTGAGGGCCTAGTGTATACTAGGTACTTTTCTGTGCCCTCTGTGTCCAGGTGTGAAAAGATAAGTAAAGTTTCTGCCATCCTGGATTTACATTAGAGCTGAACAACTGAAAAAAAGCAAGTGAGCAAGAAAGCATGAGATATGGATGAGTGCTGTGCAGTGATTGAAATGAAGTGACAGAAATGATCTGACTGCTACACACTACACACAAAAATTCATTCAAAATGTATTAGAGTTGAATGGAAGGCCCCAAATCATAGAATTCCTAGAAGAAAACAGAGGCCTTAACTTTACTGATACTGGCCTCTGTACTGTTCTTGTGGATTTGACTCTGAAGGCAAGGGAAATAAAGGCATAAATAAACCAATGGGACCACATCAAATTAAAAAGCTTCTCCACAAGGAAGGAAACCACTGTCAAAACAAAAAGGCAATCTACTGAAAGGGAGAAGATATTTGCAAATTATATATCTGATAAGGGGTTAATATCCAAAATATGAAAAGAATTCGTTCAATGCAACAACAAAACCAATTAAAAATGTGCAGAAGATTTGTACAGATATTTTCACAAAATCATATGGATGTCTAACAGACACACATGAAAAGATGCTCAATTCAGCTCAATTCAGTCACTCAGCCGTATCCGACTGTTTGCCACCCCATGGATGGCAGCATGCCGGGCTTCCCTGTCTATTACCAACTCTCAGAACTTACTCAAACTCATATCCATTGAGTCAGTGTCATCCTCTGTTGTTCCCTTCTCTTCCTTCCTTCAATCTTTCCCAGTATCAGGGTCTTTTCAAATGAGTTAGTTCTACACATCAGGTGGCCAAAGTATTGGAGTTTCAGCTTCAACATCAGTCATTCCAATGAATATTCAGGACTGATTTCCTTTAGGTTGGACTGGTTGGGTCTCCCTGCAGTTCAAGGGACTCACAAGAGTCTTCTCTAACACTGCAGTTCAAAAGCATCAATTCTTCAGTGCTCAGCTTTCTTTATAGTCCAACTCTCACATCCATACATGACTACTGGAAAAACCATAGCTTTGACTAGACAGACCTTTGTTGGCAAAGTAATGTCTCTGCTTTTTAATATGCTGTCTATGTTGGTCATAACCTTCCTTCCGAGGAGCAAGTGTCTTTTAATTTCACGCCTGTGGTTGCTTTCTGTAGTAATTTTGGAGTCCAAAAAAATAAAATCTCTCACTGTTTCCACTGTTTCCCCATCTATTTGCCATGAAGTGATGGGACCAGATGCCATGATCTTAGTTTTCTGAACGTTGAGCTTTAAGCCAACTTTTTCACTCTTCTCTTTCACTTTCATCAAGAGGCTCTTTAGTTCTTCTTAACTTTCTGCCAAAAGGGTGATGTCATCTGCATATCTGAGGTTATTGATATTTCTCCTGGCAATCTTGATTCCAGCTTGTGCTTCCTCCAGCCCAGCGTTTCTCATGATGTACTCTGTATATAAGTTAAATAAGAAGGGTGACAATAAACAGCATTGAGGTAGTCCTTTCCCTATTTGGAACCAGTCTGTTGTTCCATGGCCAGTTCTAACTGTAGCTTCTTGATCTGCATACAGATATTTCAGCAGGCAGGTCAGGTGGTCTGGTATTCCCATCTCTTTTAAGAATTTTCCAGAGTTTGTTGTGATCCACACAGTCAAAGGCTTTGACATAGTCAATAAAGTAGAAGTAGATGTTTTTCTGGAACTTTTTCACTTTTTCGATGATCCAATGGATGTTGGCAATTTGATCGCTAGTTCCTCTGCCTTTTCTAAATCCAGCTGGAACATCTGGAAGATGCTCAGCATCGCCAGTTATCAGGGAAATACAAATCAAACCCACAATGAGACATCACCTCACATCCCTCAGAATGACTATTATTGAAGTCAAGAAATAACAAATATTGAAGAAGACATGGAGAAAAGAGAAACTTTGTGCATGCTGTTAGGAATGTCAATTGGTGCAGCCACAATAGAAAATGGCATGGAGATTCCTCAAAAAATTAAGAATAGAATACCATTTGACCCAGTTCTTCCATTTTTGAGTGTTTATGTGAAGAACATGAAAACACTAATTTGAAAAAGATTTATGTCCCCTTTATGTTCACTAGAGCATTATTTAAAATAGCCAAGATATGGAAACAATCTAAGTGCCCATCAGCAGAAGAATAAATAAAATAGATGTGACATATATTTACAATGGAATACTACTCAGCCATAAAGAAGAATGCAATCTTGCCACTTACAACAACATGGATGGACCTTGAGGACATTATGCCGTGTAAGATAAGTCAGACAGAGAAAGACAAATACCACACAGTTTAACTCATATTTGGAATCTAGAATAAACAGAAGCAAATTTCAAGATAAATAAATTCATACATACATAGAACAGATTAGTGGTTACCAGAGGGGAAGGGGGCTGGGGGTAGGTGAAACAGGTGAAGGGTTCAACTGTGTGGTGATGGATGGTAACTAGGCTTATGGTAGTGACCACTCTGCAATACACATATGTCATGAACTAAAATGCTGCACACATTAATAAATGTATAATATTTGTATAATGTATAATATATATTATACTGTATATCATATTATAAATTATTGTATATAATATTATAAATATATAACAAATGTATAATTTTAAAATGATGTGATAGAAAATGACTTAGGAATGTACATCTTAAGCAGAGGCATATTTTCAAAATTAACATTTAAAATTTGTTATTATTGGGTCACATCAAAAACATAATTTTTCTTAATCATTGCAGTTTGTATAAAACTGCAAATAAGCACAGATGGCTTATCTCTGGTATATAAAACTATTCACAGCACAGCTAAGGAAATATGCATTTAAAGACTGCCTACTTTTGTGATCATCTCCCACATATGTTACTTTGATTTAACCCTCTCTGAGCCTAGAGTTAAAATCATCATCATAAACATTAAGCTTTATATAGAACCTTATTTAATTGATTTTTTGTTTGATACATAAACTAACTCATTTAGTCATCAGGACTGCTTTATTGAATATGTTAGTGTGTATATTTTCCAAATTATAAAATCGAGGCACAGAACATTTAACTAACAAATCAGGACTTAAAAGGTTGGTAAATGTCAAAGTTTAGTTTGTAATCCAAGCAGTTGGCTTCCAGAGTCTGTGCTCTCAACAGTTGGCCCAGCAGCCTGTCATTCTGGTTTATAAAATATGACAGTTATAGGTTATTTCCAAGATCTGTTTTTGTTCATAAATGCTAAAATCTTATGATACTGGTTTAAAATATAAAATCTGAGAGCTCAAGCTCTGTTTCAGCCTGTTTTTTGTTTGTTTGATTAGTTGTAACATTTAAATGCTTAATATTATGCTGACCTCTAATCAAAGCTGTTGTTGTTGTTTAGTTACTAAGTCATGTCAGACTCTTTCTGCGACCCTGTTGACCGTAGCCTGCCAGGCTCCTCTGTGCACGGGATTTCCCAGGTTAGAATACTGGAGTGGGTTGCCATTTCCTTCTCTAGGTGATCTTCCTATCCAGGGATCAAACCCTGAATTGTCTTCTGAATTCACAGGCAGATTCTACCAGTGAGCCATCAAAGCCCCTAATCAAAGTTATCCCAATCTTAATCGGAGATTCTACTTCCCTTTCTCTACGTGTCTTTGCACTGAAGATTACATTTAGAAATAATAAACACTGTAACTGACCAGCAAAATAAAAGTGACTGGAATATCATTTATAAAGGCTCATGCTCAACAAAAAATGCTAGTCAAAAAGTTACATACTATTTAATTTAATGCAATTTTTGAATGTGAAATACAAATTAACCTTTTTATAACATTCAGGAGAAAAATGTCCTTCTTTGCCTTATTACAATGCTTTTTATTCACTCATCCATTCATTTAGTAAAATTTAAGCACCCAGATATGAAGATGAATAGCTATAGAGCAAACAGAGTTGCCCCTTGGTTTCTGCTGGGGATTTGTTTCAGGACTCGGCAAATACCAAAATCCACAAATGCTCAATCCCTTATGTAAAATGGTCTCATACAGTTGGTTTTCCTATTGCACAGGTTCCATGTCCATGGGTTCTGCCTCCAGATGTGAAGGGTGAACTGTACCAACATTCAGGACTTTAAAATAATGCAGGATTGAAGCAAAAATATCATTATCACTATAAATAATATATAAATAATTAGCTGCCCTTATGTGTATTTAATTTTTAACACATAGTCACTGTGTTTATCATGCTATATTAATTATAAAGACCAAAAACTATCACATGCTCATTCATCCTACTCATTTAATCATAATACACTTAATGGTATAAATCTGTAAACAGACCTTAAAGAAAAGTAAACTATTAAGCCCACAAAAATTTTAAACTATAAATAAAGTGAAAGCAGGGATGAAATCTGAAAATGTTGTTTTCTTTGTAGTTCACCAGGTTATCATTTTTATCCATTTTGTTTTGCATATCTACTAATCACCTGTTCTACTGCTGTGCATGTAGTAGGTGCTCAGTTAATAGATGCTCAATAAATAGATACATGACAGCTCTCTTCATTTTAGGATTTGAAGATATGTTAATGAAGTAAATAACTATTCCATCTCTGCTAGGAGAATTCGCAGTAGACTAATTTCTTAGGCATCTTGACAAGCATTTACATCATTAAATATATTACGTTTTTTAAAACTACTTTTGTGATAACACTATAATTGATTGGCTTTCTCCATCTTTTGGGCTTCCCAGGTGGCACTGGTGCTGCAGCTGCTAAGTCGCTTCAGTCGTGTCCGACTCTCTGCGACTCCATAGACAGCAGCCCACCAGGCTCCTCTGTCCCTGGGATTCTCCAGGCAAGAATACTGGAGCGGGGTACCAATTCCTTCTTCAACAGGTGGCACTAGTGGTGAAAAAAAAATCTGCCTACCAATGAAGGGGACATAAGAGATGTTTGATCCTTGGGTCAGGAAGACCCTCTGGAGTCGGAAATGGCACCCCACTCCAATAATCTTATCTGAAAAATTCCATAGGCAGAAGAGCCTGGTAGGCTACACTCCATGGGATCTTAGAGGGTCAGACATGACTGAATGACTGAGCACTACATCTTTTAACACGCCTCCTTTTTTCATTGAATCCTGTCCTCTTTTTCCTTAAAAATAAATATTACTCAGTTTCATTCTCAAGTCTTACTCTCTAAGAGTTTCCATTCATTACAAATTTCAATTTCCAAGTGAGGTAATCAGTGGTTCCCATTGATTATATTCAACTAACTCTAGATACCACCACTCTCTGTTCCATAGTTATCATAAACATAACATCTCCATAAATTCGTCATCTTTTCCCAATTCTATTCCTCATTTTGTATTCTCTTCCTGTTAAACCATCCATCACGTCATACAAACAAGTCATGTATAAGATATTAACTTTTGATTTCACTGTTCCTTCCATCCTCCCCTACCAACAAGCATCTATCTGTGATCAAATTCCATTAGTTCTACCCTTTAAGGGAGTCTCATCCACTTTCATTCGTGTGGTCACTGCCTCAGTAAAGACTGTATTTATTTTCTATCAATACATATGTGCTGTGCTAAGTCGCTTCAGTCATGTCAGACTCTGTGACCCGATGGACTGTAGCCCACCAGGCTCCTCTGTCCTTGGGATCCTCCAGGTAAGAATACTGGAGTGGGTTGCCATTTCCTTTCTTTAGGGGATCTTCCTGAAACGGTTTGTTAAAAAAGTCTCCTAACTACCTTTCTTTCCTCCTTTGTAACTATACTTTTCAATGTGCCCCTACTTGGCTGCTAGAGCTTTACATATACATGCAAATTTGGTTGTGTAATGTACTGTCTTAGAAATCTTCCTCATAAGTAATATTTCTTCATACTTTGAAGATACAATCCAAACACAGTAAATGAGAGGTTTTATTATTTGTCTGCTATTACTCCAGCCCATCTTTAAATAGTAATAATAATCATTTTACGTGCCTGGCACTGTTGAAATGCTTTCATACACTCTGTTATTTACTCTTCCTATTATCCTTCGGAAGTGGGTTTTAAGACCCCCTGCTTTGGGCTTCCCTAGTGGCTCAGTGTTAAAAAAAAAAAAGTCCACCTGCAGGAGACATGGGTTTGATTCCTGATTCAAGAAGATCCCACATGCCATGGAGCAACTAAGCTTATGTGCCACAACTATTGAGCCTGTGCTCTAGAGCCCAGGAGCCACAACTACTGAGCCCACGTGCCTCAACTACTTCAGTCCCTGCACCCTAGAGCTCATGCTCCACAATAAGAGAAGCCACCACAATGAGAAGCTCATGTACCTACAAAGAAGGGTAGTAGCCCCAGTTGGCTGCAACTAGAGAAAAGTCCATGCAGCCAAAAATTAAAAAAAAAAAAAAAATGACTAGAGAGTGACAGACCCAGGACCTAAAACATGTTCTCACTAACTCTCAAGTCCACGCTTCCATGCCCATAATCACTATTCTACTCTTTCCCTCAAAGTCCCTTTCTACTTGCCCCCACTCTCTCACTTCCCTACCCTTTACCTTTCTTCTCTCGACTCTAGTCTAGCAAACCTGGAAGCATGTTAAGACCTGCAATCACCTGTGGAGGCTTTAAAAACTCCAATGTCCTGGCTTCACTAACCCCCTGAGATTCCTACTCAGTTGGTGTGAGGTGGGGTCTAGGACATGATATTTTTAAAAGCAGCCTAGGATTTTCTAAGATGCAGCCAGGTTTGAGACCTACCACCTAGCAAAACTAAGCTATATATAGTTGTGCCAAACTTTGTGTAACCTCTATTATCTCTGATCCCAGCGATTGTAATTTTTTTCTCCCTATGTAATTGCATATACTGGATGTTGAACTTCCTGCAGGTAGAAGTCATGAACCACCTAAATTTATGACTGACATGTGATTGGCAGGCAGTAAGCCCTCTACAATAACTTGTAAAATGAAAACATAAGATTGTTAATTGCTCTTACAAATACTTTGTAGGAATTATTAATATAAGCACTGAAAAGCAATATTTTGAAGTTTCTTAAATTTCTCAGAACCTAGAGAAGAAGAAAAACCCTGAAAAGAACAATTTCAACACATGAAATTATTTATATATGAAAAGTCTGTTTCCTCCTGAGAAAAGAAAACTCTCACTTCTATAAGAACCAAAAAGTTTATTTTCAAAATTTTGTAGTGAATAGCATAGGCTATTGATAGAGTAAGATAATAAAAGTCAGCAGATAAATCTTATTTTCTAGGTAAGATCCTCCCTTCAGATAAAACAGACCTTAACCATCACACCTTTATACCATTTTTTCTAGTGACACTATACTTTCCTAATGATTAATGATTTAATCATCACAAAATTAAAATATCATACTCCTTGGCAATTAGAATATTATACTGTTCATCACTGTTTATCAGTAAACCAGCACAGTATTCTTATTGATACAATCATTTAAGTTTCTACTATTATTTAAATTATTCATATAATTTCAGAAAAAGGAAGTTTAGAGGCTTCTTTCCGTAAAGTTTCATAAAAACTTGTATAAGAATCTAAAAATTCTGTGTCTCTGCTATGATGTGAAAAACAAATCTAAGTTACAGTATTTCAAGGAGTGATTCTGTGGGGGGATAAAATACATAAGAATATAAAGAGAATCTGAATGCCCACATAATAAAAATTAATCATGGTGAATTGCTTTGGGGAGAATCATACACTTGACCCACATTGAAGACTGAAATATTAATCCATTTCTATGACAGAGATCAAGCTTCATAGTCGCTTTTTATCCTCCTCATAATAGAAGCAACAGTTGTAAACCATAATGTTATAGTTCAAACAATGCCCCCCAAGACTCAAATTTATTATAGCATTCATCTCCAAGACAAAAGACCTGGTGTAGGAAAAAAAGCTCTTTTTAGCAAAAAGCATGGCTGTTATTTATGGCTCAGATGCAAAGAATGAGTTTGGGGAATTTATCAGAGATGAAGGTATGAAATGTTTTAGCTTGTTCTTCTCTCTCTAATCCATAAACCATTTTCTCAGCCACCCAAGTGAATTCTAATGGAACAGGAATGATGAAATAATATTTTCCTAGCCCTTTAACAGTCTTTCTTCTGTGTTAGTTTCATTGCGATGAGAAGAATGTGATTTCTTAAAATTAAAGATATTTAAGCAGCAAATAAGCAATATTCCCAATAACATATAATTTAGTCTCCTAAGCAAAATTTAGCCTTTTACTTTCTGTGTGTTTAAGTCTTGAAATCTCTATTATTACTAATAGTGTTACTATGGGCTATCATATAATTAGAATTTCAGAAGTATATTTTCATTAAATTGTTTCAATAATATAACCTCAGGATTTCCTCCTAATGACTTTAATGGGTCAGTCAGGATACTATATTTTTTATTTTAATGTTCTTAATTATTAGCTATATACTCAGCATAGCTTTCCTTGAAATAAAAAATGCCATAATCAAAACAAAGATGACTTATAGATCACCTGTTGTTCATCTTTTTTTGGAATGAGCATAAGGCCACAAAAGGGATGGCGTTTCACTAATGACCAGGCCAGGGAGAAACTCCATGCAGGTAGGAAAGACTGGAATATGCCAAGAGGGAATGAAAATTCTGTCTTCATACTTACATATATCTTTTCTTAAGATGAAAACACATTCAATAATGGTGATTGGAAAAAAATAGAAAATATATAGTACTTGCACTCAAGAAAGTAAAACATTTACTGTTTTGTGTAGTTTATACAATTTTGAAAGTCCTGTAAAGAACAGTTCCATGATCCTGAGCACAATGAGTGGGATACACAGATGTCATTTGTTTTTTCTTTCCTAATTCAAAAAAAAGACAAGTACTTTTAGAACAAAATAAGGCAGCTGGAATAAAATATGGAATAATCTTTAAGCCGAAAACCTTTCCTGGCATTGTTTGATAGATGTTACACTACTTCTATTGTTTTCCAAATTCCATTTAAATTGTTGAAACAGCTCAAAGAAAATGTGGACTCTCTCTGGACAGTTTTCTAACATCATAATTAGTGGAATTAAGAACAAGCCACCACTGAGCTATCTGTCACCATGTATTTCGATTGCACACTTCCTGACTGTTGTTACTTTTTTTCCTTAGTTTTGATACTATGATTCTTTTGCCACAATTTTCATCTGTATTAGAATACTTTAGTTTGACACAGAAATAAAAGTTAATTAGTTTCTATGGTGACCCGTGCATTAAACATCACTGTTCTTTCAGATTTGTAAATACATTCCAACTTAGTATTCAGAATGCAACGTGTATAAGCATTCAGTACAAATAGTGGGCATTTGTTTGCAGTTAAGATGAAATAGGGGCTTGAGCCAGATGATGATATAATTCATTGGAGTATAGAGTGTCAATGGAAGATGCCCTGAATTGGACATCTCTGTGCTACATACTAATCACATTTAAAGCTACACGTCTTTCTAAATTTTTCTCTGCTTTAAGATTTGATACAACCAGCTACAGTCGATTTGATCACAAAGGAGTTGGACACGACTTAGCGACTAAACAACAACAACTACTCTACACGAACTATTTTAACCTTCTAGGCTCATTTTAGGTGGAAAATGCTAAAAACGAACCTTTCTTGTTTTGCCTATAGTTGGTACTTTTTCTAAAATGGTAATTCTCACACTTGTGTGTGCAGTAGGAACACCTGTGTGACCTCTTTAAAACATAAATTTCTCAATTCCACCTGCAGAGTGTGAAATTCAGTATATCTAGGATGGAACCAATGAACCTATACTGTCATCAACCACCCTTTTTGATTATGATGTTTACTTTGTTAGGGTCATTTTTCTGAAAAATAGAGTGTAACCTGAAAACTCTTTTATCAAATAGAGTCAAAGAGATTTAAATGATCAGGTTATCAGCATAGCATGATTTTAATATTCTTGTGAAAATTATTCTTTATATCACAAATTATAAAAATCACATTTCTCACAGTATTACTCTAATGTTAACTTCTTTGGAGCAATACATTATAATCTTCAGAAAGAAATCTTACAGAAAGACCAAATATATCAGTTATTGATTAAAATTAATAACAGGTTATACGATCCTCTGCATAAAGCCTTTTCACAAAAAGCCGATGATTTACATGAAAAAAAGAGGCTAAATTTTACTATCCACTATTTTCTACAGACAATATTCTTTCTGTATCATGGGAAAGGCAAGCTGTAATACATTATGCTTTGGGATTCTAATCAGAAACCTATAAACAATGTATAACTTACAAATGCCCTTCAGTGCATTAGAATACTTTTAGTACAGCTTTAAAATTTTAAATCAATTCTGCCATTCACACCATATTATTTATCTTCAATTTCTCCATATTTTAAATGTCACTGTGTCATATTAAGTAATAAAAAGTTTAAAAGATTATAACCTGAACTTGCCAGATATTCACTTCATTACTAGGCCTGAAATCTTTGCCTTTTTCTATTTTCACTGTCAAAGAGAGTCATCCTTCTGGCTTTTGTTGTTTCACTCTTGAATGTAATGAAATCTTCACATTCAATGAACAACCTAGAGTATCATAATGTTGTTTTAAGCCAATTCTAAAAGCAAGTTAATGGCATTTAAGACATTTGGTTCTTAACCAGACTTTTTGTCACCTATTTTAAAAACAATTTACTGTTTGTCTAAACTGTCCTTTAATTCCATCAGTTATAAAATTTATAAGTTCTATAATCCAGCAACATTTGATTTTCTCCAATCTGAAGCTGAAGAAGGAAAAGAGAAAGGTACTCAAAGATTGAGTTTTATATGTGTTCTACATGCAAAGTATAACTAAGGTATATAATAAGTTTTTTAGTATAAGAAAATAAGCCAAACCAAAATATGCTTGGGTGGCAAATATAATGTCTTTTCTCAAATGTCCCCTCAAAATTAAGTGTTGTTTGCGTTAACTTTTCCCTCCTTATAATGGAAATATGAATCTTTGTAAACTAAAGCTAGTAAAATCCATTAATTATTACTAATTCAGGACTGGGAACTTTATGAAAATAAAACTATGGACAGAATAGCCAGGTGCCTCTGTCCAATATAATACAGATCTTTCCTTGACTACATGGTTTTTGCTGTAACACTGCTCTCATTAGATTGGAATTTGTGTTAACTTCCCTGTACCAGGACTTACTAATAGGATTGCTAGCAATTATTATACTGAAATGAAATCAGCACAAACTATTAGATCTGTTTAAACAAGTTAAAAATAAACCTTGATTAAATGTTCTTTTATAAGAAGCTGCTCATTAGGGTTACATGGCCTTCAGAAAAATTGGTGTTTCATTAACATCAAAGAATGTATTGCATTTAAACTGCCTAGCCTAAAAAGTTATGTACAAAATTAAGTTTTAAAAATATTTTAGATAATGAAATTTTAGAAGAGATCTTATTTGTGGTTCTTTGTTTAGTCAGTTGAAAGAAATAGACTCATATTTGAAGAGTATTAGTAATGAAATTACAGAGAACATCATAATACCATCAAGTCTTACTATAAAAAAAGAATAGCAAAATACTTTTGAATAGCTACTTATACTATTTCTGAATGGTATATTTACTTTTTAATAATTATATATAATACATTTAACTCACTGAAAGTTTAATGCATTTCTACATTATAGCATTTATAGCTCATTTATAGTTTTATAATAAATCTTCTTTTGTAATTTCTTAAAAAAATCATCACCAAAATCAAAAATAAGCAAAAATCAAAAAATGTTTCCAGAATGACTGAATGATAAATTTCTTCTAAGTTTAGATACAACCCTGCCATGAAATAGTTGAATTAAAAGGCCATTTGAGTTTTCAAGTACAAACAAGAATCCACTATTACAATTAATCAGTAACTTTTGAACTACGATAGTAGTTACGGAACTCTAGAAGTATACCATCTTAGACTCTCAAAGTAACTTTTTCCCCTTCTAACAATAAATCAGTGAACTATTATGATCTGATCTTGTGGAAATTATTCTGTTTATGATAGATAACCTAAAACAATTGCTATTTAGTGTTGGTAAATGATAAGCATATGGCTTGCAAACTCATAGAAAGGATTGGGTCAATTTTTTAGAATTTTCCATCTTGCTGTCTCCACACCATTTAGTGCATAGATGTGCACAAACACACTCACACACACAAGCTTTATCCCACTAGGATAAGGTAAGTATCACGTACAGAAAGATTAATGTCAGTTGAATAAAGGTGGATATCATGGCTGAGGATGTGTAAAAGATGAAAAAAAATCTATACCAGAGTTAAACAACCAATCAGATTATCAAAGAAACCAAAATTCACAAAATATGCTAACTAAAGTTAACAAAATGGATCCATCTAAAGATTACAATTTACCAGAGTCTTCAAAGGTTTTTATAGAAAAAGGACTTCATTTTTCTGAACAGTACATGTATTATTCCAAACAATGCCATAATTACTCCTGTAATTTAATCTCTTCATATAAACTTGATATCCTCTGCAGTATACTTGCCCCTTGCCTACACAGTAACATGAATATGCTCTGGTTTTTTGAAGGAACAAATCTTCTGGTTTGAGCAATTAATATTCTTTAATTAAACATACTAAGGCACAGACAATGAATTCTTTATAAATCTGTGAGCATGCCTAAAAGCAACAAAATCACACTTTTGTTAAAGCATTTGTGTGTATTTTGCACAATTTTTAAAAGTTTAACCTCTGTAGATCAATGTGCTTCCTTAAAAGACTTTAATAAATTAAAGTGCAGAGAGCTTTTTTTCACCAGGCAGAAAAAGCTGATGAGACAGGTTTAGTTTAATCTCAGGCAATAGAAGTCATTAACCATTCTCTCAGGGATTAAAATATAGCTTGCCCTTTTCTTCTCTCACTTATCATTAGCATCACTTTAATCTCCTAGCGTTTCACACTGCTATTTTAATCATTACTTACTGCCTTTTGACAAGTGCAGAACATGCTTTTTCTCATTGAGGCAATATCCTGGTTTTAGCTGACAAATGTAGGACATAATGTAAAAATATCAAAGTGACATCTCTTAAACACACCTTCATCATAAAAATCTCTAAAGTTACAATATTCCTTTGTCTAGCATTCCAGGAAAATTATCATTTGAAAGGTTTATGCCTTAAACAAAGAGGAAAGTTTCTTCTAAATACAACAAAAACTAGTTTGGAAAAAAATATTAAACTGAATCAGATCCTAAAATATACACATAAATGTTATCTTTTCACTCTAAAATAGTAAGGAAGTGCTAAGTGTTTACAAAAAGAGTCTTTTGTTTCAAAATAACTTTAATGATATGATGTACGACATTGAAATGGCTACTCTATTACCATTTGATGCCTTACAATCACATTACATAATACACAGATCCTGTGCATGCAAGCTCAGTCACTCAGTTGTGTCCAACTGTTTGCGACCCAATGGCCTAGGTTGAATCAAAACAAAACACCACAATGATTATGCCTAATTCTACTATTTTATAATACCTAACACATGTCTGCTTATCCTGAAATAGTAACTAATTTTTAAGAGAAAATTTAGATGGAAATAGCAACAATTATAACTATATTAATAGGCAACATTTGAAAGCCTCTTGAAAGTGTTAAAACTGAACTTTTTGCTGCATTTTCTAAATTGCTATTTTAGATAAAAGAAAAAACATGTTAAATTTGCTAATGTTCTTTTATCTAATGACATTTAGCCTAATTTACAGAATCACATTAATTTAACCTGCCTAAACCTGAAGTGGAAAAAAAATTTGGAATAAGTCTCTTGGGATTCAGGAACTATAAGTTTTATATTATCTGTAGGTAGAAGTATTATAAATATGAGAATATATTCTAATATCTTTATAAGATCCTATTTTAACTCAAATATATACCAATGAAGTATTTGGTAATTATAAAATACAACTTTTAAAGCTAAAGCACCAATTTTTTGGTAAGGATCACTAACACTTGGCCCCAAGCCCTTTAATCTAGTCCATCTGTAATGATCTCATAGTACTTTCAACCATTATTTAACTGTTAGAAGAAAAAAATATGTCGCACTATATGTTTCGACAATAAAATCCCTTCTTAAGCTTCACAAAGCAGAACAATTCATTATTTGATCTCTTTCCAGGTTCAAAGTCTGTCTTATTACAGTACTTCAAAGAAATATGTAATCAAAGACAAACAGCTGTGAAAACAATCTTTTATTACTTTATTATCATTGAGAATATATCTTTGGAGTAAACCAATGGAAATGGCATACAAATAATCTCCATTAAGGTTGTTATTTTGCATTTGTTCACAAACTATGCACATTTGTCTTTAAGGCTTTAATTTTATTTCCTATAAATAGACTAATGCTGCAGTCCAGTCACTCTATTGTCAGTCTAAAAAAAAACACCCAAAAAGAACCTTGACAAAAACGCAACAGCAAAAAGTGAGCCTTTCTAACGTCAAACAAATGTTTGTAATAAACACATTTTTAAAATGATATTCATGACTCTCTGGGTTAAGAGTACCCTGAAGTAAAAATCATATTTTCTGATGTTCATGCTAATCAGTGAGAATTGCAGTATGGTTCGACTACAAACTGGTATACATTACTAGAATTTATACCATAAATGTACCACTTATACTTTACTCTGAACAAATGCAGAAAATCAAGAAGCTACCTTCTAAGGCAGTAAAAATTAATTGCCAAAATTAATTCCATATTTAACACATTACACAATGATCTGGTCCTGTTTCTACTTCATAGAATGGAGCATTTCTATCACCAATATGCAAATGGGCTTGAAAATATAGCATACAGTTTTCTTTGGGTGGAAATGGCTACCTGCATTTGCAGGCTATAAGGCACTCTGCAGGTGTCAGAGTGGAAGTGATGATGTTCTTCTTTTCCACTACAATAAAAAAAAATTTTTTTATGTGGGAAGCAGAAGGAACAAACATCTCTTGACTGCATATTTTTTAATAAAAACCTTGTACATTATTCCAAATGGTTCTGAGACCATATCTCAGGAAGTTACTGCTACCCACAGTTTACAGATGTAGAACGTTAAGTTAAAAAGCTGAATAACTTTTGACTAGTTCCAGGGTTAATCTAACTCCAAGTCAATGTGCTCTTGCATTAGACTCGATGTTGTCTATTCTAGAACACACTTTCCAGATACATCTCCTTAAACACTCTAGAAAGGCACTGCTGCTGCTGCTGCTGGTGCTAAGTCGCTTTAGTCTTATCTGACTCTGTGTGACCCCATAGACAGCAGTCCACCAGGCTCCCCTGTCCCTGGGATTCTCATACTCTAACAAATCCAACTTTTCTTCAGAAAACTGTAAGGCATGATTACATAGCTAGAGATAAAATGGGTCACTATAACTTTCAACAATACTAGACTGATGATCCATCAACATAGGCCACAATTAGGAAGACCATGGTGTCTAAGTCTCTAAAAACATATTGCCATATCAGATGCAATAATGAAGAATCTGCACCATTATTCCCACCAGAAGATATGGCTGAAAGATAGTGTAAATGTGCTACCTCACACTGACAAACTACAGAACATGAACAGATAACAAAAATCATCATGGGATTATGTTCATACTATAGGCAAACCAAATAATTAAGCTTGTGACATGAATTTAGGAAACAAAATGGTTTTTCCACTTTTTGCAGTCTCAGGATAATCATGAAAAGTCTTAAAATATTTGTATTGATTCAAGAGTCTCAATAAATACAGATATGAACAGACACATACATACACATTCATAGAAAGACATGTATTTTAGCTATGCTATAGAAAGCTGTTTTCTATTTATATATAACATGATCTTAGTTGTGAAGTGTGAAGTCTAAACTGAATGTAGTTGTGGCAGGCTTCCCTTTGCGGTATTAAGGCTACATGAAGGCCGCTACAAGAGAAAAGGAAAACATGAAGCAACAATAGGAAGAATATAGAAAATATATCATTATATTTTCTTTCATTGCAGGTAAACGTAACTAAGAAGTCTAAAATCATATTAGCATAAGTACTGTATTCTCTATTTTAAATAACAATATGAAAATACAAAATTCCTAGAGACTCTTTGGCCAGCCAAGTGTAGGGATAATGAAGGAAGCAGCATTGCTTATTTGAAGTACTGATCCTTCAATTCATGGTACAACTCAGTCCAGTTTTACTGGTTACTAAATAAACAGTATCAGAATTGGAAATGCATTTAATGCATGACTCAATTTCCATAAAAGTTAATTTCCTGACTTTTCAGTTTGATTGCATCAGAAGTTATTCAGTAAAGGAAGGCAAAACAAAGCCAGTCACTCTAGCTTTGGAATAATTAAGCAGTAATTTGACCAAACATTTCCTTCCTTCCTGTGTATTTCTCAAAGTCACTATTACACTACAAATTTTAGCAGAAACATTTTTAATGGGCACAATCTATAAGGGAAATAGTCCACAGTAAAATGTTTCACAATCAGGGTTGGCAGCAACATCATGAGACCACATTTTACTGCTATTTATAGGATGTATTCCAGATAAACTTTTGACTTTCAGGTTTTTGAATGGTCAGATTACAGGAGTGAGAGTTGACAGGACTAATTTTCACATACAAGCCCAATACATATTGTTTCTATATATCTTTAATTTAACTCTTAAGAAAAATTAATTAATGTTTCATTTTAACTTTAGATGTTATTTTAGTACAATATTTTATTAATTTGATTTCTAAAAATTTGATTGTGCAACATTATTCCATAGTATAATGTTATTCCAATGTTTCTAGATTGGATGATGCTATTATAAGCAATAGAGAAAGAAATCTCAATCTTTGATTTCCTGGAATCCTGGATCGTTTGCCTTTGGTAAAAATGTACCATTTATAAAATTATGTGAAATGATTTATTTACTGCTGTCATCTAATCTGCGGGGCGTACCTTCTTACATACCTTTCCATTTCATTACTGAACAAAAATAAAAAGTATGCTTGAGTCTTACTTGTCCATATTGGAAACTTGTATTTCTTCTATTCCCAAATAAACCCTACTTACTCCTGCTTTTACTTTGAAACTCATTCGTAATTACTTTTCAGTCTTTATCATTCACCTCCACTAAATGACTTCTCATTTGACTTCATCTGTACAACTTGTTCTTCCTTCCTTATTTCCCACTCCCACCCCATCTCAGAAATTTCAGAAGCCTCTTGGCCTATGATGCAAACATCTGATAAGCATCCTGAAAGCTCTCCAAGTCTATGCAGTCTTTCTCTATCTTAATCATCCACTAAAATTTTACTCTTTATGCTCGCTGCTGCTGCTGCTAAGTCACCTCAGTCGTGTCCGACTCTGTGCGACCCCATAGATGGCAGCCCACCAGGCACCACCATCCCTGGGATTCTCCAGGCAAGAATACTAGAGTGGGGTGCCATTGCCTTCTCCAATGCATGAAAGGGAAAAGTGAAAGTGAAGTCGCTCAGTCGTGTCCGACTCTTAGCGACCCCATGGACTGCAGCCTACCAGGCTCCTCAGTCCATGGGATTTTCCAGGCAAGAGTACTGGCTTTATGCTCGCAGCATCCCATAATTCCTATTATCAAATGCATTTCACTGTCCTGTCCCCCTATTTACAGCAATCACCCTCTGCTACTTTCAGGTGCATTTCGTCAAATGGAGTCATGGGGAGCTCAGAGGTCATCTCCACCTCCTTCTGGAAGACCTACAGTTGCATCATGAGAAGAGCATAAACTTCCCATTCGGACATTCAAGACTCACGGCCTGGTCTCCACCAAATTGTTCTGTAACTCGAACAGTGAGTCTCAGGTTCCTCATTACTGAAATGGGAATAAGGATATCTACAACACAGGAAGATTAAATGGACAAAATTTTCAGATTCTTCATGTCTACGTTGTAGACATTGATAGGACTTACTATCATTGCCCAGTTCTAAGAAAACTCTTGTGATTAAGAAAGGAAGTGTTCTCAGTTATAATAGCCTTGATTTTTAACAGATTGTATGAATCTATATATAATTATTGGGAACCACCCCAGGTGGAGCTAGAGGTAAAGAACCTTCCTGCCAATGCAGGGGACCTAAGATTCTGGTTTGATCCCTGGATCCGGAAGACATCCTGGAGAAGGGCACAGCAACCCACTCCATTATTCTTGCCTGGAGAATCCCATGGGCAGAAGAGCCTGGAGGGCCACAGTCCATGGGGTCGCAAAAAGTCAGACACGACTGAAGCGACTTAGCAGCAGCAGCAACAGCATTGATAATTATAGGACAGAATGACAGCATCTATACTGTCTGCTATTTTAAAACTAAAAATTAATCCAAACTTGTGGATTGGGGCTATATTTTCTCCAAAGTTCTTTCTTTTTCATTAGACAAACAGTAACAGACTTGCTGATCTCAGCCAGTCATTCAAAATTTTAAATGACTGTAAACAATATTGCCATTATTCTCACCATCAGTCTATAGAATATACTAATTATTGCTGTTGTTGCTTTGTTGCTAATTCATGTCTAACTCTTTTGTGGCCCCATGAATTGTGGCCCGCCAGGCTCTTTTTGTCCATGGGAATTTCCCAGGCAAGAATACTGGAGTGGGTTGCCATTTCCTTCTCCAGGGGATCTTCTTGATCCAGTGATTGAACCTGCATCTCCTGCATTGCAGGTGGATTCTTTACCACTGAGCCACATGGGAAGCCCATACAAATTATTAGTTAGTTACAAAACAAAACATTTGGGAAATACATATAAAATAAACTGTATTTACCAAGTCTACTTAAAGAATGTTTCCAAAATCCACAACTTGGGAGAAGAATAAATTTCCTCCATTATATTCCATAGGCTCATTATCCTAGGAGGAACAGTGGTCTAACATGCCATTTATTCATCATACTATTGCTAAAGGAGAGCACATAATAAAAAAAAAAAAATAGAGTTTTATGGGGTATTTAATTTTAGCACTTCAAGTCTTTCCAAACAGATTTGGAAAAAGAAGTTGCTCCTATTTCTCAGAAAGCTGTTGATGCCATTTTACAAAATCTAGCTCTGATGCCTTGTTTCTGTCACATTTACCAAACTTCCTCAGAGTATAGGTACACTGAAAATATAAGACTTTAAATATCAACAATGGCCTAAATGCATAAAACAAGCAAGAAAATGTTCTGAGAGTTAGTCAACCTTATGTTGATTTCACCTCCTCACAGGTATTTGAAAAAGAAAAGGTATATTTTAACAACTAATATTTTAACATCATGGTTACATTTTAACAGCTTATAATATAATATCATGATTTAGAAAATACGATGCAGAAAATGACAAGGCATACTTTGATTAAGGCACTTAATGGGCCTCTTTGCCTGCAATGAATTAATCCTTGCAGAGTACCATGCAAACATCTCAGTTCAGTTCAGTCGCTCAGTCGTGTCCAACACTTTGCGACCCCATGAACTGCAGCACGCCAGGCCTCCCAGTCCATCACCAAAACCAGGAGTTTACCCAAACTCATGTCCATCGAATCAATGATGCCATCCAGCCATCTCATCCTCTATCGTCCCCTTCTCCTCCTGCCCTCAATCTTTCCCAGCATCAGGGTCTTTTCCAATGAGTCAACTCTTTGAATGAGGTGGCCAAAGTATTGGAGTTTCAGCTTCAACATCAGTCCTTCCAAAGAACACCCAGGACTGATCTCCTTTAGGATGGACTGGTTGGATCTCCTTGCAGTCCAAGGGACTCTCAAGAGTCTTCTCCAACACCACAGGTCAAAAGCATCAATTCTTCAGCTCTCAGCTTTCTTTATAGTCCAACTCTCACATCCATACATGACTACTGGAAAAACCATAGCATTGACTAGACAGACTTTTGTTGGCAAAGTAATGTCTCTGCTTTTTAATATGCTATCAAGGTTGGTCATAACTTTCCTTCCAAGGAGTAAGCGTCTTTTAATTTCATGGCTGCAGTCACCATCTGCAGCGATTTTGGAGCCCAGAAAAATAAAGTCAGCCACTGTTTCCAGTGTTTCCCCATCTATCTGCCATGAAGTGATGGGACCGGATGCCATGATCTTAGTTGTCTGAATGTTGAGCTTTAAGCCAACTTTTTCACTCTCCTCTCTCACTTTCATCAAGAGGCTCTTTAGGTCTTCATCACTTTCTGCCATAAGGGTGGTGTCATCTGCATATCTGAGATTATTGATATTTCTCCTGGCAATCTTGATTCCAGCTTGTGCTTCCTCCAGCCCAGTGTTTCTCATGATGTACGCTGCATATAAGTTAAATAAGCAGGGTGACAATATATAGCCTTGACGTACTCCTTTTCCTATTTGGAACCAGTCTGTTGTTCCATGTCCAGTTCTAACTGTTGCTTCCTGACCTGCATACAGGTTTCTCAAGAGGCAGGTCAGGTGGTCTGGTATTCCCATCTCTTTCAGAATTTTCCACAGTTTATTGTGATCCACACAGTCAAAGGC
The DNA here is from genome assembly GCA_024291935.2 of Okapia johnstoni. NCBI lineage: Eukaryota > Metazoa > Chordata > Mammalia > Artiodactyla > Giraffidae > Okapia > Okapia johnstoni. The sequence goes on along the minus strand of CM044321.1, from coordinate 34,199,381 downwards.
TTTGGCATAGTCAATGAAGCAGAAATAGATGTTTTCTGGAACTCTCTTGCTTTTTTGATGATCCAGTGAATGTTGGCAATTTGATCTCTGGTTCCTCTGCCTTTTCTAAAACCAGCTTGAACATCTGGAAGTTCACGGTTCACGTATTGCTGAAGCCTGGCTTGGAGAATTTTAAGCATTGCTTTACTAGCGTGTGAGATGAGTGCAATTGTGGAGTAGTTTGAGCATTCTTTGGCATTGCCTTCCTTTGGGATTGGAATGAAAACTGACCTTTTCCAGTCCTGTGGCCACTGCTGAGTTTTCCAGATTTGCCTGCATATCGAGTGCAGCACTTTCACAGCATCATCTCTGAGGATTTGAAATAGCTCAACTGGAATTCCATCACCTCCACGAGCTTTGTTCATATGTTTTCTAAGGCCCACTTGACTTCACATTCCAGGATGTCTGGTTCTAAGTGAGTGATCACACCATCATGATTATCTGGGTCGTGAAGATCTTTTTGGTACAGTTCTTTTGCATATTCTTGCCACCTCTTCTTAATATCTTCTGCTTCTGTTAGGTCCATACCATTTCTGTCCTTTATGGAGCACATCTTGGCATGAAATGTTCCCTTGTTATCTCTAATTTTCTTGAAGAGATTTCTGGTCTTTCCCATTCTATTGTTTTCCTCTATTTCTTTGCATTGATTGCTGAGGAAGGCTTTCTTATCTCTCCTTGCTATTCTTTGGAACTCTGCATTCAAATGGGAATATCTTGCCTTTTCTCCTTTGCTTTTCGCTTCCCGTCTTTTAATAGCTATTTGTAAGGCCTCCTCAGACAGCCATTTTGCTTTTTTGCATTTCTTTTCCATGGGGATGGTCTTGATCCCTGTCTCCTGTACAATGTCATGAACCTCTGTCCATAGTTCATCAGACACTCTGTCTATCAGATCTAGTCCCTTAAATCTATTTCTCACTTCCACTGTATAGTCATAAGGGATTTGATTTAGGTCATACCTAAATGGTCTAGTGGTTTTCCCCACTTTGTTCAATTTCAGCCTGAATTTGTCAATAAGGTGCTCATGATCTGAGCCACAGTCAGCTCCTGGTCTTGTTTTTGCTGACTGTATGGAGTTTCTCCATCTTTGGCTGCAAAGAATATAATCAATCTGATTTCGGTGTCAACTGAAATCTGGTGATGTCCAGGTGCAGAGTCTTCTCTTGTGTTGTTGGAAGAGGGTGTCTGCTATGACCAGTGCATTCTCTTGGCAAAACTCTATTAGCCTTTGCCCTGCTTCATTCTGTACTCCAAGGCCTAATTTGCCTGTTACTCCAGATGTTTCTTGACTTCCTACTTTTGCATTCCAGTCCCCTATAATGAGAAGGACATCTTTTTTGGGTGTTAGTTCTAGAAGATCTTGTAGGTCTTCATAGAACTGTTCAACTTCAGCTTCTTCTGCATTACTGGTCGAGGCATAGACTTGGATTACCGTGATATTGAATGGTTTGCCTTGGAAACGAACAGAGATCATTCTGTCGTTTTTGAGATTGCATCCAAGTACTGCATTTTAGACTCTTGTTTACCATGATGGTTACTTCATTTCTTCTAAGGGATTTCTGTCCACAGTAGTAGATATAATGGTCATGAGTTAAATTCACCCATTCCAGTTCATCTTAGTTCACTGATTCCTAGAATGTCCATGTTCACTCTTGTCATCTCCTGTTTGACCACTTCCAATTTGCCTTGATTCATGGACCTAACATTCCAGGTTCCTATGCAATATTGCTCTTTACAGCATCAAATCTTGCTTCTATCACCAGTCCCATTCACAACTGGGTGTTGTTTTTGCTTTGGCTCCATCCATTCATTCTTTCTGGAGTTACTTCTCCACTGATCTCCAGTAGCATATTGGGCACCTATTGATCTGGGGAGTTCATCTTTCAGTGTTCTATCTTTTTGCCTTTTCTTACTGTTCATGGGGTTCTCAAGGCAAGAATACTGAAGTGGTTTGCCATTGCCTTCTCCAGTGGACCACATTCTGTCAGACCTCTCCACCATGACCCATCCATCTTGGGCGGCCCCATAAGGCATGGGTTAGTTTCACTGAGTTAGACAAGGCTCTGGCCATGTGATCAGATTGGCTAGTTGTCCGTGACTGTAGTTTCAGTCTGTCTGCTCGCTGATCCCCTCTCTCAGTGCCTACCATCTTACCTGGGTTTCTCTTACCTTGGACGCAGGGTCTCTCTTCAGGGCTGCTCCAGCAAAGCGCAGCCGCCGCACCTGACCTCGGGGCGCGGGGTAGCTCCTCTCGCCCCGCCCCTGCCCTCCCGCCCGGGGTAGCTTCTCTCCGCCGCACTCAGTGCGCAGTCGCAGCCACAGCGCTCAACCGAAATCAAAATTATTTCATCTAATTCCTTCCAAGTAAGAGGACCGCTTTCAACAACATAAAAAAAATAAATAAATAAAACAGAACTTCTTCAAATTCCTTCAAGTCTTGTTACAGGAAGGATCAATAACGCGAGACTGGTTGACAACCAAAGGACAGGATCAAAGATAACAAAGGTGCTACTTCAGAACTGGTCAGTCAGTGGCCTACACACACACACACTCACACACATTCACATGCACCTGCCCACAGAAAAAGGAGCAAGGATATTATCATCATCAATATTAGGGCATGTAAGAGATTCTTGGATCTAACACTCAAAGTTAAAGATATCTAAATTTGATCCTTCATGACACCTTTATGAAAAAAAAAATAAAAGGCAACACACACCAACAAAAATGAATGCAAGCCAGCTAATCACTCTCAATTTGCATTCTCATTCTTAGCTCAAACTTTCAAATTGTTTTAGCAATGGGATTTTAAATTTTCTTACAGACTGGAAATAGCTGAAGCTTAGCTGGTACTATATAAAAACAAGGACAAGACCTCTGCTTAATTTTTTCTATCAAAGCATAGACAGAGGTCCCCATATGTAAGATTAAAAATATTTAAATAGTCATTAAAGAGGACTGAATTAATTTAATATCTACTGAACTCAGATATTGTTCCAGGTAACCAGTACATAGAGATAACAATAGACAGTACCTGCCCTCCAGGTGCACAGTCTTTAACAGAAAGGGCATACATGCATGCTAACTCACTTCAGTTATGCCTGACTCTTTGCAACTCTATGGACTATAGCTCACCAGGCTCCTCTATTGATGGGATTCTCCAGGAAAGAATACTGGAGTGGGTTGCCATTCCCTTCTCCAGAGAATCTTCCCGACCCAAGGATCAAACCCATGTCTCTTAGGTCTCCTGCACTGGCAGGCGAGTTCTTTACCCTTATCACCACCTGGCACAGGAGAATAAATATAGGACAGATTATAAGAGGAGTAATTGAAATATAAATACCTTTCTATGTACATTTAATTCCTCCTCAGAGTAACTGAGCATAAAAAGTTTCACAAAGTGTCACTGGATCTGGCATTTGCACAATGAATGAAAGAAAACAGCAAGGAAAGATACACCCTAAATTTAAGGGTGATTTATTTTTCCTTTTGAGAGGCATAAAAATGGAAACAGGATAGTACTAACTCCACTGTCTTTACAGACTAATATAAGGTTGGCTCTTACTCTAGAAGTCAGAGGATAGACTTGCCAAGGTAATCCAAAGTCAAAATAAGTATTAGCACAAAAGTAAGAACTTAAGGACAGCAATAAAGTCAATTTAACTTTTTTGAAGGTGATATATATCTGAACATAATATTTGGATTTGTAACGCTGATATCAAGTATATGAATACATAAATAACGTATATAAAAAGTGTATTTTAACTAATTTCCAATCTCCTAGGTTTAAGATATTTTATAGCTACTAGAACTTCCATCTGTAGGCAAAACAGTGCCCATTCCATACACATATACTCAAGAATCTGTTTCAGTCAATGCCTAGAAAATGGCTAAATGTATTAATAGTACTGAAATAAAAATGGAACACCCGTGGTGTTCCTGTAAGAAAGAGCAAACAGGAAATTTTACAGTCAGAGAGTTACTGGGAATTTTAGTTCTAAATTGGTACATAAAATGGTCTATTTTCCCTAATGTTCATGAGATGTACACCCTTTCACGTGAGAAAATAGCATATACATGGGTTAACAAACTGGGTCCTGTCACTTCTCTCAAACTATTTCCAATCTCTAGAATTCAATCACTGCAATTATACTAATTCTCTTAGAAGTCCACTGCCCTCTCCTACCCCTTCTCTACATATTCAAATTCATCGAGACATGCTCATTAGCCAAAGAAAGTTTGTCATTATGAAGTACTAGAAACAGAGATAAATCCCCTGCAGATTTTCTGATCCATTTCTTGACCTATTTAAAAAAATAATCAGGTTCCCTAACCTTCATCATAAAGAATTTCTATCATAATAAAATGTGCTGAAAAATAGAATAGCCACTTGCTGAATTATCTAGATTTGTTTTGACTTCAGCAACATATAGATCTTAATTCACAACTCCCTTCCTTCTGAAATAAATATGTAGATGATAAATAGAAAAAGGAGGAACTTTAAGAGGTATTTATTAAAACATATAATGAGATTCAAGGGTAATAAAATATGCTAATTGAGTCCTTTGAACTCCCTAAAATGCAATTCATTGCTTATTTTCACTTTTGACAGTCTAAAATATGAGTGTTTTGAAACACATAATTAATGACCGTCCAATTAGCTTTTGAGTTCTCAAACTTAAACATATATATATACTCCTCAAAATTATTGAGAAATCCTGTTATATCTTTATTTGCCTCAATTGTATTTTATTTTTCACTAATTAGGATGAACAAAAGTAGAGAAGTATGCCTCTATAGGTCATCTGTTAGGTAATCATTCAATGAAAAAAAAAAAAAAAAACCTGTTTAGGACTCAAATGTGATTACTGTAAACATTCAAAACTCACCATTCTAAAACCAACCCAAAAAAGTACCCAGTGTTCAAATGTATGTTATGCATTTAAAATAGTTTTTGGAAGTTTCTCTTTACATTATAAATCAGTTTAAAGGTAGCAAAGCAAGACATAGGCTTCCTGATGCTGTGTTTAATGACAATCATATCCGTCTTATAATGTTAATGTGTTCTTAAAGCCATGTGTACCCTTATATCAAGGAGATGTTTTCACTTCACATGTTGGATCACTGCTTTTCAACATAGCTGAAAAGACTCTGTTGACTGGGTTCAGCTTATTGCACAAAGCCTGAAAGGCCCAGTGATTACCAATGGGAGAGAACAGTCAGAGCTAAAATCTATAATCCCAACCTCTAGAAAAGTATCTTCACATTTTCCATTTGGCATCTTCCTTGACTTCAAATACTCGAAACTCTTCAACATCTCTTTTCTCTCTTACTCACTTGTCAACCAAACAATCCTATACTACTTCCAACCATGAATTTTTCCACTGTCTACTCAACTATCCATCAAAAATCCCACAGCTATCTCTGGATAAAATGGTCCCTCTCTCAATTTACTTGCAGACAAGTAACAGAGATCGTACCATTCATGAAGTACCATGAGGGGCAGGCGTTGGTGAATAATGACTTGGAACAGGGAAAGGGTAGAATATAAGGAAGCTACAGGAGAAGAAACAACAAGAAGAGAAGGAGCACAGCTTATGAATGGAAAAGTTAAGAAGGCAGCAGAGAACCTAACATACCAAGATTTAGGAGTAAGCCTTGTGAAATAAAATGCATGTTTGAGTAAACCATTTTGGTCAGAATAAAGAGACAAAGGTTTTTGAAAACACAAGTAGTTTATGCATATGTGCATAAAAACATTTAAGCTTCAAACAATAAACAAGCATCTTTATGAATGAAGATCAATAGAGCTTTTATATTTAAGATACTTTGAAATTGAAAATGTTAAGTAGATGCTATTATTGCCTTGCATCCTATTAAGATGAAATATACAGAAAATGGAAGCAGACATGGCAGCCACAGCTTCAAAGCCAGTGAAGGGGAAGTATAGTTTGTCAGGTGGGAAGAAAAATTAAAATATTCATTTCTGATATAATGATTCAAGCACATCACTTGTATGCTCAGAAAGTCAAAATTGAAAGTGAAAGGTTAATAAAACTAAATCTTTATAACTCAGCTGAAAATGATATATATGTCAATAATCAACATTAACTCCAGAAATAGCTTTCAGAATATATATTTTAATCATATATAGATAGATGAATAATTGGTAGATAAACTTAGAAAGACATGTAGAAGGCCTAAGAAAGGCCACAAATTAATATTTGTTTGTTTACTGGTTATTGCTAAGTTTAATCTCTTTGCTCTGAAGACTGAGCCTCTTCATGATATTTAAAATCTGGTATTTTATAAACTGATTACATAAAACTTCTATAAGAATTTCAAGGGGAAAACATTAAGCCTTTCTATTGTCTCTTCTTTTCTGCTTATTGTGAGTGGTAAACTGACAATACTTATTTAAACACATTTTTTTTTTAATCTGACCCTTTTCTTCCTGGACCAAGGAATTTTCTCCGTCACAGAGTAATAGAGCTTGAAAACTTCAGCATCAGCAGGGAAGGCAGGCACTCCTTAGCCAGCCACTGTGAGAGAGAGAAAATGCAATTAAGGCTCCCACCAGGGAGAGAGAACTAAACAAAACCTGCGTCTTCACACAAGAGCCTTTTCTTCCAGGCGAACTACAAGGCCCCAAATCTTGTTGGTGAGATGCTAGCATTTAGGACAACACACTTTCAGATTTTCTCACAGCAGATCAAAGTAAATAATGCAAGGGCAGCAAACAAAAGGGAAAACTCCAGTGTGCTTACATTAAAAAGAGATTACAGGGGACTTACAAGTGATTGAGGGAATAGATGACATTTTTAAAAACATAAAGCCCCGATCTTTAAGTACAGCTGGCAAATAAATTCTAGAAGTGTTACTTTAGCAAGAGTGACAAACCACGAGGGTCTTATCTTCACTGTGAAATTTACAAAAAGGTAATTTTATTTTATTATAGTGTTTTCGACATATAGAGTTATACCCATTCCTGTCCTCCTCTTCCCGGGTCTTAGAATTTTCAGCCGAGAGTCATGACAACTGATAAAGGGAGCCATTAAAGTTATGAGCCTTCTCAAATCAGCGCCACAAAATATGCAGGGAACTCTACGGATTGGAGACGTGGCATCGCTCCACTTCCCTCTTTCTCCTGAGGACAGTAATCAGTCATAAAAGCAGCTCGCCTCCTTCATAGCAAGCCAACAGCTGGAAACTCTTCAGCAATGTTAAATTTAGCACAACCCCCTTACCAGGCACTGATCTCAGTCTTGGGGGTCTGTTCTGCAGTTTTAAATGACTACTCCAGGGCCATAGTTTATCCTTTATTTTCGTGTAAAATTCTCATTGACTTTGGTGCAACTCTGTAAAGGAAGCAAGGATCGAATATCATCCTTTAATGCCAAATTTACTACAGTTGAACAAAAAGAACGGAAATCTGGGAGGCCCATGTCAATAAACAAAAGATAGATGTTTGGGAGACTTAATAACTGAAAGGAGCTTCAAATAGGGCTTTTTGTGAACTATTTTTTGAAAAGTGAAACAGTGGGGTCTAGATTTTAGAAATAGTTAAACCAATATTTATATAGTTTGTATACTGTATATATTTAGTATAGGGTACACACACACATATATATAATAGTGTATGTTATACTATGCACATATATAATAGACACATAGAAATGGGTCTATGTTTATGTGTGTGTATATATATATATGTGTGTGTATATATATATAGTATTCTCAGTATATATAGTAACTGAAGTTGTAGTTGGGCAACAGGTTGAACGTTAGTCTACTAAAGTTTTCAAAGCAATTCACTGATATAATAAATGCCGGAATCAAAGCGGCAGTCTGGAGGAAAGATACCAGGATTTAGGATCCATAGATATGAGATCCAATCTAGTCTCTACCATTTTAACTTTTCTGGGAATAAATTTGATAACCAATCTCTAAAACCAAATCTATAAAAAAAGGAGATTGGACTAGAATTGCTCTAATGTTCTTACCAATTCGTATGTTCTGTGGGTCAGCATGGACCGCAAATCTACCTGGCTCCTATAACTGTATAGCAGCTGGGCCACACTTTTGACATTACGTGTGGGTGTGTGTGTGTATTTTTACATATGTATACAGATACATTCATATACAGAGATATAACTTGAATCAAAGAATTAATATCAAAGTGATAATTTCCAATTAAAAACACATGTGGGAAGAAATATCGTTGTACTTTTTGCCATAGCATACTTTGCTAGACACATGAACATCACCTCATCTTCCTCTATATCTGCTCAAAGAAGGTAAGATACACTGTACTTTTAATTTCAGAAAGGCTACTTTTGAAGAAATCAAGAACATAAAGACATGTTTTGCTAATAAATCATCATAGAAGTAATAGACCTAAGTTGAACCTCGATTTTTACATGTCACAATGTGAGAAAATGCATAAAGACATGCATTTGTAATAACTTAAAGAGCTTGCATTTCCAAGCCCTTATAAATATCTATTCTTAAGTATTATTAAAATTGACTTTAAGTGTTTATATCTCAGATCTACTTTCACCCCACTAAAACTCATTTAGAGAAGTTTATTGCTCAGAAATCAAATTAGTGTTGACAAATACAATACTAAGTTCTGTTTTTAATAGCCTCGATGAAAGAAAAGAAATACTATGTATTACTAATTAAAATTATTTTTTCAGAAAATCAGAGTGGAAAATAATCAAGCTGTATTCTGTTATTCAGTTCACAAGACTCCTTTTTTTTGCATATGGATAAGGCTTCCCTGGTGGCTCAGAGGGTAAAGAGTCTGCCTGAAATGCAGGAGACCCCGGTTCAATCCCTGGGTCAGGAAGATCCCCTGGAGAAGGAAATGGCAACCTATTTCAGTATTCTTGCCTGGAAAATCCCACAGAGAGAGGAGCCTGGTGGGCTACAGTCCATGGGGTCCCAAAGAGTTGGACATGACTGCGAGTAATATACATAAAGTAAGCAAAGTTAAATTCTAAGTGCTTCATATATATATTTATCTGTGAAATTATTTAATCTTGTTTACTTTGTAAAACATATGATCTTATTCTGTTTTGAGCACAATGCATTTAATTTAGGAAAAAACTAGAAGTTGTAATAAGAAAACTGGCAAGTGCAAAAGCAGTATTAAACTGCCAATCACTGCTGATGTTGCAGAGGTTCATTATTTAACTGAATATGAAGATTAGACACCCTACATTATGTACATCGATTTAAATATAAGAAACAAATTTACTCTTAAGTTGGAAAAGTGCATAAAGATTTGCTTGAACTGATACAGTTCAAATTATCCCATGCAGAGTACTATTTCTGAGTCAACCACACATGTACACATAAGCCAACATATATACACACATCAAAAGTTTTTCTATGCAAAAGTTAAGTTATTTAGGTGGCTCCTTTCCCTTGCCCATATTTCCACAACTCTAAGAAAATATTAAAAAAAACCTTAAAACAGGGTGGGGCCAGGGACGGTGGTTGTAGACTCATGCTAAAGGGCATGGTAGAGTTCTCTCTGACATAGAGGAGCCTGTATACGTGAGTAATTGTTATGCAATAAGCCTGGGAAACATGTAAATTGTATTTCCTTGTGGCAAATTGCAACTGAATGAGTACCTTGGGCAGACATACACAATACACTCAAATCCTGGCTTTTTATTGAGCTCCTATTTGACTTAGTGTTCATTGGGAACAAGCAAACAAACAAACAAAGATGGTGTTTCTCAGGGCCTGTGACATTGCAGGCCATGAGAGATTCAATGTCACTGCCGGCATACAAATTTATTAGTCTATAAAGTTTGACATTCTCTTATTTATCCACAGAAAGGACAAATAAGATATTTTTTCATACTTACCAGAAATATCTGGGAGTGTTTATATGTTGCTCCGTCTGGAGGATGCAAATACTCAGAACTGCTTTACAATTCAGTAGGCAAAAGCCTGCTGAAGGATAACAAATGACTTCATGGTGAAACTGCTATTGAAATTCTTTCAGTATGTGATATTAAAAACAACTGAACAAACAGAGATAAGAGACAAATAGGATTTGAAACAGACTTTTTTTCTCTTAACAGTGCAAAAAGAAAAGCAAATGAATGCTCTAGTCGAACCTATATATACCTTTCAGTGATTTCACTGCATATATTTCCTTAATGCGTGAAAGTTCCAACTGAAGCTTCTCTCAACATCTCACTCTACCCAATGAGGCCAATTCTAAAACACCTCCTTTGTACCACACATTATGATTTTGAAGCATGAAGAAAAAAGAAGAATCCATATACCCATTTTGCTGACTTGATTTACAGTTTTACTTGCTGACATTTGGCATAATGCACGGATGGGGAGATTTAATGAGTATGTGGGGATTAGGATGCTGTATATAAGGATGATCTATTTTTCTTTATTACCTTGTATGAAAAGCAAAAAGCAAAAACTCAGATTTAAAAACTGTAAGAATGGAAGTATTACAAGAAAAACTACCCAAAAATGTAATTTAAAAAAAATGTATTTCATTCAATTCAGTCTCTCTTATGTGGAAGAAGTTCTTACAAGTATTGGCTTTGCAAGTCAAAATAATGTTAGTAACTTTCAGGTGATCAGGGAAGTCAAAATCTAAGAAAAGAAACAAGAAGAGCAGTACTTTGCAATGACTCCTTTTTTTTTTCTTGCTTTGAAGGGAAGATGAAAGGCTATTTAGTTGCTATTTAGTTAGGTGTTCTTGTTTTATTCTATGGCAGGATCAAAGCAACTATCTCTAAATTTACAAAACAGTTCAGAGAACCCCTAGTAATTGAAGTATAGGCTAACTGATCCATATCAACAACATATGAACATAGGATCTGCCAAACAAAACTCATATTATTAGGTCTTCAAATGACCCATTATGTTGCCTAAAAATAACCCAAAACCAAATAGCTGTCTGAAACTCTGACATGACAATGAGTTCCAGATCTTGCCAACATAGCATATAGAACGTGCGTTAACATATAATGGGCCAAAATTAGTTCAAGCATATTATAGTGATCATCCTTTAGTCTGATCTAGATTATTTTTCAGGGCTAACTTTTAATGCTTACAGATAAAAGCATGCCATGTGCAAGCAGCTGTCTTAATATAACCCATTTGCTATTTTGGATACCTAATAATGGTTTACATTAGATGAATGTAATCTTCTAGAATGCATCCCATCTTCCTATGCTAACGGTGAATCTCTATAGTCTTGATTATTTATTATACAATAACAGTGTGGCACTACTCTTGAAGTATCAACCTTTCAAGTAAATTAAAATTTAAATGGGTTTATAAATATTTTGATGAGCCATAAAATTTCATCAAAACTAACATTATCCAGCCAAAAATCAAGTATACTAGAGAAGCAGATAGCTCCAATACACTTTGCTCATTTCATATATTCAACTACAAATTCAGGTTAGGATTGTAAAGTCTAGCACCAGCTACCATTTTCTTCCAAAGCCACCTCAGTTCATGGAAAGCTCAACTTTTCCATCCAGTAATAATCTTCAGTTACATCGCATACATGGCATCTGTACTTGCGTCTGTCTTTGTAACTTCTCTTGTGTTTTTCCTTACAGTTATTTTTCTGTTCTGTTTTCTGTTCTCAGTTTCTTTTTTCTTTACAGTTATTTTTCTGTTCTCAGTTTTCTGTTCTCAGTTTCTATTCCTGTAGATCTTGCTGCCTTACCAGATTATACTAAAAGAACCACTTTAATGATTCTTCACACCACGATGGTGTGATCACTCACCTACAGTCAGACATCTTGGAGTGTGAAGTTAAGTGTGGGCCTTAGAAAGCATCACTGTGAACAAAGCTAGTGGAGGTAATGGAATTCCAGCTGAGCTCTTTCAAATCCTAAAAGATGATGCTGTTAAAGTGCTGTACTCAGTATGCCAGCAAATATGGAGCACTCAGCGGTGGCCACAGGACTGGAAAAGAACAATTTTCATTCCAATACCAAAGAAGGGAAATGCCATAGAATGTTCAGATTACCACACAATTGCACTCATCTGACATGCTAGTAAAGTAATGCTCAAAATTCTCCAAGCCAGGCTTCAAATGTCCATGAACCGAGAACTTCCAAATGTTCAAGTTGGATTTACAAAAGGCAGAGGAACCAGAGATCAAATTTCCAACATTCTCTGGATCATCGAAAAAGCAAGAGAATTCCAGAAAAAAACATATACTTCTGCTTCACTGACTATGCTAAAAACCTTTGATTGTGTGTATCACAACAAACCGGAAAATTCTTCAAGAAATGGGAATACCAGACCACTTTACCTGCCTCCTGCAAAACCTGTATGCAGGTCAAGAAGCAACAGTTAGAATCAGACATTGAACAATGGACTGGTTCCATACTGGGAAAGGAGTACATCAAGGCTGTATATTGTCAACCTGTTAATTTAACTTATACGCAGGGTACATCATGCAAAATGCCGAGCTGGATGAAGCACAAGCTGGAATCAAGATTGCCAGGAGAAATACCAATAACCTCAGATATGCCGATGATGCCACCCTAATGGCAGAAAGAGAAGAGGAACTAAAGAGCCTCTTGATGAAAGTAAAAGAGAAAAGTGAAAAAGTTGGCTTAAAACTCAATATTCAGAAAACTAAGATCATGGCATCTGGTCCCATCACTTCATGGCAAATAGATGGGGAAACAATGGAAACAGTGACAGACTTTATTTTCTTGGCCTCCAAAATTACTGCAGATGGTGACTACAGCCATGAAATTAAAACGCTTGCTCCTTGGAAGAAAAGCTATGACCAACCTAGACAGCATATTAAAAAGCAGAAACATTACTCTGCCGACAAACGTCTGTCTAGGCAAACCTATGGTTTTTCCAGTAATCATGTATGGATGTGAGAGTTGGACTATAAATAAAGCTGGGTGCCAAAGAACTGATGCTTTCAAATTGTTGTGCTGGAGAAGACTCTTGTGAGTCCCTTGGACAGCAGGGAGATCAACCCAGACAATCCTAAAAGAAGTCAATCCTGAATATTCACGGGAAGGACTGGTGCTGAAGCTGAAGCTCCAATTTGGCCACCTGATATGAACAGCCAATTCTGGTAAAGACCCTGACAATGGGAAAGATTGAGGGCAAGAGGAGAAGGGGGCGACAGAGGATGAGACGGCTGGACGGCATCACTGACTCAATGGACATGAATTTCAGCAAACTCACGGAGATAGTGAAGCACATGGAAGCCTGGTGTGTTGTAGTTCATGGGGTCACAAAGAGTCAGACACGACTTAGCAACTGAACAATAACTAGTTTCCAAAACTTGACATAGATAGAAATAATTAAATACAAGGCAACACAAAAATTATTGTTATTTTAAAAGAAACACAGCTTCTAAAATGTTTGATAAAGACACACACATGCACAAAAAAACACATACACAACCAGAAACACATATACCTGGAATCTAGGCAATAGAGACAAAAATATAATAGGGGTGATTATCAATCAATTTTTACATTATGCTGAAAATAGTGACTAATTCTTCTATTTCCTTAAAGGTGAAGGGTACTTTCAGTTTTGAGATTAGAGATTAAATCCTGAAAATATTTTATATACATGTTAAATGAATATTATAGAACTCACATTATGAAAATTTTAAGACATTAGACTGAGAATTCAGCCTAGCAAAAGTGTACACATTTCAGTCCACAGTCATCTTATGTCCAAAGTGAAAGTCATACAAGCACATTTGACTCTTTGTGACCCCATGGACTGTAGCCTGCCAGGCTCCTCAGTCCATGGAATTCTCCAGGCAAGAATACTAGAGTGGGTAGCCATTCCCTTCTCCAGGGGATCTTCCTGACCCAGGGATCGAACCCAGGTTGCCAGCATTGTAGGCTGCTTTTTTACCATCTGAGCCAACTGGAATATCATATGCTAAATGTTACCATCTATTAAGTGGAAATATATGAGCACACTGCTATAAAGAGCCATATACTCTCACTGGTGGTTGGCCACCATTCTGCTTCATCTAGGCATCATACCATTTTTGAGACATTAAGTACTTAGACTTTTGTTTTAATATGCCACATTCTATTGGGAGGAAATATTAATGGCAGATAGATGGGCTTCCCTGGTGGCTCAGACGGTAAAGCGTCTGCCTACAATGTGGGAGACTTGGGTTCGATTCCCTGGGTGGGGAAGATCCTCTGGAGAAGGAAATGGCAACCCACTCTAGTACCCTTGGCCTGGAAAATCCCATGGACGGAGGAATGTGTTAGGCTACAGTCCATGGGGTTGCAGAGTTGGACACGACTGAGAGACTTCACTTTCACTTTTCACTTTCAGATGGGCAAACAGTGGAAACGGTGGCTGACTTTATTTTTCTGGGCTCCAAAATCACTGCAGATGGTGATTGCAGCTATGAAATTAAAAGACACTTACTCCTTGGAAGAAAAGTTATGACCAACCTAGACAGCATATTAAAAAGCAGAGACATTACTTTGCCAACAAAGGTCCATCTAGTCAAGGCTATGGTTTTTCCAGTGGTCAGGTATGGATGTGAGAGTTGGACTATAAAGAAAGCTGAGCGCTGAAGAATTGATGCTTTTGAACTGTGGTGTTGGAGAAGACTCTTGTGAGTCCCTTGGACTGCCAGGAGATCCAACCAGTCCATCCTAAAGGAGATTGGTCCTGGGTGTTCATTGGAAGGACTGATGTTGAAGCTGAAACTCCAATACTCTGGCCACCTCACGTGAAGAACTGACTCATTTGAAAAGACCCTGACGGTGGGAAAGATTGAGGGCAGGAGGAGAAGTGGCCGACAGAGGATGAGATGGTTGGATGGCATCATCGACTCAGTGGACATGGATTTAGGTGGATTCCAGGCGTTGGTGATGGACAGGGAGGCCTGGGGTGCTGCAGTTCATGGGGTCACAGAGAGTCAGTCACGACTGAGCGACTGAACTGAACTGAACCAGAACTGGGAGAACTAGCATTAATTTTACCTGACTCTTCATGAAATGGGAGGGATCAGAATAATAGGGAGAGGTAAGCAGAACAAAATGGAATAACCTAAAAGCTACAAAATACTAAAGTCTTCCCTCTTGGAACATCTTTTGCCTTTTGTGGTAGTCACCTTAGGTTGAAAAATTCCAAATTTATTGAGAAAAATACATTTTTTATCATTTAACTGAAATGGCGAGGGTCAAAAGAAAACACTTTTAAACTTGTACCAAGAGTAGTGTTGTGGTTAAGAAGCAAATAGAATAAAGAGTAAAACTAGTGAACAGTTTTACTTAAATGTCAGAAATTCTCAATTATCTTCAGGTTGACCTTTTTAGGAAGGACGACATTAGAACACCTATTTACTGAAGAACTGAATTGCTACTACTTTCACTTCAAAACTGGCTAACTAAATCCATAGGAGTCAAGAAAAAAGTGTCACACTCTTTAAAACTTTTCAAAGTGGAGAGAGGATCTGAAATAAATTTGTATCCCACATTTGGGATGAGAGATTTTCCATCTCAGCCTCCCTTCAACCAAACTTTTATATGCCTTGCGCTTGACTTTTAAGGTAAGAAGGAAACCATGTATATTAGTCATTTGAGCATCTGTCTGATTTAGTTTACTTCTCAGTGCATGAGATCTCTTTTTAAGTGAAAACACTGAAACTCAGAAAGTTTAAATAACTTGACCAAGGTCACATCAAATACATACAGCTAATGAGGAGGAGAGGTGGAACTGGAACCCACATCATTCTTGTGGTCTTAAAACTTCTTCACTTCCATTAATGACATTTTTTAAAGTATTTTAATTACAAGGCAAGCATTTTGCTAAGAATCTTACATACTGTAATGTGTTTGACATAATCTGTGCATGCATATGTGCTTTCAGTCGTGTTTGATTCTTTGTGACCCCGTGGACTGTAGCCTGCCAGGCTCCTCTGTCCATGGGATTCTCCAGGCAAAAATAGTGGAGTGGGTTGCCATTTCCTCTTCCAGGGGAGTTTCCCAACACAGGGAATGAACCAGTGTCTCCTGCAGCTCCAGCATTGGTAGCAGATTCCTTATCACTGAGCCACCTGGGAAGCCCTAACATAATCTGTGAGTTAGGTCAAATTATTATCGTAAAGACAAAGAAAGGGTCAGAGAAATTAAGGAACTTTCTCAAAGTCCCAGAGCAAATCAGTGGCAAAGGCAAGATATTAGCCCACCAAACCCAAGCTCTTCATCTACTCATTTTAGAGGTAAGAAACCTGACATTCAATGAAATGACTTGTATGATCAGAGGTTCAATGACCCTGATTCCTCTACAACTTCAAATTCACTGTTATTTTACCACTCTCTCAAGTCCATAACTATGCATTATTCCATAAAAAGGGGTCTTGCAAAGGCCAAGACTGACCAACAATAGCACATTAACGTGGTATCCATATATCAAGATATATGTTTTGTCATTGTCACATAGGTTTACTCCTTTAGAAGGAGATTTACTCCTTTAAAAGGAGGTTTACTCCTTTAGTCATCTCCTTTAGAAAAAAGAAAAGCCACTCTTAAAAGGTAAATATATACAACATTTCTTATATTAATTTTAAAATTTTTGAATTGACAGTCAATTATAATAATCTTAGTTTTCTATCATTTTAACCAAAATAAATACAGAAAACAAAAAACCCAATCCCCTTTTAAGGAGAACCTCATTTTGTAGGATTCAAGGTCTTCTTTTTCCAAGTAATCCTAATCATATTTCAAACCTGGCTAGCAAATAATATCTCTAGAATATGATGTTTTTAAACCAGAACCATAAATGGTTAAATGAAAAGCCTACTGAATCGAAATCTTTGAACTCCCAGGTAACTAATATTAATTATTTTAGTCCACTGAATAATATAAAGAAAAGTATGTAATGAAATAGCATTGCTATTCCCAGCAAAGTCTATTTCTTACTTAGAAGCATGTGTCCAAATTGGCCTTTCCACCTACCAAGAAAAATGATCAGAACATAAAGGAATGAGGTCTTTTAAGTTAAAGACATGACACTAATGGGACTCAAGTACTTAAAGAGTGCTGTAAAGATAGGAATGAGTTCACATTTCTAGCTTAACAACCTCATTTCTTAATGGTTCTCTCACATCCTATACAATTCACTGACAGAACTTTTTGGTATTCCCACATTGTACCTTGTTTATTTTCTTGCCTCATTGCTGTTTTTACCTTTTATTTATACATACACCATGACTCAGTTCAACTCCCAGCTCCCCTCCAAGGCCTTCCTTCTCTCCAAAAGAGAACTGGTAACTGTCCATAATCACAGCATTCTCACTTCACACAGAAGTCATTTATTCAGAATTCGTCCAAGTGTATCATTCCACTCTATGTTCACCTACCATTATTATTACAGCTGGCATAGGGCAATAAGTGGTCCAAGGAATTTGTGCTACTGACCAAAAAAGACAAATCCGATTTTGAAATCAGCCAGGTTTCCATCCCAAGACTTCTATGAGTTACATAACCTTGATCACGATACGTAACCTCCTCAAACTTCAGTTTTGAAGCTTAACATCAGGACTATAACACCTGCCCTATAAGACTGTCAGTAGGATCGAATTTAAAAAGCTCAGTACATATAGCCTCTTGTGGTAACTAGCATGTAAGCAGGTGCTTATGCAATGGAGAGTTATTAGAATGAAAAATGTAGACCAGAAGAAATTAGGCTAAGCATTAAGAAACTATTTCTTAAGAAAGCTATTATGAGACATGAACATCCAAGCAAGGGAGTAGACTTGTATTCCCAGGGTTATAATACAGGAGTAAGCAACCCTTTATCTGGAATCCCTTATATTATTGGACAAGACAATTTCAGGAAATTCCTTTTAGCTTTCAGGTTTTATAACCATTAACATTCCTAATTCTGCAAGTGACTTCAAAATTGCTTCAGTTCTTTAGGTATTGTCATTTTCCTCATGCAAAAGGGGTTAGAATAATGTTACTTGTCTTTTGGTACCAGAACATAGTATTAATACAAATCTGGCTTGTGGCAAAGTTTTTCACCTACTACTGAATTTTCAGTATCCACAATTCCCACTGGAAAGGCCATAGCATGTCTCAGTTTAAGGATTTAAGGGCACAAACATTCCTTCCAGAAATATTTCCAGCATCTCCCAAGGTGTATTTATTGTAGAAAGATGACTCAGTAGGTAAACGCACAAGAAATATTATATTTTAAACTAGTTATAAAGGCTATGATTAATTAGGAAATCACACAAAAAAGAAAATCACAAAGAGACACATCACACCATTTGTATAGAGGACAAGTAATAAATTGCACTACACTGTAAGCTGGACAGTTCATATAAACATATTCATTTAGAAAATTTACCATTAAACTTTGCCTTGTGAAATAATATCCCCGCCAAGTGCCGCTGCCCCCCACCCCGCCCCACACAAGGAGATCTAAGAATATTTACGGATAGGAAATTGGTTTCTCTTATTGATCCTCTTCAACTCTTATCTCTAGTAAAAGAAAATTATAATGAAAAGGGAAACCAGCTATTTGTTTCCCTTAGAAAGAAAAACGAGCTTTCTGTTTATTTCAAACAGAGAACGTGCAGATAAACCTAAATTAATAAAGTCCTCTCACATATATTGATAGTTCTAATATTATAGATGTTAAGGATCTCCTCTCTCACTTTCGTATCTGATATATAATCATTATACTAATTATGGTAAAAACGATTAGTTGTATATCGTCATTATTGGGCTGCCCTATACTTTTTCAATCAAAACTGCTTCCATACGTACACAGAGGCATGCGCACACCTAAAAACACTTTCACTTTTGAGTTTTGGTTTACTTTGAATATTATTAACAAATATCCTAATTTCACCCCTCAGCATTTAAAAAAGGAAATGTGGTGTTTTGCCGTGATACATGTCATGTGAAGAGAAAAAAATCCAACTGAAAATTAGGAATTTAATCCTCATAAAACTTCAGACACCTTATGGTAAGATGATCCTCTTAAGATCATTTTAGATGCCTTCCACCAACCAGCACATCCCCTGAACTGGCTCAGTCCTTAAAGGGTCAAAATTTATTATCATTTCAGTTCATCTAATAAGTAATGTTTTTGCCGAACAAAACCAATTCCCAATAAATTCTCACTGTATTTGTGTGCTCTGATTTGATTTAGAGGCCTGTGGGGAGACACCATTTGGTAGCGCAGGAACACAGAGGGGTAGGTGTTGCTGGGGAGAAGTAGGGCTCATGTGCCAGAAGTGTTATTGTGTCAGGTTGATTTATTGAGTGAGCTTCACTTCACCGAATGTTCCGAGATATTTATTTCCCTAAAGGCTCTGCAAAGATATGAACAGACCCGCATCCACAGATGTCATCATTGCTCATTTTACCGAGTCATGAAATTTTCTCAACTGCAATTTGTCCATCTAAAATTGCTGTAACAGAACAATGTCAATAGTAGCATCCTCCCCCGAACCCACCTTCTATCTAAGGCTCTGTTGCCAAATTTGGTAGTCTGTGCAACTTCGTGGTAATTAAAGTGGCAGAACAGTTGTACTCCCATTTCAAAAGAGTTTTTCAGAGAAGTGTCTCCAGTTTTTTAACTCCACTCGCAGCGCTCAGATAAAGTAAAACCGTTAAGGGGCACCAAGTAAGAAACCCAAATCACAGAATCATTTATCCCTGTCGAAAGCAAAACAATAATAGGTGGAGAGAAGTCAGTCAGTCAAGACAGCAAGCTGTGTGTCACCAAACCCAAAATTTCAAAATGTTACCTCTCAGAAAAACCGTCCTGAAGTGCGATATCTTCTACAGGGAATGGACATTTACCTGTTTTAATTTTTCCTTCTCCTTTATCAAGTAAATGACTCCAAATGTTGATTTGTAAAAGGGAAATTGCTATATATATTACAACCACGCTTGTTAGTTTTGTTCAAAACACTGGTTCAAACTTATTAAGATAAGTTCTTAAGGTGCATTCACAACGCTAAACATTATGACTCGGCCACGCTCCATAATTTCATCCAAAATCATCTTCGGGCCCTAACAGAATTTCAGTGTCTGTGTTAAATAAAAACTGCATGCTTGTGTTGTGTGTCAGAATATTCGGGTTTATTTAAATATGTTAATATTTCTCATTATGCCATTAACAATAACCTTCATCCATTTGTGAAAAACATTTTGCCAAGCATGCACATAAAAAATTAGCAAGTGAAGCAAAATCACCTTAATTTGCTTTGGACCAGCAAATAACCAACTAATTTGCAGAAATCCCTGCCAAGCACTCATATTAAATGCTTCATGCTTATTTTATGACCTCTGCTGCTCTTCCCCTTCCCGGGCCCTGAATCATATGATCATTAACATATTGCAAGGTCTGAAACTTTATTTTTTACATTCTTTAATTAATGCCTGTTTATAGAAGGCCATAGGACTTCAGATCCAGTTAATGAAACTTCGCTCCCCCAGGCCCCTGGAGCCCAATAGAGAGCTCTCTCCTCTGTTGTTTTAGTAGCTTTTTTCCAACTGTTTGTTTATACACACTTAATTGATCTCTTTAGTCCCAGAAGCATTCCAGAGACACAACCTGTTTTGAGGCAAGCTAAAGTTTCCCCCCTTCCTTTAGAAAAGCCTTGAATGCCCAAGGTTATCAGTTTTAATTTGAAAGTTGAAGATTCAGCTTTATTTACACTGTCTAAAAGTAAAAACTGATACAGGCCCTGAAGTGTTTATTTTTACATTCACATACAGTGGAGGGGATCACAAGTGCATACTGTATATAATTATTTTGATGTAGAACTAAGTAATTACTAAATGCTGCTATGTCTATTTTATGACATCGAAGAAACGCCATCTTTAGAACACGTTGAAAATAAAAACAAATCGGGCTGCCAATGCATGAAATTTTCATGGCTCTTCAATTTACGTTTTACATATTCCCTATGACAAGAATTTCTATTATGCGATTCTCTTTTTTCTGCTATAATTAAATTAAAAAAGTAATTGGCTGGTGCTGCACACTGCAGCAATGTCTTAATCACATAGACAAACAGTTTTACAATAGCTTACACCATTTGCCGCATGGGGCAATGACATTATTGTACCAGACTATAAACTCGAGACAGATATCACATACCGGCTTTCAACCACCATGTTGGCAAGAACAGAACCCGAGGTGTATGTGGCACCCTGATTGGCACCTCTCTGATGGAATTCCCAATTAAGTAAATATGGCGCAACTCTGGCCATGTTGAAAACTGCCAGATCGAAGTTTATGAGTCTGCACATACATGCTTATGGCTGTGACTTATAAAAGCAGCAGGCATTTCCATCAATGAGAAATAATGATGTCTGCACTTTCCACTGGAAAAAAAAATCTCAATTGTATATGTTTTATATGTCTGTATATTCTAATTTTATTAAATGTTCAGCTTATGGATATTTTTCTATCTATATTTCCGGTGAAGATTGCACTAAAAGTTATGGAGGGTGGGGGTTCAGAGGCATAAGGTCTAGTGTTTCCAGAAGTCTCACGATAAGAGATTCATAAGATCTGGGTCTTCATTCTGGACTTTACAAGAACTCACAGGATCACCTTGAGTGAGTTGCTTTCAACTCTCTTGAGTCTCAGTTTTCCCACCTGTAAAACGAGTAAGTTAAACTAAGTAATATCTAGGATTCCATTCTGCTCATTCATGCTATGATTATATACAAATTTAATCCTTTTTATGAATAATATTCAACAAAGAAACTAAAATAAAGCACAGGTGCTTCCAATGGCTACAAGAAAGCAAGAGGAATTAAAAGGTGAAAGATCTACTCTAACATCCCCCGAATGCTAAAATGAAAAAAATAAATAAACACAATTTGAAAAGCACAAGGCGAAACATAAGAGGAAGCAACTGTGTTTTGCAAATCAGCTTTCTCTCTCGGTTTCAGTGATGCCCTGTTTTAAAGACATTAAAAGTTAAAAATTTTAGACTGGAGTCCCCTCTAGACTGTTAAGCTCTCCATTTAGCAATGATAATATTTGCTCTTTCATAATAGACACCTTTTCTCCCAGCTGTCTATGAAGAAAGGACGCAGAGCAAGTGAAGAATTATCTGAAGTGATTTTTCTAAACTTTACGAAACGAAGATGTTCTCTACAACACCTAAACTTGATTACTTAATCAGGATTTGAAATCCTCATTGAACTGAGACCTCAGAAAACTATCAAAGCAATCCATTCTGATAAAACGTAAGCCTGTTTTCTAGAATGAAATTTCTTTATCCAAGAACTACACAGTATTTTAATCCAGTTTAGTGGTTAATGTGAAGTTCTCAGATATTGCTCTTTGATAGTTATAATTATTATTAATAATTTAATAACCTCCTTCAGGAGAAATCTGCGATAATAAACAGATGTATATCATGCTATATCTAAGGAGACACTGCACATGGTTAATATGCCATTTAAAAATGAGTCAAGTGGAAGGAAATGATTGGTAAAACTAAATATAATGCATAGAAACTATGTATTTTAAAGCAGATAAAATATGTTAAGAAGCTCTTCAGTGCACATTACACACATATAACTTAAGGATAATTCAGGGCAGCATCTACACTTTGGAGAAGCCCACCCTTCTCTCCTCGGCAGCCCACTCTTCCACAACTTCCTTAGTCTGATCTGTCTTATGTAAAGCAAATTCAGTCATTCCTGGCGAGGTGCTCAGGAACTGAAAGTCTTCAATCTTCCCATAAATAGAGTGCAAATCAAATCTTATTATGGTATATTCAAGCTTTCAGGATCTCTGTTGGCCACCAGAAATGTCAAAGTTTAGTACCTACTAAGCCATAGATTTATGAGGAAATGCTTGTAGATTGACAAGCAATTTTGTAACGAATGCATCTTCAGCGTTAAAGTCACAGGAATGTTCAAGACATGCCTAAATGATTTAGTATTTTTTAACTCTGCTCAAAAGAACAGTTCATATAAGTCACATCTATCTGAAGACTGTCAATCAAGCAGAAACTAAAAGCAATTTTAAAATATCATGATTCATTTACAAAAAAAGTTTATCTATAGAATTCAGGAGTGCAAGGTTCCAAGTGATAGAGTGATAACAGGCAAAGTTTGAAACACTTTAATTGAAACAGGGCAAATTACCTTCTTATTTAGATATGAAATACAGAGCATTTCTGATTACTTTTATTTATGAGCTGCCAATATTTGAACATATGCAAACTTTGAATTGTTTCTCATTTGCCCCAGACTTTAAAAAAACATAATTCCTTTTCTTAACTGCCACCCTTCAGGGCAAGGAGTTGTAATGAACACCTCCCAGTCACACAGAATTACAATGTTCTTTATCTCACCCAGTACTGAAAAAAAAAAAAAAAAACTTCCAAAGGTTTGGAATCCTGAAACCTGTAAACAAAATCTGTGGAGCAGATAAAATTTTAAATGGCACAATGCAATTAAAGCTGAATTCAATTTGAGCACACCCTGTCCATCTGTCAGATGGAAACAAAAGCCGAGGAGCTCCATTATTGCTGAATCCCTGCTCTTGTTAATTTGCTTGCTGAGAGATTTCAATTTCTAGGAAGTGCACAAATTAGTGTTCAGTCAGGGCTAGATCCTCAGTAAGTATAAGCAGATGGTGGAAATCAGCCCTAATCAAGTGGCCAAAGCCTTTTTTTTTCTGTCTGATTAAAGCAAATTTCAGATTGTCTGTTCATTCAGGGCTAGATCCTCTTTAGTAAGTATAAGCCATGGTGGATTTGTGAATAATGAAAACAATTAAGTAGGAATAAAAACTAATTGTATTCAAGTATGAGACACACACACTCAAAATATAAAACTTCATTTAAGTATCCTAAGAGCTTGGTATATTAAAAACTCACACAGATTTACAAGCCAAGGGATACATGAAGCAAGCATTTAAAAAAAATATGCAGAGAAGCAGTATTAATTATGATTTAATTGCACATTTAAACAAACAGTTGGCAAAAACAAAATCCTTCTGCTTCCAATATCCATCCAGGGTATATGAAAAATACACTTTTCTAATTATACGAAAAATGTTTCTGATAATAACTTGAGAGTAGAAGTTCAAAGTGTATGAGCATATTTCATGGTAAGTTTTTACATATGATTTTGAAATCTCTCTTAAACTCTGGCACACCAATGAGAAGTATTTATGGGGGAAAAAATACCAGTTCAATATCAAAGAGCATTTTTCAACAAGTTGAAAATTTGCGTTGAATATTTGTCTGTTTTCTGATATACTGAGTATTTGTAAGACGCCTGGTGGTGCTTTCACATCCTGTTTAGCAATGTCCTTTCACAACCTGATTCTTAACAAACACCCTATCTAACAGTTTGGTAAAATTTTACAAGTGTTCATATACACTTTTTATGTGTCCTTTTAACTAGGATAATTACTAAAGAATAGGAACCCTCATTTCTCTATTTGAACATTTTATATTTACAGATTTTAAACCAAAATGCATCCTATGTGCTAAGTCTTCACATGGCACCAAATTCATGCATTTGCTCATGATTATAAACAGGCAAATTTCTCAAGTTTAAAAATTACAACTACCATACATAAAGATTAAGGGTTCCTTATATGCACCAATTACCCTTACATTTTGAAGTTTCTACTTCAACTATTCTTAAAATTCTTATTCAAAAATAAGTCATGAATTATGGGGTAAGTTAGGAATTTGGGATTAACATATACACATTCAGTTCAGTTCAGTTCAGTCGCTCAGTCGTGTCTGACTCTTTGTGACCCCATGAATTGCAGCACGCCAGGCCTCCCTGTCCATCACCAACTCCCGGAGTCCACCCAAACCCATGTCCATCCAGTTGGTGATGCCACCCAGCCATCTCATCCTCTGTCAGCCCCTTCTCCTCCTGCCCTCAATCTTTCCTAGCATCAGGATCTTTTCCAATGAGTCAGCTCTTCGCGTCAGGTGGCCAAAGTATTGGAGTTTCAGCTTCAACATCAGTCCTTCCAGTGAACACGCAGGACTGATCTCCTTTAGGACGGACTGGTTGGATCTCCTTGCAGTCCAAGGGACTCTCAAGAGTCTTCTCCAACACCACAGTTCAGAAGCATCAATTCTTCGGCGCTCAGCTTTCTTCACCGTCCAACTCACATCCATACATGACCACTGGAAAAACCATAGCCTTGACTAGACGGACCTATGTTGGCAAAGTAATGTCTCTGCTTTTTAATATGCTTTCAAGGTTGGTCATAACTTACTATATATAAAATAGATAACCTACTATATAGCACAGAGGACTATACTCAGTGTCTTGTAATAACTTTTAAGGGAAAAGAATCTGAAAAAGTATACACACACACACACACACACACACACACACATAGATATACATATACATACGTATATAAATCACTTTGCTGTACACTTGAAACTAACACAACACTGTAAATCAACTATACTTCAATAAAAATACAATTTAAAAATCATGAACAAAAAACTATCAAACCCACTAGACATTCATTTCATGAAGGGAGCTTTAAAGTTTTTCCACCATTTGTAAAGATGCAATAAGGCTCAAATCAGCTTTCTCAAAAGAAAGTCTATATTTACTTTTTATTCCTCCCATCCATTCACTATCTAATAGCGTAATTTAATAGTGAAAAGCTTTCCTCACATCTGAACACCCTCTGTTTAAAATCGGCCTTAAAACGTTAGATCACACTAAATTCTTAAACATTTTGCAACTTTACCCGTTTGGGCCTAGGACTGGGTACTTGACAACATATTTCTATAAAACATAATTAGGTACTAAGCCGAGAAGAGCATGGCATGTTCAGGAGAAACACAGAGAGTAATAACCCCATTTTTAATATGCTAGTAGGAGCAGGTATGAGGCTTCCCTGGTGACACAGATGGTAAAGAATTTGCCTGAAATGCGGGAGATTAAGGTTCGATCCCTGGGTCAGGACGATCCCCCAGAAGAGGGCATGGCAAGCAACTCCAGTATTCTTGCCAGGAGAATCCCATGGATGGAGGGGCCTGATGGGCTATAGTCTATAGTGTTGCAAAGAGTCAGACATGACTGAAGTGACTTAGCATATAAGGAGACATGGGGGCTTCCCATGTGGCACGAGGTGGCTCAAGTGTCAAATAACCCGCCTGCCAATGTAGAAGACGTAGGAGACATGGGTTCAATCTTTGGGTTGGGAAATCCCTTGAAGGAGGACATTTGCAACCCACTCTAGTATTCTTGCCTGGAGAATCCCATGGACAAAGGAGCCTGGTGACAGGAGAAGGCACCCAAGAAATATATGCACTTCATATATTTCTTGGGTGCCTTCTCCTGTCACCAGGCTCCTTCATTATTTTACCCATGTGTCACCACTCATATTCTGGACTCATATCCTTCTTGTCTGGCCTACTTGATCACCTCTTACTGGGCCTCCCTTCCTCTTTAGAGATTCCCTCCTGTCAATCACATTCACAATATGCATTCTACTCCCCAGTACCCTGACTTGCTCACACAAGACAAGTACTTAGCCAAAAGACTTCTTTGCCAATCCAGTTTAGGTTCTTGCCATCACAAACTAGAATTGATGTCTCCCTACTTTTTGCTCCAATATCTTGGTTTTTTTTTTTTTTCTTTTTCTTTTTTTTTTCTTTTTCTGGTATATCTACCTACAACATTCTAACTTGCATTATATCCAATTATTTACATACATATCTATCATATCTTCCCCATCAGTATGGGAAGTCTTTTTGTTTACTGATTTGTTGGTTGGTTTTATCTTTTCTGGAACACGGTAACTTCCATGTTATGGAGCTGCACTGCTCAACATAGGAGCCACTAGCTAAGTGTCTATTAAATTAAAACTAATTGAAACTAAATAAAAGGTAAAATTCAGTTCCTCAATTGCACTTGCCTCATATCAAGCACTCAACAGCCACATATGGCCATTGACTATTGAACTAAACAGTGCAGGCATAGACTATTTTCATCATTAAAGAACATTCTATCAGACAGCACCATTGTAGAGACTCTAATAAAAGCTCAGTTTGAACTTATATTTAATAATCATCAAAGTGCTATGAGAAAAGAAATCAAAGAGGGAATCTCGAAGGTGAATTTTTTGATAGTTTGTAGGACAGGCTGATGTATATACTCAACTATCTTCTCAGGGAGGTTTTGGTAAGCTCACAGCATCCGACATTTGCTATCTCCAGCATATTAAAAACCACCCCAATAAAGCCAGGACAATTTTCTGACACTTCATATATAATTAATAGTGGTTAAGGAAATTTATATGGCAACTGTTTTGCAGAAGCTTTAATTCACACTTTCAATATTTAAAAAGGCTGCTGTCACGGCTGGTAGGAATAAAATTAAACCTACCAGCTGTGGTTTGTTTTTTGAGGAAAACACATAACATTTTATTTCTGCTTTGTCTATTGTCCTTGTAAATGTCAGAAATACAGAATTGAAATGTACCTGATTTATCATTAGAGTCTTCTGAAAATGTTTGGTGTTGTTTTCTTTTTTTTTTTAATTAGATGGATATTTTAGTAATTTTTTCTTAGGAGATTTTTGTTTCTCTGTATAGTCATATAAAGCATACAGTTCTTATATTTTCTCAGGAAAAGAGATGAGACAATCAAATCCATTTGAATACTTTGCTATTTTTCTATTCTTTCCTTTGTGGAACTTTTCATTGAACTGTGATAGAGGACTATTTTAAAAGAGATATATTTTTCATTTTTTTTCATTTAGTGTAATTCTGAGGCTATCCCAAGAAATGTCATCCTAGATTATTTAAAATTGACCAGGTGATTAGCCATAAAGGTCAAGAGTATTTTGCTGAGACTTCATAGTTTTCATGAGACATTCTAGAATCACAGCACTGAATTATAAAGTTTCCTTTTGATCTATGGTATTGATGTTACACACTGGAATAATAGAACTTACTTGTCACCTAGAACGGAAGATAATATAGTCTGACAATTTAATTTTTTCCATTATTTTTAACCAGGAAAAATCTCATTCTATTTTTTGAATGTTTTTGCCTTATAAGCAGTCAGCCATTGTAATTATCCTAAGTATAAAGACCTAAGCACAAAAACTTAAGCATTGCCTATTACATATCAGCATTTGTTAATGTCATTCTAATCAAAATAAAATTATTTAAATCTAAGCAGCATTATGTATTATGAAGAATTTCCTGATCAGATTTCTCAAAGCTCTCTATTATCTGACAATATTGTTAACTACTCTTGGTCTACTTGCCTCCAGATATTTCCTTTACCAACCTACAATGAAAACCTAACTCCACCACTCTTCTCGGCTGAGTATAAAACCTCCATGGAAAGAGTAGCTTATGTGAATTAGATACAAAAACATGGAGTTCTTCCAAAATGTCATGACCTTTCCATGAACATCCTGCAACTAGTTAATTTCTTTCCTCAGTTGATTATGAATCTAAACATCATAAAGTAGACATGAGTATAGGTTGTAGTATTAAAAATACAGAGAGAAGATGATCATGGGTGCCTAGGACACAAGGGAAGTAGATGGTGGCAATATGACAATGCCTGGGCAGAGATGGCTTCCAGGAAGGAACTGCAGAAAGGCACAAAAAATGTTCTTATGGCATTTTGCAGTTTTGCCTAAGGCAGTCTCTGCTTTTGCAGAACAGAATGAACAAGTTAAATCAGTATCCTCATATCAGCACTTTTAATACGTATGTTAAATTAACAACTGTCTATTAAAATGGTAGCCTTATATGCAAAAACAACACAAAAACCTGCCAATAAAATTATTTGTTAATATATTTATAGCTCAGAACTGTAGCTTCAGTGAGATTAAAATTAATACTGGAACCATTTGTTTGCCAGTTCATTCGCACTTTCAGCACCCCTGTCATTTTATAATGCTCTGCCAGTATTTATCACAGATTGCAAAACAGAAAAAAAAAAAAATCCCTGAATATGTAAAAATAGCAGCTGTTATTTGCCATTAACAATCGGGCAACTTCATAAATCTTTATAAACTCACAGAGAAAAGAGAAGTGTGTGGCTTTAAGAATGGTCAAAGTAAATTTTATTGTGTTAAAGCCAAAAAAAAACCTGTTTTTAATTTTAAACTGTTATTCCTTTTATTTACAAATATTCCGAAAATATAAATCTAATAGTTTATCTTTAGTCACTGCATCACAGATGTTAATATCAACAATGGGTATTAATTTTCTACAAATCAACAGACAAAATAAAAAAATATTTCTGGGAAATTAATCCACATCCCAATTTTCACTCCTGTCCAAACAATTTGGCAATATCTCCCAGTTCAAATCTCAAATATTTCTTAGATCTATCATACTGTCTATGTGCCATCTGACACTACCTAGGAAAATTAAGCCTAAAATGTCCTCATAATTTCTAACCTTGATAATCACCATTGTCTCCTGAATGCTCTTCAAATAATGTTCCGAGAGTAATTTATTTTGTCTTAAAACACAACACACATCATACATCTCACCTACTTGCTATCCTGACACGTGGATCTTCCATGATCTGACCATTATCATATCTCTGATATCCTCTGACCTCGGACCAAAGGGCTCACCACATCAAATCATGACAAGGAGAGCTCAAATTGCTTTTGCTCATATTTCTACACTTTGAGTTGATTTTCTCATTGCTTTACACAAATATCTTCAGATTTTTCAGAAATCAATTTAAATTCTATTTCATATTTGTAGTCCCTCATTAATGGCAATCCACTCCAGTATTTTTGCCTGGGAAATCCCAAGGACAGGGGTTCCTGGCAGGCTACAGTCCATGGGGTCACAAAGAGCTGGACACAACTTAGAGATTAAACAGAAATGAATGTGCTGCTTCTAAAAAGTCTCCAAGAGATGTTTTTGTTGTTATTATTCCACAAACCTGTTTCTATGACCTCAACTTTCATTGTTGACCACAATTATCCATTTTATGGTCTCCCTTGATCAAATTAAACATCTGTTTGCAGAATTTTTACTATACTTTTGCTATAGTCAAAGCTCTAAACAAATTTTCTAGTAGTTTGCAAAGAACTTTCATTATTTTTATAAACACAAAAGTAATCAAAAGAGAAATAGAAGCATCTTTGGAGGCACTAATGTAATCTGCTTCTGTATCCTTCATAGAGGTGGTTTTAATATAATGCCATACGATATAAAATATCATGTTCCCTATTCTGTCAAAGTCATTTGGTCACTCATTTCAAAGGAGTCAATGTTTTGAAGCAGTTTGACATGCTGCTTGTACATCTTAAGCAAGGCTGAGTCAATATAATAGGAAGAATCATTAGTTATTCAAGGTAAAACTTTCAAAAATGCGACTAAGACACTTTGACCTTCTCTGAATCGGGAAATGCTCTGTGCATCTTTATGCTCTTTTAAATATAATTTGTCTAAACTGTCTAAAGTAAATCAAAAACTATCACTCAACCCTATAAGTAAAAAGGGTAAATTTTAATTGCAGAACTTAAAACCTCACAATTAAAAGCAGTGCGACTACTTAAAGCCAGCACAAACACAGGAATGAACACTGATGCATACAAATTAGATTAGTTAACCTATTTGTAATTCTGTAGGCCATTTATGAGCTTTAAACATTTTCATAAAGGAGAAACAAAATGGATGATTGTTATATTTTTATAGTTTCATCAATTATGTTCTTAGTAATAACTTTAGAATGATCAAAATCTTTAATCTGATGAGATATTTATAACATACCTCAAACTGAAAACAAATAGGTGAAAAGAAAAAAGATCTTTTATCTTAAAAAATGTAGTTAGAAGGCTTACTATCATTTAATATAATATGTGCACTTTTAAGATTACATTGAAAATAGTGCCACTAATTAATAAATAATACTCAAGAAAACAGTCTACCCAATATACTAGAAAAATCATATAAAGAAAAAAATGAATGTTATTATTTCTAAACTCATAAGTCAAATCAATTTCCTGTTTTCCAAACAAAGATGTACTGCCCTCTACATGAGACACAGTCTTATATAATCACAACTTTATAACAAAATATATGTGCTCAAATGATATAATTCTTCAATACACAAACTAATGGGACATAAAAGTTTTGAGATAGAACAGGAAAGAGAACAAGTATATGGTAATATTGTAATTATCCATGTGGCTTTCCTGGCAGCTCAGTCTAGAAAGAATCTGCCTGCAATGCGGGAGACGGGTTCAATCCCTGGGTTGAGAAGATCCCTTGGAGGAAGGCATGGCAACCCACTCCAGTATTCTTGCCTGGAGAATCCCTGTGGACAGAGAAGCCTGGCAGGCTGCAGTTCATGGGGTCACAAAGAGTCAAACACCACCGAGCAACTAAGCACAGTACAGCATGAGCTAATATGAAGATCTTAATGTTAAAAAAAAAAGCTAAAGAGGAAAGACACAGATTTACCTACCCATGTCTTGTATGCTCAGCCTTTTGCCTTCAGAATCCTCAAGGGAAACAGGCTGAGGAAAGAGTAGTAAGAATTAGGTAGTTTCCTTGTATTCAGGAAGACCATGGAGGAGAATGGTGTGTGCGTGTGTGCGCGCGCGCGAGCGCACTCACGCTAGGGTAGAGGTATAAAGAGAGAGAACGAAGTCCTATCACTGAAAGAAAAATAGCACAGAGAAGTGTTAAAAAGGGAAGGTGATTTGAAGACCAGCTTTGCTAATTCCACAGTATCGCAGAAGTTAACAATGTTTACTATAACAACCACACTTACTGAGAGCCTATTAAATACCAGGAACTGTATTAAATACCTTTGTTAGCTATTTAACATTCACAAAACATTATCATTTGGAAAGAATTAATAAACTTATAGATATGAGAAAGGGTAGAGAACATGGACGAGATTAAGATTTGAATTCAAGTCTATCTAATGTCCAAATCAGTGTCCATTTCTATCAAACTATTCTTCACAATAAAAAAGTCCAGTCAAGCAAATATTTTCTATCATAAGTAACCACTAATGTGCAAATGTTAAAAGGAATAACGCAATTTAGTAGACTAGTGAGCACCTACAACAAATCATCATATTTGTGGGGAATTTTGTTTTCCATGAGTTGTTTACAAAGGAGCCTCATTCCCAAAGAATTCATTAATTAAAGCATAAGTTGTAAAAGCATTGATATAAAGTGGACTCAGGTGACTTTAAATTTGAATAGGAAGAAAACGGCTATGAATTTGCCTGTAGAAATGGTAGAGAAAAGATAAATTGTGCTAATCTTTTAGCACAATCATAACTAAAAGCTTATATAGCTTCAACTTCATTATTTTAACAAAATTCACTGTTACAGTTATATGCAGAGTACAAAGTGCCATAAATAATTTAAATTAAACTACACTTGTCAAAATAAATGAACAAGTAGGTTTTATGATGCAGTACATTTTATGATGCCCTTGATTCTTTAATTTGTGTGTTTTGCTTAGTTGTTAATTCCCAAAACACTGTAATCCGTGATGACTCTTCTACTCATTAGTATAGATTACCAATGTCCCAGCTCAATAAAAAAAATCAGTATGGAGAAGCATTCTGTGGAATCAGAATGTTTCTTCAGTAGCATCTTGTAAATATTTCATAAGTACTGGTTTGAAGGATATAAGAGAACTAGTTCATCTCTGTTCTATGCTAAATCACATATATTGATATGTTATACACACACACACACACACACATATACACACACACATATATATGGATCTATCTGTATCTCTAACTGTAGTTATATAGCTACAGCTACAACATCTATATCTAAGGATATATACAGGAATGGATACTAACTATTCTAATTTGAGTTATCTTATATTTACCAAGCAAAGAAGTTTATTATTAATTCATTAACTTTGTCAGACTAAATGTATCAAAATTTGTATTATGACTTTCTTTGATATTCTATTATATATATAAACAATTTTCTTTGAGACTGGTCCTAAAGTTCTCCAACAAGATCTAGGCAGATTCATTACAGAGTAAATTATTAAAACGATTTTTAATTTTTTTGGAATTATAAGATGCATAATTGATACTGTACCAAAGAAACCTATGACAGAAAAGTTTCATACGCTTATTACATACTACGGATTGACTATAAAACACAAACCCTTATGACATAAAATGTTTCTTGAAATTAAAGCAATTTCCAAATCCTAGATAGGAAATATCTGACTTTTCCAATGCAAATTTAGACTAACAGAAATAAAGCTCTCTTAGAGAGCTGCATTACCTCCAAAACCTACTAGTTTACCATTTAATTATTTAACCTCTGACTTCTTTAAAGCTTACCAGGTAAAGCGGTAAAGAATCTGCCTGCCAATGCAGGAGACACAAGAGATATGGGTTCGATCCTTGGGTAGGGAAGACCCCCTGGAGAAGGTAATGGCAACCCACTTCAGTATTCTTGCCTGAGAAATCCCATGGACAGAGGACCCTGGTGGGCTACAGCCCATGGGATCACAATGAGACACGACCGAATGTGCACTTACTCAAACTCGGACATCTTTGAGAGTATCTCATTTAACACCAAAAAACCATAGAGAAAAATCTTGGAAAAATCACTGAGTGTACTTAGATTTGGAGTGGATCAAGCCAGCAATATTGCCCTCATGTTTTCCTTTTGTTATTTTACCTGCCATCGTGCATGTAGCCTGAAGAGAACAAGTAACGTGGAGGCATTTGAACCATCTCTTGGCATGATCCCCTGAATCTCAGTTTCTACTTCTATAAAATAAGGTTAGTAGTATCTTCATGTGAAGAACAAATAAGTTAATATTCATTAGAAATATTGTTGGAAAGTGGAAATCTATATCTGTTATTGAAAGATATTTTAAAATTTATTCCTTCATTACAAGTTGATCTTAATTGTTTTTAAGTTAAAGGCGATGAACTGAATAGCATTTTCCTCTATCTCTCCTCCTTCTCTACAAATTTACACATGTAAATTCCCTTTCATGTACTTAAAATCTTTTAGAAATTGACTCACAAATTAAGTTGACCTACAACTGTTAAAAATTGTGCTCCCAGTACTAGTTTCAAAGATCACAGTGGCCTTCCACGTATTTTATTTTTACTCTGGATTTATGATTTATTGATATATTTCACAGTGGATTAAACTCAAGGAATATATATTTAAATATTAGGCAAAGAGCTCTAATTTTATATGCACTGTAATAAAAAAATGAGTGTTTTCACTCTTAAGGAAATAAATTGAACTATTCATGATCCTTGGTTTCCACTTGCTTCTCTCACAGAATATCAGCATAGTACATTCTGATGTTACATTTTCATGTCTATTTGTTGTCTTTCTTAAAAAACCCAGAGCTAGAGAATAACTTTACACATTTAAAGACAGTTTTGATTATACTTAACCACTTTCCACTCTTAAAAACATATTCTTATCTTGATGAGATTAGATTGAAAATATTATCTTTAATCCAAAACTCATGCACTCTGATCAGTATTAGAAGACAAGTCAGTGATGGTTAGGTGTCATCAAGATGGTGTCATCCTGTACATAATAAAATAAATTAGGTAACAGCTTCCTGGTGCCTCAGATGGTAAAGAATCTGCCTGCAATGTAGGAGACCTGGGTTCGATCCCTGATACAGGAAGATCCCCTGGAGAAGGGAATGGCTACCCACGCCAATATTCTTGCCTGGAGAATTCCATAGGCAGAGGAATCTGGCAGGCTACAGTCCATGGGTCACAAAAAGTTGGACAC
Source organism: Okapia johnstoni (assembly GCA_024291935.2). NCBI lineage: Eukaryota > Metazoa > Chordata > Mammalia > Artiodactyla > Giraffidae > Okapia > Okapia johnstoni. Next base: position 34,164,558 of record CM044321.1, on the reverse strand, counting down.
GACTGAGCAACTAACACAACAATACTTTCCCTGAAGTCCATTTCCCACTGACTTGGGCATTTAATCTGTATGCCCTATTAATGTGCATTTTATATATTTTTATATAGTAACCATTTAAATTCTTCCCTGGTGGCTCAGCTAGTAAAGAATCTGCCTGCAGTGGTGGAGACCTGTTTTCAATCCTTGGGTTGGGAAGATCCCCTGGAGAAAGGAAAGGCTACCCACTCCAGTACTCTGGCCTGGGGAATTCCATGGACTGTATAGTCCATGGGGTCACAAAGAGTTGGACATTCAAATATAGAGGGGATTTCTCTCAATAAGAAGAGGCTAAAGCCATGGGCCACGCACACAAAGACAACTGGAAAATGCTTATTCCCTCTTATCATGACCAAATTTATAATGCAGTGATCTACATCACCTAAATTGTCATTGAGTTATTACCCATTGAAATCACATTTTGGTGCTCGAATCATGATTCCACATAACTGTCAATAACACCAACACCCAGCAGTCCCAAATTGGTTGATCTGTCCTATCCTACTTTTGTTAGATGTGAAAACTCATAGCTACTATTTCATACAATTACTGCCAGTCAAACTTCTCCATGTAGGTGTTATTAACACTTCTTCGAAAATGTTGCCTTGTTTCTTAACAGAATTTTCAAACAAAGACACTGGACTTTATACATTAAAATATGTACTAAGTACGTACAATGTTCCAGGAATTGCACTCAGTCCTCGCATGCTTGTCCTACAAAATGGGTTTTACTTCTTTTCTTTCACAGAGAGAAAATGAGCTGAAGTTGAACATAATTTATGTTTACTAAGTTAGTAAGCAGGACTACTATTTATAGAGCACCTACTGAAGATCAGATGGTTTACCCACAATCAATATCATTTAATATCACAAAATTCTACAAGGCAGATACACTTAAGACAAAGAAATAAGAATCCTATGAGTTGAGTTACTTGCCTAAGGTCATAGCATGCAAACAAGACAACAGTCAAACCAAGTGTGACAGACCCAAGAGATCACAGTCAAGCTGCAATCCCATAACTCTCCAGACCCTTGTTCTTATCTCCATCCACAGATATCTTCTTATCTTTCCATCAATGAGATTTCCTGTCTTCATTCTAAAGGAGAATTGACTTCTGTTGCAACTCAAAGAGTACAACTGAGAAAGGGAAGCAACCATACCATGCAACAGGCTAAAGAGCAAAACTGCAACATAATTCCATTTTAGTTCTCATCCAAGTAATCTAACAGACTAGTGACGTGGGGAAAAATTCAGGTAGGGGAAAATATACAATTCTCAAAACACAAGATCTAGAGGCACACCATGCATGTGTGTGTGTGTGCTAAGTCATTTCAGTCATATCTGACTCTGTGCAACCCTATGGACCTGCAAGCCTCCTAGGCCTGTGGGGTTCTCCAAGCAAGAATACTGGAGTGGGTTGAAGTGCCCTCCTCTAGAGGATCTTCCTGACTCAGGTATTGAAACCAAGTCTTTCATGTCTCCTGCGTTGGCAGGTGGGTTCTTTACCCTTAGCCCCACTGGGAAGCCCTGAGGCACATTATATGAATACTTAAATGGATGGTCCTTTCCTAATCATGATATAAAATGACATGTGAATTTATAATTTTTAGAGTTAGAAGAAACATAAGAGATGATCTAGCCCAGTGATTTCACTTTACAGATCAATAAACATGAAGTCTAAATAAATGAAAATATTTATCCAAGGTGATATAGCAAGTTAGGGGCAAAATGAAGGACTTCAGATGTCAGGCACTAGGCTAGGGACTCTTTGTACTGGGATGTTGTATTCTTATGTTATTTGAGGCCAAAAATGGAATTAATACAAGTGATAAAATAAATGGATTAGGAGTCCGTCAACAAATGAATTAACAATGGCCTTATCTGCTAGGAGAAAATAAACTAGATGAACTGGATATAAAACTAAAAACTTTCCATCTGTCAATTTCATTGCGTTTGTCCATAAAGTCTAATTTTTTTCCAAAAAGGCAGTAAAAAAGTGATCTTTAGTGAATTAAACTTTCTGATTGTCAGGACAACTTTGTCGGTTTCTGAATTACATATTTGGCTTAGCTACACAATCTACCCAAACTTCAGGAATTAAATTATTTCCGTCAATCCACATACTATGATGCTATTAATTATAGTATATTATAGAAATATATTAGATTCTTACTTCACATAATTCACTAATATAATACCCTCCATATATGAATGCAGGATTGATATAAGGAGAGAATATGTGAGAGTAGGAAGTGAAGTGTCTTACAAAATATTTTAAAATGGGATTCCATTAATAACAGTGGTAAAAACCTGGCATCAAACAAGTTGCATATAATTCAATACGAGTAAAATTTAAAAACATTGAAGGACTGAAATTAGATTGTAATAGACTCTTTGGATTAAATCAATGCAATTAAGAATATGATGAAGTATCCTGTTATCTGTTTTCTGAGTCTCTGAAAAGTGGAAATATTAATGGAACTATACAAGAAATTAGTGCTGACTAGATTAATTGCCATAGCAATTGTCATATTATAAATATGTTATTTGTGACAATTATGCATTAGAATAATGCACAGGTTGCCATATTATTTGAAACAGATCTCTAGGTTCAAAATAAAAATCATTAAGCATTTCTTTATCTCCAGCATTATAAATTTAGAACATTGTAGAGGAAAAATTTCTGTAATAACACAGCAAATGCTTTTAAAAGTTTACCAGTATTTCAACTAATAAGTTGGGGGAAATTAAGCAGTAAAAATGCAACCTGAGGAAACCTCAACAGGAATGTAAACTAAACGGGTGGGGAGGTCTGTAGACGTCAATCAAGAACAAAATGCAACTGTCAAGCTTGCTTTGCTAACAAACTGTCACATCAACAATATGGAGTTAATGACTACAAATTAACTGTATACCAGATGCTTGACACTTTGTTATGACACTTAGCAAGCTAGTTGACATTTGGGGATCAAAGCTTCTTTAATTACACTTTGTATAACATGTGCAACCTTTATGCTAATGTCCAAATATTCCTTGGAGCAAGACTGTCCAAGTAAAAACGACCACAGACTGTTTTCTAGGTGTGGGTTTGTAAGTATTCATGTGCCTCTAAAACAACGGAAAGTAGTGCAGAGAGAGCCAGGCTTCGATGCACAATGTTAATCAGTATTACCGTTGCCTAAAATAACACTGTTTCTTAACTTGGTGAACTGGTGAACTATCCTTTTCTCAAATACAAACTCAAGTCTGTGAAATAAGACATTTTTAAACAAAGTGGTAATAGCATTGAGAGCCATTTATAAAAGGAAAGACAACTAGATATATCAGAATTTAAATGCAAAATATATTAAAGGGTAGAGTAATTAAAAAAAAAACTAACTGCCTTTGGAACAATGATTTGAGTGACTTTTCAAGTAGATCTTAGGAAAATGGTTAGACATTTCCCCAAGTGAATAAAACTTAATAAATTATATAAGAAAGCTTCACATTAAAGGTATAATACTGAATATTAAAAATGCATAACCATGAATTATATGCTTTGTCAACATAAGGAAAAGTTAACATTTTTATTAGGTTTTGAAGTAAACTCTGATTAACACCCCCAAAAGACAAAAGATTGTCTTAAAACTAACTAAAAGTTAGACAATAACTGATAAATCAGGAAGAAAATACACAACTAAAAGTATCTATATTAGTAAGTTAATAATGTACTAACAATGCAAACACTACTGTTTTGGAAACTGCACTATCTTTGTATGAATGATAGACACAGTTAAACATTACTTTTACAAGATTCAGTGGCACGTCTCACTTTTGCCTGGATTGTAAATCGGGCAAAGGTAAGTTTGTGATATGTGAAGAAAAATAAATTGAGGATAGGGAAATCTTCAATATATAATGCTAAAACTGGAAAGAACATTGAGGATCATCTAATCCAACATTTCTACTCTTTTGATGAGAGAAACCATGGCCCAGATAAGTGGAATGGTTCAAGTCATGGAGTTATGGACAGACTTTACACTATATCCCAGAATTATAATTTGTCTAAGAATGCTGTTTCTAGTACAACACTTGGGTTCTCTTTGCCATTGTTATAGCTGCATTACACTAAAATGTCTAAGTGCATATGATTCTGTCAGTTGGTGAGCAAGTTATTGAATACTTATTGGTCTCTTACAATATGGCAAGCATCCCTCTAGGTGTTAGTTTTACTGGTTCCCACCAGGGAACTAACCCTGAGATGAACAGTATACAACCACTAGCAACATGAGTCAGTACTGAGTGCTTGAAATGTGACTAGTCTGGATGGACATGAACCTCATTTCTAAGACTTTGTATAAAAACAAATATAAAATATATCATTAACAATTTTATATGCTTTGTATGTTGACTACATGTTGAAATTATATTTGGGATATATTAACAAAACACAGTATATTATTAAACTTATTTTCACCTGTTTCCTTTAATTTTTTTAGAGATGGTTATAAGAAATTTTACATTACATTTGTAGTTCAATTTGTACTTCTATTGGAAAGTGTTAAACTGGTCCAAAAGAATCCTCCCCTCAAGGAAATAGAAAGCTTGGAGACAGGAAATAAGCAAATGAAATAAACATACTCTATAATGAAGATAACATAAGGTGTCCAATAGAGAACAACTGGGTGTGAGTGTGCCTCAACTAAGGTTGTCTGCGAAGGCACACTCTGAGCAACAGAGACAATTCAAGTGAAGACTGAAATAATAAAAACACACTGACCTAGGAGTGAGTTTGGTGAATGCAAGACCAGAGAGAAGGTTGTTCTGGTTGTAGCTAGATTATTGTAGGTGAGGTTGGAGAAGGAGATAAAGGCCAAGTCTGTCTTATTGCAAAGTGTGAAAGTTCAAACAAACAGTTGGGATTTATTGGGTTAGCCAAAACATTCATTCACATTTTTCCATGACATCTTACAGAAACACCCGGATGAATGTTTTGGCCAATCCAATACTTTGGTTGTAGTGGGAAGTTACTGTAAGGTGTTGATATCCCCATCTCCAAGGCTGTGACCCCTATCAAGCTACTACCATTTCTGGTCTCTTCCAGGATCAGTACATCCTATCTAGTCACCCTGTCTCTGCTCTTGCCCAGCCACAGTACAACCTCCAAGATATGCATCAGTACTATTTAATATTCACCAATAAATTTTCAAACATAATATTTTCACCTTCCCATTAGCAAAAAATTCAAAAGAAATCAAATTTATTTGTTGACTGTGAATTCTCCTTTGTAGTTTGGACAAAAAAGAAATCTACTTTTCACTTGTATGCCATCCTGTCTCTTAAACCGGCACTAAGCCTGAAGGCATATTTTCCTTTTAGGTTCTCATTGTAGGTTTTTAAATATCTCTTCTAACTGCAAAACTCCCAGGAAAGGACTTGTATCCATCAGGGTCTCAGCACAGACATGGTACATTCAAATGTTATAACAGTGACGAGTTACACAGTGTAGGGAGTATTTTCAAAAGTGTCAGCAGAGGTGAAGTAAAACAATAAGGAAGGGTGCGGTACCCCAGGACTGCAAGGTGTGAAAAATCTAGAAGTACAAGAAAATGGAATGGTTACTGCAACCAGAGAGAGCTGCCCTGCAGGGATTGTGGATATTAGAGAAGGGGTAAAGCCATCCCGCATTAAGGCAGCAGGAAGCAAGAAAGGGAGATAAATGCCCTGACCCCATTCTCTTATCCAAATCTCCAACTGGCACTTCCCATTGGCTGAACACATCCAGAAGCCAGAAAGCAAGAGAGACTGAAAAAGACAGTCCATAAAAACCCAGCTCCCGGAGCACAGGGCCAAGTGGTGAAGGACATAGTGTGGATCTGAAGGGGCACATGGAAAATGTCCAGCACAGAGCTTAACAGGGTGTCATGGCACCCTCTCTCTTTTTATTTTATGTGGTTCTGCCTTGAGATTGGCAGCCTCTAGCTAAAAGCCTTTTTCATGGTCACAAGTATCATTAGGTACTTCTTTAGTGGATGCAAAAATTCATTAAGAACTGATCCTTTCTCTCCATCCACCACCAAAAATAATAAGAATGCACAAACTTCATTCTCTACTACTGAGAGAATAAGAACAAATTAGAGTGTAAAGATTGTTTCATTATTCATTTAACAAACATTAATTGATTCCTTACAAAGTGCCAGGTGCTATTCTCAGCACTAAGAATCCAACAGTGAAAAAAACCAATCCCTGTTTGGAAGAATTTACATACTAATGAGGAGAAAACAAAACTAAGGAAAAGAAAAAGATGCTTTTAGATACTGAAACAACATAAACATAGCATGACAAACAGTGTCGGGGATGGAAAGACATGGGCAACATTAAGATGGATCAGAAATGACTCACTTCATTAAACGGACACCCCGTGGGTAAGACCGAAATTAATCACAGGAAGATACTAACGGGCAGAATTTCTTTGGGTGGAAATTGGATCTACAACATTGTCAGAGAGGTATATGGGCCTGCCAAGGGGTCTTCAAGGAAGCCCCAGTGCCTGTCACCACGCCCTTACCTTAACATCCAGCCAAGAAGAGGCAAGCTTTTCTTCACACAGTCAGTTGCAATAGCTTCCTGTGACGGAGTGGATTTGGCTGCTTATGAAAGACCTCTTTTAAATCTCCAAAATGCTAGAGAATGTAGCTGAAGCTTTGACCAGGGCTTCTAGGTTGTGATAGGATGCTTAGATTCTAGTCCTAGTGCTAAGGAATGCATTACAAGTTTTGAAGTTTTCACTTTCAAGTCTCATATAAAACTCTCTTGATGACTTCACTTTGTATGAATACATACATTAAACTAGGCATAAAAAGCAGAACTCTATACATCAAATTAAAATATAAATATATCATTTGGAAATGCAAAACAATTAAAATCACAAGGAGAGTAACATACAGTTGTAAACTCATACCTGAATGTAGAAAGAGCAGTAGAAATGTTGTTTTATACTGATCACTTTCCTCGTATGATCTCTATGAAGAAAAGACAGACATCAACTGTCCTCTAAAAACTGTTAGACAATGGTAGCAAGGCAATCATGTTCAGATGGAACAAGTGAATGGGAAAATAAAAATGAGGAGAGAGTTGTTTCATGTTTCTCTTCTGATGATCTCTTGACACCATCAATCAGGTCTCAAATGAAAGAAATCCAAAGTATGAACCTTGCCAATCTAACACCAGAGTTTTAGACCATAACACAGGCCCATAAGATCCTGAGAGCTGAGAGCTGTGCTTCAAAGTGGCCAAATCTGTCTGCTTATGAAGACACAGCCTGAAAAAGCCAAGACAAGCTCTGGAAAAGTTCATAAGAGAACAGAGTAGAATATATATCTTTCTAGAGTGCTAATCAAACTACAGAAGTGCTGGCCCCATTCAAGAGATCGCCCACTTCTCCAGTACGTGAATGTGGACTTCAGCAGATTAATCCTTTTATGCAGTTTAGTTCTTTCTAAATGATTTAGTCTTGACGCTTTTCTATTTTGAGCTTCCAGGTGGTGCTAGTGGTAAAGAACCTACCTGCCAATGTAGGAGACATAAGAGATGTGGGTTGATCCCTGGGTTGGGAAGATCCCCTGGAGGAGAGCCCACTCCAGTATTCTTGCTAGGAGAATCCCATGGACAGAGGAGCCTGGCAGGCTATAGTCCATAGGACTGCAAAGAGTTGGACAGGACAGAAATGACAGCATGCACTCACAATTTCTATTTTACTAGAATTTAAAAATAACTTATTCCATCCACATGCTCTACTAATATCCACTGCCTTGTCTATCTAGTAACAAACAGCTTTTTCCCACATAGGAGGGTACATATTATCATATATAATGTATTAAGTTCCTGGGTTATTGGCATACTTTGAAATTTTAAGAATTCAATTCAGTAAAATGTCCACCACTTTGCCATCAAAATCTTATCTTCATATTAAGACTTGAATTCTACTTTTTAAATTTTTATGCTAAACAATGAAATAGAATTTCATGCCCATTAAAGACAGCCTAAAAAGCTAAAATCAAAAGAAACAACAAAAATGTGAGACAAAAGAAAGGAAAAGAGAAATACCTTAGAGAAAGTTGTTTTGTTTTGTTTTGTTTTCAATTCTGAAGCCAGAATACGATTACATTTGAAGGCTTCAAGGAGTCAAGAGGTTATGCCATGATGTAATTCACAAGATAGGATAACCATTACACCTGAAACTTCCCTAATTTTCTTTTCTCTAAAAGTCAAACAAGCCCCCTATGTATAATCTCAATATTTCTCTGTGAGACAGGAACAAAGGAGACGGTCAGGGATGACCAAAAACTCATATGTAAGATTAAATACTGGTTTTCCATGAATCTTTTATCCAATTCTGCCACATAGTCTGCAAAGCTGTTTTTGAAGATGGCACTATGGCATACCAAGTCAATCTTTCAACTCTCACATCATCCAAAGCAAGCTATACTTCATCTACGATTATGTCTTTTTCCCCACTGGACATTTGGCAGTTTCTAATTGCTGCCTATTTTTAAAGTCTCAAAATATATTGTGAAATGAATCATATCATTAGCTTCTATTCCCCTTTCTGATGGAATTCTTATAATAAAGAAGAGAGCATCACAATGATTATGAAACTGCCTATTTATTACAATAGATCTTCCTCTTTCTCTACTGCTATCCTCCACTTCCATCCATGACTTCAATATAATAAAGTCTTTCTTTCTTTTTGGATCATGAAGTCTGTCTGTGAGACTCAGTGCCTCATCTGTAAATTGAGGGAAATTGTGTAGATAATTTTGAGGTCCTTTCTCATCTTGGTTATTCTGAGATTTTAAGTATCAAATAGCCTGCTCATTAAACTATCTTCTAAATTATTTGCATTCTCTTTTCCCACAATATTCAGGCTTTAATTTCAACTTAAAATATTTCTGTAGGGTGGAAATGCTTATGAAAATCTTGTTTAGATCTATGAGCTTAGATTATAAGCATGATTACTGTTTTAAGTTACATTAAGACATCATTCTTAGTTTTGTTCTTCCGTCCAAGCATCCCCCTGTGATTTAAAGCATTTAGGATATTCACAGTGTCCTTCCCACAGTGTTGATTAGTAAATCCCTTTGGTAACTCTTAAACAAGTGGAATATCATATACCTCTTTTCTTCTCTCTTAAAATATAAACCAGTAAAATCACACACACACCACACACACACATATAATGCAGTGATATCCAATCCTAAATGTGCTTAGAATTTTTTAGCATCATTTATGAAAATAGCCTATGTTAAACTGATACCATACATTGAAAAGAAACGGGAATTATTTCACTCTATGTGCAGTGAACAGTTCTACCCACAAAGGATCACAATTGCATCTTGTAGAATGTTACTTGGATTAATATTGCTACAATGACCTTTGAAACAGGAAAAGTAAGACTAAGAACACCTTTATTTTCTTCAAGCCCTTTCTAATGGAGAGCTTAAATGAGGGAAAAGTGTGTTTATCTTCACTCGGTACTGTTCTCTCACACCCCTTGTGTTTCTTCAGGATGTCTAACATACTGCATGTTTCCAAAAAGTTGCAATGAATCTGAAAAGGCGTTTACTGAAGAAAACCTGCTTTGGTTCATTTCCCTAATACAAGAATTTCTAAAGACAGCTCTATTTTAGTTATGTAAAACATGTAAAAAGTGGCATATGCTCAATCAAAACTGAATTTGAAATTAACCTGTCACTTTAGACACCACAATTTAAGAGTAAGGTTAAGATGTACTATTATTTCAAAGTCTCCATGCGGGAATAAGTGGCTAATAGTCCACTTGTATGATTTCAAAGGAAAGAGAGAAAGAATTAAATGAAATAAATAAAACAAAAACTTATTTTCACTGTTAATAACAGCTCTATAAAGGAGAAAAGCCAAATCATAACTTGAAAATAATATATTATGCATAAAGAATAAAAATAGATGCATTTTTACATATTTGAACTTGTAGTTTCATAATTACAAAAAAATCTACACAGGAATGTATGTTTAGGGGCCTATATCCTAAATAATAGCACAGCTACCTCCACAAAGATGGTGGCATGTTCTGACTCATAATTTTCTACAAATTGATATTCTGCAGAATATCATTAACTTTATAAACAAGAAAAATAAACTATTCAAGAAATGCTTTATTTCCGTATTCTATTCACAAGTATAATAGACAAAAGCATCACTTGCCTCGAAATGCCCTTTTTTTTTGCAGGCTATAAAGATAAGACGACAAAATTATTCAGTCCCATTTTTCCATTTTAAAAAATTCAGCAATCAGAGTTATTCTACTTATTAAGACAAAAGAAAGGGTCAATGTGTTCAAATCAGAAATTAAAAGGGCTTCATCTCTTAGTGGAACCCCCCGTTTCTAGATGCATGCACATAACGATACTAAAAAGTGACAATGCAACTGCAGAGAGCTATCGGGCTATGAAATGAAAGGCCTCATAAAGACATGTGATTAACTTATTTAAACTTTTTCACTGATGCGCTGAGAAATACATTTTCTTTTATTTCTGGTATTATAATCAAAACGGTCATATAATGATATACTCCTGAAGTTAAATTTGTATCTAAAATATGAAACAGCTGAGAAAGTCATTTAGCGTATTATATCACAAATAGCCAAAGGTAGCTTTAAACTTAGAGCTGTAAGAAAGTGATTGTAGATTAAACTTATTTGTATCTTGATTGCTTAAAATGGCATTCAAGCCAAGTCATTATAAACTTGAAAAAACCAAAATGCTTGCCATGCCAACATAGTTATAAGATAATCACTCTGCAAATCATATGAAAGTGTTTCAAATTCATCAACAAACGGAGGATAAACGGCATGAGTTTAAAAGGTTTTCATCTGGAGACTGATGCTTTCTGTGAAAAAAAAAAAAATTACGCACAATTATTGAAACACATGTCTCTCACTCAAAATAGAAGAGTATTTGCCAGGAATTACAACCAAAATTGGCCAAAATTTTCTTTGTAAATTCCAATATTTCATTGAATATCAAGGAGAAACTGTACTATTTTTTTCCATATGGAATAGCTCAAAATCTCTCTACCCCATTGCCCCATGCATGTAATAAAAGAAGTAATAAAATTATATTATTCTAAGTAAAAAATTCAGAGGAATAAATGTGTTTCTATAAATTTGTCTGAGACTGTAACACATTTCTTCTGTGAAATTATTATTACCTAGTGTAGTATTATATATAGAGAGAAACTTCAACAAAGAGTTGTCATTTACTGTCTACAAAAGCCAAGATTTAAAAATAAAGACGTGATCATCAAGGTTTATCTGCATAATAATCATGAATATTGCATATTAGTTATTGTTAAGATGAGTCAGCTGGGACTCAGAAAGTTATACCTCAGATCACATAATGACTCAGAAAGTAAAAGAATAAAATGATGCAAACCACTTCCTATAACAAGTTGATTTACTAAAATTAGGGAAAGAGGAGAGGAATTTTCCTAACACTGTGAATAGTCAATATCCAAATGTATGAAAGCAACAAAAGTATACTAAGTAATGAAAAGTGAAATTAAAAAAGCTAATGAGAAGTGAAACTCTTGCCCTTAAGAGTAGTATGCATTCATTGTGTGGCAGGGGCTCAGTAAATATGTTCATGAGAAATGAGAAACAATTAAGTGGGAGCGCAAGAGGGTGAGGAGAGGGAGAGAGAGAAGTAAAAGAAACAACTGGGCAAGGTAAGCCATGCCCACGTTGCTTTTTGCTGAACTGTAATTCTCCATTTAGTTTCTTTCAGCAACTTTAGAAAATAACTCTAAGTCACCAGGGTATTATTTCAATTACTACTTCATCAAAAGAGTTAATATAATTTCTTACTTACTCCCAGGGAGTAGTTTACGCAAAGGGAGAATCTGCCCTAAAATGCATGTGTATTTTCTATCATAAAGTCAATAAAACAGAGGCCCTACACAAAAACATTCATTTCCTCCATCAATTTAGGGCTGAAGTTCTCACTATTTTATACACTTGTAAACGTGGGAATTTTAATACTGTTGCTTAAAATTTATTTTAATAATTGAAGGAAAACACTGTTAAATTCAAAGAATGTTCCAAATAATCAAGCCTTAAATTAAAGTTACTCTCACAGGAGGAAGACATGGGAAATGTATCACTGATTGGTTGGGGAGGTAAGAGAGCTATTAATTTATTAATTTTCATATCTCACCCAAATTGATGGATTAAAGGTTAAAAAATTGAAATGAAACAATGAAAAAGGTGCCCTTAATAGTGTTATTAATCATGTGTTTCCCATTTAGTTTGTTCTTTTATTTACTAATTTAGTCTCTATATTTTATTCAAGAAGATGATACAGAAGAAACATTGGCACACTTGATACTTTTGCATTATTTATCTCATCTTCTTATCTCTAAGCTATTCAATACATCACTTTTTTTCATAGCTTTATAGAGAAATAACTCACATACTATACATTTATCCACTCAAAGTGTGCAATTCATGATTTTAGTGTATTTACAGAGATGTGCAGCATCACCACAATCTAATTTTAGAATATGTTTATCCCCTCTAAAAGAAATCCCATATCCATTAGCAGTCATTCTCCACTCTATCCTGTAGCCCTAGGCAACCACTAATCTACTTTAGGTCCCTGTAATTTTGCCTATTCTGGTCAATTTCTACAAATGGAATCACACAGCATGTGGTCTTTTGTGACTGGCTCCTTTCACTTAGCATAATGTTTTCAAGGTTTATCCATGTTGTAGCATGCATCTGCACTTCATTTCCTATTAATGCCGAATAGTATACATGAGAAGTGAAGTTGCTCAGTCATGTGTGGCTCTGCGATCCCATGGACTGTAGTTTACCAGGCTCCTCTGTCCATGGAATTTTCCAGGCAAGAGTACTGGAGTGGGTTGCCATTTCCTTCTCCAGGGGATCTTCCCGACCTGGGGATCAAACCTAAGTCTCCCACATTGCAGGCAGACGCTTTACCCTCTGAGCCACCATGGAAGTCCACGGTATGGATATGCCACATTGTATTTATCTATTCATCAGTTGATGGACATTTGGGTCGTTCCCTTATTTGGACTGTTTTAGACAGTTTCATACAAGTTTTTGTGTGGATACATATCTATTCAATATATATCTGACTGACACCTAAAAATCAAGACAACTTGCCTTTATATTTCAAGAATGTTATTATGTGCTGTAACACTTTACCTCTGGGAAACAGCTGATATATGGAAAAGCTTCCTGAAGCTCCTGGTCTGACATCTGGCAACAACTCAAACAGCTATATCCATGCACATGTAAAACTAAAGCGATGGAAAAAATTAACACTCCAAGTCCTCTGCCTTTGGCATATCCATCTAGATTCCACATTCCCCATCTTAAAAAGTGGAAGCTAAAACGTGTATTGAAATGTCAATTTGACTGCTTCATCTAAAAAGAAAGAAACTTTTTTATAGCAACAAAGATAATGTTGCATATAGTGTATACATATCAATACAAAGCACATTGTCAACTTATATCCTTTCCCAATCTTGATTGTGTATGGTATGTTGCTTTTTTAGATAAACACTAGTTTTAGGGTTTTGTTTTTAATGATTCTAAATTTCTTCAGTCCAGGAAAAAAAAAAAAATGAAAGAAAGTTTCTTTAATCTGGACTGTTACCACGTATCAAGAATTTTCTCCTTCTCCTCTTATCTACAATGCAAACTGCTCCTTATCTGCAAGCTTGTGCTCATTCTCTCTCCTATGCTCAGATGTCTGCCCTCCTTTCAGTCCTCCTTTGACACTCAGTTCAGATATCACCTCATCCAGAAGCATCTATAACCTGCCTGCCCTCCCATTTCCACACTTGTTCATGCCGTACCACAGAGATTTCTATTGGTACCTTTCCTCTGCTACCACAACAATGTGTAATTTTGTGTTCATGAAGATGCAAGTAAAATAAATTATGGTTAGAACACTTAACATGAGATCTACTCCCAACAAATTTTCAGTTCATGATAGAACATTATTAACTAGAGGCGTACAGCATATCTCTAGAACACATTCATCTTGCATAATTGACACCTTACAACAAATTATGTGTATTACATATGTGCAGATTTTATATCAGTTGACCTCAATAAAGCTATTAAAATAAAAAAATAAAATATGGTTTATTATATATAATATATATTATATACGCCTATTTTACCTACATATGTATATGTCTATATCTATATTCTGTAGTAGGCTTCTCAGGTGGCTCAGTGGTAAAGGTGTCCATCTGCCAATGCAGGAGACCCAGGTTTGATCCCTGGGTTGGAAAGATACCCTGGAGGAGGAAATGACAATCCACTTCAGGATTCTTGCCTGGAGAATCCCATGGACAGAGGAACCTGGTGAGCTAGAGTCCATAGGGTCACAAAGAGTCAGACACGACTAAGCACACATGTACGCATTCTGTAGTAGACCTCTGAGGACAGAAACCAGGGCTTTATCATTTTATTTCCAGCACCCAGAAGGGTGCGTAATCAAGAAGACACTCATAAATGTTTGTTGACTACTCAGTTAGGACTCAGTTGCTTGGATTCTATTAACCATAGGTTCAAGCAGAGAAGCAGCACAAACTTTGAACCTAAGTCTTCTGAGTGCTTTTCAATTAAATCCACAGAGAGTTCCCATAGGACATTCAACTTTCACTAGGACAGTGATTAATGACATCCATGAGAATGGGATTATTATCATGATAATGAGTTCTAAGGGCTTCCCAGGTAGCTCTAGGGCAGGAGATAAAAGATATGAGTTCAATCCCTGGGTCGGGAACATTCCCTGCAGGAGGGCATGGCAACCCACTCCAGTATTCTTGCCTGGAGACTCATGGACAGGGTCATGCAGAGAATCAGAAATGAGTGAAGCAACTTGGCACAATGGATTCTAATATGCTGGGCCTCCTTTTTATCATATAAATTTGAAATGATTTTTGGGTGAAAATCAAGAAACAGAGCAGAAGAGGAAAAACTTAGTGCAGGCTTAGATTCCAAACTCCAGAGCACAAATCTACTTTTATGCCTCTAAACTGCTTGAATAGCTCCAACTTGCCAGTTGTCTACGGAGGTTACATTATAATCATGGTCTCAGGGTTGTATGTAGGCAAGGCTGAATTTGGAGCCTATAGACTTACAGGGCCCTTACAAACTAGATCACCTCCTGTTATAACACATTGGCTTTAGGAACCTAAAAGGAATCATTACAGCTTCATTAATTTGAAGAATACAGCCTTCAATGCCAGGCTGGTTAAAAAAAAAATAAATGTGCAACTTAATTGGTAAGGCATCCTTGGATTGTGTACTATGTTCCAAACTTGAGAAAATATTCATTCAACCAGGAAATGATTCCACAATAGCAGAAGCACCAGCAGGCACAAAGAATAAAGCTGAGAGTAAAAGAGTGAGGATGACATCAAAGGATTGTCAACGTTCTACAGAAGAATAAGGTCATTGATAGAACGATCCTTATTCAGTTTATAAAAACATTGGATTCACCTTTAGTAGGATAGTGCCCTTTCAACATTTACAATTTAATTTATGTCAATGATAATAAAACTTTAGACTTGCATGCCAGTTGAAGTAGAGGGAAAAGAATAGAGAAAAAAGTCATAAATATATAGCTGATTAAGGTTTCCAACTTCCTTGATTTTAAGGCACAATTTAAACAGGAAATTCTTTTTCCAGGCAATTGTCTCTGTTTTTTTTTTTTTAAAACTAGCAACTGAAGTTTAGAGCAATTGCACTATGGAGTGGACAGAAACAAAGAACAGTGCCATTAATCTCATAAAATCATTTCATAATCAGCTGAGTTTATTTGTAAATTTATAATTCTTCTGACAGCCTTTGATTAACTGAGTTAGGAAGAAAGGAATTCTGCAATATAGGTGTGTAAATTCAAGTGCCCATAACTGCAACATGAGTTGGTAATCTTTAATGCCACAAAACAGAAGTCATCCTTCCTCTCCTCTGGAAACAAAATTTACTCAAAAAGAAGACATAAATACACAGCAAAGAAAATCACACAGGGAAATTTTCTTGGCATTGTGTTCTGTGCTAAACTCTTCTGATGAAGACTTAAACCCTTTGAATCAGGAAACCACAATATTTCAAAAATGGAAAGCTGCATTACAAGTTAACGGAAGGCACACCAGACCAAGAGATAAAATCCAGGTTCTGCTTCTCTCTCTTCAGCTCACTGTCCTTGAGCAAGTTTTTTCACCCCTGAGAAACCCATATTTCCTCACGGGTAAATGAAGCTAATCATACCTGTGGCATCTACCTCCAAATGGAAGGCAGACTAATCAACATAATGCTTTAAAACATCTTTTTAAACTTTTGTACTTTTTAAATGACAAATCATAGTGTAGAGCATCAAATTACATATTCAATATCAGTCACAGCCTAATGTGTATCTACAAAAAAGCAAATTATTTAAATAAGACACTGTGGAAAATACTTGTCACTGTTCACAGAGGTGGGTTATGAGGTTTTAGAGCAGGCTCGTGCCAGATTGGGGAAAAGACTGGGTTCTTCTTCACTGTGTGGTCCTGTGTGGTTTTGTCCTGCCCTCTCAGTCAGAAAGTCCCTCTTTTGAGTTGGCTCATCCTTGAACCACCCATTCTTGCTCACTTCTGTCTTTGACCCTCCAAGATCTAAAATCTTCAGTCTTTTGGCTCACCTCCAGGGTCCCAAACCTTCCACCCATTAAAGGTACTGCTAATGTTCTTGTATCCACTTGTCCTCTCCTGCCATGCTCATCTTACCATACTTCCCTTCCACATAAACTCACCTAAACCCTGTTCCCTGAAGTCTGTTCTCAATAATAAATAAAATTGTCTAACCTGACATTAAATACACAGTAATGCAGTGATGCTAGAAAGTTAAAAGAGTTACCCTTCTCAGGGTGTGTTGTGTGTGTGTGTTTTAATTATGTAAAGTCTCTATCTACAAATCATATAAGAAAAATTGACATTCAATTCATAACTAGGTTTAATTTTGTGTGTTTGTGTCTGTACGTACCTTTAAAACTGTAAGGTGGAAATTAACAAAATTTCATGTAAGAAACTCTCTTTGAAAGAGGCAATACAATAATTCTAGACTTCATTTAAAAACACAATTAATTTGGCATTAGAATAATCTTATCTAATTTGAATGAATTTGATTTTACAGATGAGAAAGTTACTGCAACTAAGGATGTATTAGCTGTAAAAATTCTACCATATAAATTCAAATAAAATTCAATTCTCTTTATGTGTCTATTCCCTCCTAAAACAACTAAACTCTGACTTCTTTAAATTCTAAACAAGTAATTGCAGGCTGCTCATCCATTATATCCAAGCACTCTCTCCCTGTACAGGATTCACCATGGTAATAGCTCTTTCATCAAAGCCTAATGGTTTGTTTCAAATAATCAAAGTAGTGTTTATATCACTGTCCTCAGGTGCAACCATTTCTTTTCCCAGAGAGCAGTATGGTACATGCTAATGTCACAAGTGATAAATCAAAGTAAGTACATTTGTTTTTCTACCTCAACCAGTCTATTCAGTGGCACTAACAAAAATACATGTTGGCATTTGCACTTACATTCTATTTGAGACCATCTAGCAATAAAGATTACAGAGAAAAAATACATATGTAAAAGAGATGACTATGTGCAAGCCTTAGTTGTATGAGAAATTTCAGTGTAGGGGTTGCTGTAAATTAATTTATGTGTTTTAGCTAGGGAGAGTGCAGAAATAGAGAAGGATTTCTGTCTTCTACATATAGGAAATCAAACTAGCTTACTCTTCTAAAATTGCCGTATATTTTAAATATTCATTTAGATTGTTACTATCATTACTATTAGAAATAGCAAAAAGAAACTGTATAAGAAACTCATCTGCAACATTACAGATTCAGAAGAGGTCTGAGATATTGAGATCAATATGTCTTACTTCTATATGCAAAATTCTTATTGCAGTCATTGGGAGACACAGTAAAAGAATAAGTGAGAAAGGATTTGGTTACTATTGTCCTGGTGAATTCGCAATGACATTCAGAGCTTTTGTTCTTTGGGTCAAAGGAGGCTGTGAAAGTCTCAAAAGTAGTGTTGAATACATTCATAAAGTAAGGGAACTTACCTGGATATTGATCATTTCCAGTTTCCAGTTCATGGAATAGCACTTTTTAGCAGCACTGGAGAAATTATTAGGCAAAGAGACACAGTTGAAATCTGCCTCCTCACCTACTTAAGCATATATAAATGAGGAAGAAGCAAAGAGAAATTGACAACTGGAAAATAAACTGAGATGAATTAAAGACCCACTATGTTTAACCGACCGGTCTAATATCCTGCGAGAGTCTGTATTCCCTTTCACATTCATCTCTGCTCAAGAAAGTAAATGAGAGAAAAACCATGGGGTCTGTGACTCCTACAGGGAAAACAGGGAACAAACACAGTCTGCAGAGTCCATCTCATGCCTAAATAAAAAATGAAGAGCTACAGACTCCATCTTATTTACCTTTGGGTTTTGGACCCGTAGCATAAAATATATCCTCAGCAATAACACCTCACTCTGTTTTTCTCTACTCTAAGTGATGGTTTCTTCACAATCAAAATTCAGTCAATAGCCTAAGACTGATAGGAGTTATCTCTAGATGTCAGCATGGTTCCAGGGGAACGAACTGACAAAGCAAAGGCGATAAGTTAGGGAATAAAATCCATTTAAATGGTAAGGCGTCTGATTATGTCCCAGAAATATATATAGATCAAACAGTGCTGAAGACGAAGCTTAAGTATAAATGATAAAATGACTGAATAAAGTTAAAGCCTTCTTTTCACCACCACATCAAGTGCAGTTAGGGTAAAGGAAGAGGCATGTCCGTTTTTAAATGTCATCAAAGCTGGAGTTTTCCTTCAGATTTATGGCTACCATTTCCTCAGTAACCCTTAATCTAATTAGAATGATTTTCTGATTCCTAAATATCTTAAAGATGAAATTATTAGCTTCACTCATGTCAGAATAGATTGCTTAAAATATTTAGTACTCATTTAGTTTAAAAGCATATAAAAATAAATACGAAAACTTGCAAATACAAGTTAGTATTATAAATAGTAAGAATATGAGAATATGAGAAACAGTCAAATCTGCTAGTGATTCATTCCAGACTTAATGTTTGTATCTCTTCTACACAGTTTTATATAAAGGCATGTTTTCTTCTATTAAATCATTTCCACATGAAATCAATCCTAATGTAACTTGTTATACACATTATTTTTCATATTTATATATATATATATATATATATATATATGTATATACCCACTGGAGATTTACTATTCTGATTCTGTGAAAGACCCCCTTCCAATGAAAGGCTTAATAATCACCAAATCATGATTAATTTTGTATCACCCTGCTGCATACTGGGATTACTCCCAAATGTTCAGTTTAATTTAAGTACTTTCTGATTCATGAACTGGAGGATAACATACAGCTATAAAAGGTAATCCAATACTAACATGGCCTTAACCCCTATAATCTGCACTTCAATAGCAGGGAAACTGTATAGTTTTGAAACTGTAATCAAGAATTTTTTTTTTGCAAACACACACTGGAGCTGTCCTTTGCTCCCATCTCTTATTAGATTACAATAAAACGACCATGCTCTCTTTATGGTGGGAACAGAGTGACCCTGGGGTGATTTATAATCTTGTGAAACCCTGTCCACACTGCTGACCAGACTTTTTTTGAGGTCACTATCTGTTTCTTCAACTGATGTCTTCCTGCTGTGACAACACTGTTGGAGAGCTGTCAGCACACAAGAATTTCTCAGGCGACGTATTGTCTTTGAATGCATTTCTTGTGTTATTTCTACTGAGAAGCATTAGCGTGCTTGGTGTTTAGACAGTCAAGAATCTTTCGGAGATTTTCTCATTAGTCTAAATCCCGACAAAAAAAAAGGAGACAACTAAATAGGAATAAATGAAGTGGGTCTCTTATTGACAAAAGAAGAGAATATTTATTTCTTCTAAATGTATATCATCGCTCTTGAATACAAACAGTAAGGCAACAATTCATTTTTAAAACAAGCATAATGCTCTCCCCAATAGTAAAACAATTTGACTCCAACATATTAGATGTGGTGAAAAGTAAGCATTAGCTGAAATGCCTGGGGTTTACGTAAACATAAAAAGAAGTGTACTTTGCTATTTTTTAATATGGGAAATGGGAAAAGTTAAGCTAAGGAACTGTTTTAATAGTCATTTCTGATAAGTTGCAATCTCCACTCTTATCAAAAAGCTGCTGTAGATGAGTAAAATGGTTCATTTTTGCCTAACAGCAAAATGATATTTAAAAATCAAGTAGACGTTAGTTAGATTTAGAACGAGCTATTTTTTTTTTTATGTTTTGATAGAAGAGGAACTTCTTCAAATGTAGGTTTTGATCAATATAATTTCTCAACATGACACTTTCCACTAACTGGAATGAAAATGTTAGAGATGGCATGGTAGACAGCCCATTAGTTTCAAATGAATCAGTTTATTTTCTCATTTTGTTTATTCTCATTTTAATGTATTTGGTAAGTTAAATAGGAAAGCTAACACTGAGTTACTTTGTTTTTATGCTTAAATATCGCCTACTGATTCTAAAAAGGGAGGAAATAAATGTTTCTGCATTTTTTTCTTTGTTTTTTTCTTTTCGAGAAAAGGCAATTAAGAAAAGTAAACTGAATTCCTTTTCTTTTTTGGAGAAAATGAAGCCCATATGGCTTCAGAAAGATATTAACAGAGAAGTCGTCCCTCCTTCAAAATGTTCTTTCCTTAGATCTCTTTGAGGAAGAAGTTTTGAAGACCACAAGGAAGGAAAATATTTCATAGAGAAGAGGAAGACAGCCTCTGCTGATGTTAAAAAAAAAAAAAAATCCCAGAATACTGGATCCATGTGTAGCAACTGGGCCAGGAAGATTGGGAAGATTGGCTGAGGGACGCCTGCAGCTGGGGCCCTGGACCTGCTGAGTTATGGGCTCTGTGGTTCCTGGATATGGATCCCATCTACCCAAACACATCTGAGTATTTTGAGAAGCCATGAAGAACTTACACTTCCACACATTTTACTTTGTCTTCCTGTGTCTAAATGACAAAGACCCAAGGTTTATCCTCTACATAAAAGAGGAAAATATACGTAAACTAAACCTACTCTGCACATACCATCACTTAAAGTATAAATGAAACAGTAGAAAACAGAGGTGTAAACTATGATTTATAAACACACCATGTAACATCATGATTTTTATTACATTAACCAATTTGGGGGGAGCAGTAATTGGGGCTTCTCCAGTGGCTCAGTGGTAAAGTATCTGCCTGCTAGTGCAGGAGCCACAGGAGACATGGTTCAATCCCTGGGTCAGGAAGAACCTCTGGAGGAGGACATGGCAACCAACTCCAGTATTCTTGCCTGGAGAATTCCATGGGCAGAGGAGTCTGGCCTGCGACAGTCCATGGGGATGCAAAGAGTTGGACACAGCTGAAATGACGTGGCATGCAATAAGGTTTGAGGGAATCCTCGCTGGCTCAGTGGTAAAGAATCCACCTGCCAATGCAGGAGACACAGGAGATGCAGGTTTGATCCCTGGGTCAGAAAGATCCCCTGGAGGAGGAAATGGCAACCCGCTCCAGTGTACTTGCCTGGGAAATCCCACGGACAAAGGAGCCTGTCAGGCTATAGTCCATGCAGTCGCAAGAGTCAGACACAACTTTGCAACTAAACCACCACCAATGATGCTTGAACTTTAAATATAACTATATCTGAGCTTGTACAAACATCACAACCCAGAGTCCACACCAACTCTGAGATTTGGTAACAGAACCTGAGGGTTTTATAAGCCTTTGAGCCACTGAGATTTATAAGACTATTTAGTCATCTGAACTTTTGTAATTTGGAGATATCATAAAGACCTCTGATAGTGTCATGCAATTTTGACTTGACATCAAATGTATGGTTTTCAGAAGTCAAAGGTAAAGTGAAAGTGAAAGTGAAGGACACTCAGTCGTGTCCGACTCTTTGTGACCCCACAGACCATATACACTCCATGGAATTCTCCAGGCCAGAATACTGGAGTGGGTAGCCTTTCCCTTCTCCAGGGGAATCTTCCCGACCCAGGGATCGAACCCAGCTCTCCTGCATGGCAGGTGTATTCTTTACCAGCTGAGCCACAAGGGAAGCCCAAGAATACTGGAGTGGGTAGCCCATCTCTTCTCTAGCAGATCTTCCCAACCCAGGAATCGAACTGGGGTCTTCTGCATTGCAGGCAGATTCTTTACCAACTGAGCTATGAGGGAAGCATAAGAAAATATTTTAATAATTACTATATTTGACACAATAAATTGTGAGCCCCATTCTTGTTAAAAAACTGCCACAGAGAAGTAAAAGGTATATGAATTTTCCCATATTGCACATGATGCTTAGAAATTCAGTAGACACTAGCTAGAGTTAGAACTAATGCTCCTCATCATTTTACTCATCATTATAAGCTATTTTGAAATGATGAGAAAATGTTTAACTTTACAGAAATATGGACACATTGGTAGTCATAACAGATAAGTTGTGTTCCTTTGTTTCCGGAAGTAATCTACCATTTACCTTCTCCAAGGACTCTTTTAATAAAATAGATGAAAAAAAATCAATTAAAATAGTGAAATGCCCCTTAGGATAAAGTTAGTTCAGCAGTCAGTGCATTTCTCAATAATCTCTTTATCTGTACTGAAGTAATCCACATTTGTGCCGTGTTTTTAAGTACTATATTTTTCATAATGAGGCTGTTTAAAACTGAGCACTGGAAAGAGAATGGGTGCTGATACAGCAAGTGTTATGATATAAAACTGGGGTTATGAGCGAAGCACACACCAGAAAAGGAAAACGTGATTAGAGGCAAAATGGATGATGCAAGGTTCTCATATAACAAACCAGGGAAGTAAGACAGCCTAAAAGACCCTGAATATCCACCTAATCTCTACTATCTAGAGCTATGGTGCCCAAGAGCACCTCTAAAAATACTGTAATGGGACATCATTGCTGGAATCACTACCTCTATAATGGAAAGTAGTCCCAAGAATGAAGCCAGAACCTGAAGAATTCAGCAAATAATTCCACACACTTTTTTATGCCTCTGTTACCTCACTACACCTCTCTCTAGCCTGTGCTTGACCCACTCTCTTTATAAAAGGTATAGTAGCCATTTTAGCATTTCAGTAAGTGTTTTTTTATGCACTATTAAAATTGGTTTAGTTTTTCCCATTTCAAAAATTGTGACTCTCTATTTGCAGCGACAAAGATGGACCTAGAGATTATCATTCTAAGTGAAGTAAGCCAGATAAGAGGAAGACAATTAATATATAATATCACTTACATGTGCAGTCTTAATGAAAAATGAACTTATTTACAAAACAGAAAGAGACTCATAGACATAAAAAGCAAATTTATGGTTACTGGGGGGGGAGGGAAGAGGGATAAACTAGGAGGTTGGGATGAATATATATACACTACTATATATAAAATAGATAAACAAGGTCTTACTGTATAGCACAGGGAACTCCACTCAATATTTTGTAATAACTTGTAATGGAACGGAATCTAAAAAGATTTGCAGGCCTTGTTTATTGAGATGTTTATAAATACAAGAAATGAAGCAAAAAGACTTGAAGAAGTCTTACTAAAAAAGATGTCTTAAGAAGTATGAACTGAAACTAGCTTTTAATCAATTTGTAACAACTGGCATTCATGAGAAACTCTATAACCCTTATTAAAATGAAAATAAGAAACAAGGGCAAGAATTCTGCTCTCCTGGCCTGCCTCCAAGGAAGGTAATTTTGTTTTGTCTGCTCAAATTATCCCTGAGGTAACAATTATCTCATATTTTTTTAAGACTGCTCATCCCTAAACCACTGGCTAGAACCTCTTTGTGTTGGTGGAAAAGCTGCTCTGTAACTCCATGATCCCACGACTTATTTGCCCAGGATGGTCCTAGATTTTACCTGTTGTCACAGCATAATCATTAATACTGCCTGTGTTTATTCTGAGTGTTCCAGTTTGGCCAGTAAATGTTATGGTTGCCCTATGTGCCATCCTGGGTGTGATGAAAATCAGTTATTCAGCAGAAGAAATGTCAGAATGAAGAAGTTTAAAGCATAATAGACTGGCTTTCTAATATTCTACTAAAAATGTTCTAGTACCTTTTAAAGTTACCGAGACATGGAAATTCCCTATTGTATTTAGAAATTTTAATATCTCTTAAGACAGACTAGGGCTTCCCTGGTGGCTCAGCTGGTAAAGAATCCTCCTGCAATGTGGGAGACCTGGGTTCGATTCCTGGGTTGGGAAGATCCCCTGGAGGAAGACATGGCAGCCCACTCCAGGATTCTTGCCTGGAGAATCCCCATGGACAGAGGAACTTGGCCTGCTGCAGTCCATGGTGTCGCACTCACCACTGAGCGACTAGGCACAAGACAAGCTACATAAATAGTAATCACTTGAGTCTATTTACCAACTTGAGAAATTAAAATACTTCTATGAAACTCCAAATAAGGACAGAATCCTTAAATACAGAATTTATCCTGGATACTCAGCTTGGGGTATTGGTAACAGTCTTACCTTGTTTTGATCAGATTTTGCACCCAAAATATCACAAATCACACATTTATTCCTTTGACCATAAAAAAACGTACCCTAATGGAAAATTCTTGATGCTCAATAGGTTCTCTTTAAAAAGAAAGCTCCATTTGGTAGACTTTGAAAAATTCTGCATTTTCAAAAAATAAGGTTAAAATATTAAATAAAAAATTAATACTTAATGTTTATTGAGTAGTTAATATGTCAGTCACTGTACCAAGCCCTTAATAGAAATGATTTTATTTGATATAACCCAAGTATTATTATCTGACTTTTAGAGATGGGTAAGTAGAAGCTTATATTCTTACAAGAACTAAGTTTACAGAAACAGCAAGAGGTAGAGACAGATTTTAAAAATCTAAGTTTTATTTATATGTTATTTCATGTTCTTGTACCTTAGAATTGTGATCAATTTGTAACCTTTCCCTACTCATATATAAGGAAAAGCCTCATTTCACCAACTCTGACCCACACTTCCCTCCTTTGCTAAGCTGGAAATCAAAGTTAGAGAAAACACCAAGAGAAATAAGCTTTATTCAAATGCCTTTGGACTGACTCAAGCACCATTTTCTCAACGAGGCCTCCTCTGACCACTTTATTTAAAATTTCAACTGCCCCAATGAGCACATTTCAAACTTCCCTCACCCCAATCCGATTTTATCATATTTATCACTTTTAAACTATGTTATTTATGTATATATTATGTGTATTATTTATTGTCTGTCTGACCACCCCAACTCTGGCTGCTAGAATATAAGCCCCATGAAGGCAGGGATTTGGGTCAGTTATACTCACTGGTGTATTCAAAGCACCAAGAAGAATGCCTGCTATTTATTTAGTGTGCAACAAATATGCATTGAACAGACGTACAAAACAGATGAAAACGACAATCACTTCATGCATGCACACATATACACATGTACTTTTTTGGGGGTTCTGTTGAGCAGTAAATAGAGAGTAATAACAACGTGAAATTAGGAAAGATTAAAGGCAAAATGCATATGCACCATTCTCTAGCAGCAAATGTAAGGTAATATTTACTAAATATACTCCCTCATTAAAATTTATTTTAAATAAAATCTCTCTGCATTGAGGAATCTTACACATTTGATAATATAGAAAACCTTTTTTTCTTGAAAACTTTTGGGTAGATCTACTATGAAACAGTAACTCATCAACTTCAGTGTTAAAGGCACCCTGTATTTAGAGACATTCAAGGACGGTGTTATTTACTCAGTTGGAGAGTAGCATTTCTGAAATGTATTTTTTAACATTCTGCTGAAGTTAAGTGGTGAGAATTTAACAACAACTGAGTTGGAAATTTGGGTAATGATGATTCCTAGTTATCACTGTCCTCTCCCATGTAGGTATAAAGTATAGATGGGCAACATTGGTTAAACCTAAAATGAACTAAACACATAAACAAACAAAATTGGCCCTGCTTATATTCCCTCACCAATCAAATCAATAGTGACCTTTTTAGAGGAGAAGTCTGAAGGCAGGCCAGCAGACATGTCAGTATGAAAAGTCTAAGCAGTGCCTACTACCAAAGGCTACATGAGCTTAAATTTCAAAATCATGATGAGATTGCATTTAATGATTAGCAAACAGATACAATAGAAATATAAACTCAAAACTAAGTGCAAACTGGTAGACTCATGCAGAATGGGATAATTCTTATTATTAGAAAGCTGACATTTTGAAGTTTGCAGGTAAAACTTTGCTGCTATATATTTTTTGTGCAGCACTGGAGAGTCATATTAATAGAGGAATCTTAACAAAAAGGGGTTCAGTGAGCACAGGACATTATTCTCCAATAAATATGATTATATTAGCTCTTTATTATTCCTGATCATAATTATCTTCTCTTATTTAACAGAGACATTTTGGGCAGATAAAAACTCACTAATTTAGTACAGAAGAGTCTTTTATACAGACTCTAAGAATTAGATTGGCTAGCTATGATTAGATAAATAGAATTATTAATAAAATGAGGATATAGGAAATAAAATTCTGGTATCAATCCCTTGAAAGAAATGTCACCAAAACACAAGTGCATTAAGGTTTGTAAGGCATCTGGTATGAGAATACTGAGTTTAAGAGTAATTCTAAAACAGTCTTAGTTTATTAGTGTTGAGATTGATTTACAGTAGATCATGCGCTCTAGCTTTTTAAATGGTGTCATGATATCCCTTTGCTGTTTGTAATTATTAATGTTGATTTTAAAGCACAATCCTTAACACTGGCCCTGCGTCCTAATATTGGATTTAATCACCCAGCATCAGCCCATGAACTCAGTCTGCAAACTGGATCTGCTGCTGCCTTCCACGGAGCCTAACTCTGGTTTGTAGCAGCTTTCTTACCAAAAGGTCAGCTGAGAGCTTCAGGTGAGCTCTGTTAACAGAGCTCTCATTTCTAATCAATGGTATTTTTCAAATTCTGGTACAGACTGTTCTCATCTTTTGACACTTGTTATTATCACAAGCTTAGAATCCAACACAATAAAGCTATTTCTTAGGGTCACAATCATGACTCAGCAGCATAGAAGACCTGCTCTCTATCAGTCTCTATCTCTGACTGCCATTTAACATTGAATAATTCATAATGGAAAAATAGCTGACCTCAGGGAATTAAGAATGATTTATCATATATGCAGTTTTCAAAAAGGTATTTAAGCCAGAAGACGCAAAAAGCAGTGTTATTTTAAATATCAGAGAGATTATTATAATTTTGTCAATTCATTAATATCAAATCCTCTGAAAATCTCATTTATTATTTGACAGTCACAACCCATATTCCACTTCAATATTTCTCTAAAAGTTCACAATAAAATTGATGGCTCACTCTTGATTTTTCCCTTGAATCCTCGATGTGTGTTTCTGACATCACCTGGATAATTCACAACCATTTTGAACTCAAAGCCTTCAAAATGGAATTACTTGTATTTATCAAAACCCTGTATAATCAAATGTCCTGCTTATTTACGCAATCTCCGAATCCTGGTTTAATCTGTTTCAGAATAATCCCTAGAAAGTAACAAGGGCCATTAATTGTAGATGGATCCTTTGCTAATACTACAAAATTAGGGTAAAGAATAATGAAAAATGAAAAATGAATAAAAGGAAAAGAAGGTGATCAAAAGGAAAATAGAGCAAGGCAATAAAACATGTAAAAAGAATGCAATCAAGTCCTAAAGGCCACGCCAGTATCCGAGCAGATAAATTTGATTTTAATTTTGTTCCTATTCAAGCTTGGATTTCAAGAGAGATATGATTTATGAACTTGGACAAAGACTTTATCACTTTTCCTTCTGTCTAAAACAATGATAAAGAGCAGGTGTAAAATTAAGGAAGAACACCAAAAAATTCTTAGCCCATGTCTACATTATGGTGGTACCACTGTTTTACATGCCTAAGGGAGTGTTTTACGTTTTAGGAGCCTCTAAAGATAATTTTCATAAAGAAGACTTTCATTTTCCTGATAATCATAGTATTTTCTGAAACATAAAGCACACAATGTTATGAAATCACAAGATTTTAACTAGAAAAATGTATTGATATTTATCTATTTACTGTCTTCTAAATTCTGCACTGCAATATTTTCCTCCCAGGATTTCTGATAGGATTAATATAATAATTTAATATTTATATGTATGGTCCAGCAACTCAAAATAGAATTGCAAATGTAATTCTACCTATTTTCTAATGAGAAAGCAATTCTCTATATAATTTCATCTTTAATAAAACTCCAGAGTTGAAACTCTTGGTCTGACAGAATATGCCCATTTTTCTTAGTCCATTGGAAGGATGTTTGAATAGAAACACTTCTTACCATGAATAAACTGTGAAATGTAGGTGAAAATTAAATTTAGTTATAGTTGCCAGCCTTGAGACTGCTCTGGATGGTGGCTGTCTTGCTAAACAAACACGCTTGTTTGTAATACTGGAGACAGACAAGTATTGCTTACTGAGTGAGACTGACTGTCTAGGAATGGGGAAAACCAGTCTATAACTTCCTAAGGTCACTGTAGATCTGCTGCCAAGAAGTTGGTCACCATGGATTTTACACTGCCTGACTATAAGTGCTAATTTTTGAACTCTTTCCCAAATAGGATCTGGCAAAGGATGTTTGTTGAATTCTTACTTACCTTTATGTATTCCTACTAACATCTATGTAGTTGGTGATTTCTGTGGCATTTAATTTTGTCCTCCTTTCCTTAAATCCTCACCTTGTTGGTTAAGTGTTAGCCTCTTTGACTGGCAAGCGAGAAAGCTAAAACTTAAATGAGTATACGCAACTCTCCTTAGGATAAGGGTCTTTTAGCAGTTAGAAGTGTAGGATCTAGAATTAGAATCCTTGAGGTCACCTCCTCTTTAGCAACCACTGCCTTGGGTGATTTATCTAGCTTCTCTGTAACTCAGTACCCGCCTCTAAAATGGAGATAGGACTATCATGAGAGTTAAGTGAAACACCTAGGCTAGTGCCTTGCAAAAAAACAGTATTGATAAAAGAAAAGAAAATATCATTCCATAGTGTGAACTTTATAAAGGACACTGAGAGCTGAGTAAACAAAGTGTGCAGGAAGAGGATGAACCCCAAAGAGACTTGGAAAAATGGTAAAGAATTGAAGGATGATGAGGAACTGTTAGTAGAGATGAGAAAAAAACAGGAAACACTTAAATAATCACCTATTATTCAAATCTAAATTTTAAAAATGTTTATCTTATAACTTACTCAGCAAGTTCGATAACAGAATGAAAAATGATTTCCCAGTCAAAAAGTATCTATTCTTCGTACTTGCTGAAGACTTCTGGATGTCTTCTTAGAACACTAGCAAACAAACTGAGCTCAGGTGAGACGCAGCTCCTTTGATGGAATCTTAATTTCCAATAACGTTTCATAGTTAGTGAACCAGAGGTACTTCTAACATTTCAATATTACAACCACTATCTTATGAAATATGTGTTTGGCTTGTTTTTTACAGCCCTGTGTCACCTGAGAGATTTAAAATATAGTCCTGATGCTTCTAGGACTCTATTCAATTTTGAAAACAACAGTACTCTAAATTCCAAATTTACCACCCTATAATAAAATTTAAGTTTCCCCAAGAAACTTTGCTTGTTTATTAGATCCATACAAGTGAGGAAAAAGTTCAGTTTAAATATACTATATGCCAAGACCCAATTGAAGTGTTCTTTGATGCAATAATGTGTTGGACCAAGGAAACAGCACATCGACCATGCATATTAGGATCATCTGGAAAGACACTTATTATGAAAGTTACAGGCAGCTTTGCCTAATACTTAAACCTGACATGTGTATTTCTTACAAACATTTAAATAAGCACATTGCGAAACAGAGTGACAGTCTCCTTAGAGAAGTCATAAATACAAAGAATCAAATTTCGTAAGAGGAAAGGGCAAAGTCAGATCTTTAAAACAGTGGTCTCTAGCAGAAGTGAAAATGGAGCTGCTTCCTTCAGCCCTTCTCGTCTTTCCAGAGAAAAGTCTTTGCTCTGAATCCTAGCACTGAAAGTTACAAAGAGAGAATAAAGATTTGAGAATCTAAAGAGCATGAACAATTTAAAACAGAACAATTCAATGTACTTAAAATTTGTAGCAGAATTAGTGAATGAATTTACGTCCAGGAATTTATTTTATCTCACTTAATATTGTTTGTTTGAAAAGACAAGACTGTGAGGAAATAGTTCAAATCATGCAGGACAGGCAACCAGGGCCACGATGGGAGGCCATGGTAGAGCTCTGTGATGAGTCCACTAGTAGGGTCAATGAGAGATGGACGTAAAGCTAACAGAAACACCAAAGCATGTGCCACTTTTTCAACATACATTTGATGTAATTTAGCAAACCACCATTTAAAATACAGAAGTCACTGAGAAATACTGTATATAAATCCTATTCTCTTCTCGAATGACTAGGAAATGACAGTGTTGTTCCTGATTGATGCCATATATCACTTATGCAAGACTTTGATGAGACACTAAACATTAACAGAAAAACTCAAAATATTTAGCTCTTACCACAATGAATTCCTTATTTTAACTGTAGATATACTGAAATAATAAGAGTTCCATCACTTTCCTCACATGATACTTACCTGGTGAAAACACATTATTTCCCACACTTGAATTAAATTGAATAGACGTAAATGAAAAAAATGATGCGCCTACCCCACCAAGGGACTCGCACATTGCAGCAGTGTCCTGCAATGTCCCGATCGGATCAATGACCGGTTTTTCATACAAAGTACAAAGATGCCAGAATACCAAGTACTTTCTCTTCTGTGAAAAAGAAATTAGGAAAAAAAAAAGATCTAAAGACACTAAAAAGAAGGGCAAGCTACTTGAATGGAAGAAGCCATCCAGATGGATAACAGAATGGATGAGGAAGTTTATTCCAAAGAACAATAAATGAAGGAAAACAGACACCACCTCAAAGTGTCCATGGCTACCTCCCAGTTTAAAAATGGGAAGAGTTCTCACAAACTCTGCCTATAGTAGGCTTTATCTCCTATACAAGTAATGTGTAAATCCCAATTACATGCTCAGATGAATAGTTCTCAAGCTTTCAAAAACAACCTATTTATACCCATTGGAAGTGATAACCTCTCAGCAATAGGAGTGGCATGGCCACTCTAGTATTCTTGTTTGGAGAATTACACGTACAGAGGAGCCTGGCAGGCTACAATCCAGGGGTTGCAAAGAGTTAGACACGACTGAGCAACTAACACTTTTTTTATACTTACTCTGTTCAAATGGAACCATAAAACAGGTACAGAATGGGAATTAGAATGTGTCAAAAAAGGACTGGAACTACAGCTGAATAAAACCCACTTAACTCAAATATGTTCTTCCCACAGTTAACCATTGATCTAAAGGCATGGATTAATTAAATTAAAATTGCAATTATTTCAAATTTTATCTATGAGCAAAATTTGACCTTATCTATACAACTTGTTTTGCTGTAATTGTCCCATTGATGATAATGAACTAAAGAACTTTTAAAATACACTGTAACAGATTTTTAAGAAATAAAAAGGGAGTAAGAAAATATACTTTGTACTTGGAAGGACATACCACAGGCTTCTAACATTTAGTTAAAGAGACAATGAAAATTAATCTACAATGATAATGAATATGAAATTTAATGTCATACCTGTATTTCTCATAAAGAAAGAAACTGTAACTGGCTTACTCTACATCTTTAATGTAAAAAAAAGTTAATGTTTTCCAGTGAAACTAGTAAATTGCTATAGATTCACAGAATACACTCATTATCCCTTGAATATTTTTGATAAAATTATTTTATTGCCATTATTTTCAAATAACTTATGATCTTCAAACTTCAGTCTAGATTAGAGTCATTAGTTAAGAATCGTTTGAATAGAAAAATAGAAAAGAAAAGTTCTAGAATGAAACTTCTTGAGTTCTGTTCCCTCTACTTGCCTCTACCTTTACCCAGGTACTAGCTGTGTGACCTGGGTCAAGTCAATTGACTGCTTTGACTCTTCGTATCTTCATCTTCCTTTAAAAGCAGGTAGAATCTACCTCTTGGGGCTATTATGGGGAGTGAAAGCGATAACATCTAGCAAATAGTCATCACTAATAAAAGTAACTATAATTTTTAGTATAATGGTAATGCTCTAACTGCATACATATATACTCTTGCTTTTTGTCTGGCATCTCAATTCAATTTTTAGGTACTTGAAAAATTATATTGCTATGATCTTTCATAATTAATCTGATAGATTAACTTCAATTAATAATTTGATTAAAATAATAAAGTATCAATCTTAGTAAATTTTGCATGTATGAAAGATTCACAAAGTTTAAATATTTGTGCTTAAGCTACTGAAAGAACATGGGATACATTCCAGAATTTAAGACATCTTCTATTATGCTGAAGAACTAATGTTAAATATGCTTTCATTTTGTTTTTTATTTCTACATAAAAAATCTAGAACCTATATACTGCATCCATGCTTTAATTTCTTGGTTATAACTAAAATACTCCACAATTAAGAATCTCATAAGAGCATTTTAATAAAATTCAATAATACACAAACACAAATTCTATAAGAAAGTCATATATTTGTAATCAATGTCCCATGTGCCAGAAAGTACCAGAGCATTTTAACAAGATAGAGACAAGATAATAGCCTATAAAAATCACAGAGAGGTAATTATTAGTCACCAGAAATTAAATTCCTTCAAGCTTCAAAATTAATTGATGAGTTCAAGAAGTGACGAGATTTTCTATCAACAAGCATCTCCTTAACTGTATTTAAAACTGTTAACAGCAGATCACAAATATTTCAAAACTTTAGCTGTTCATACATAAAGGAAGAATGCAGCAAGAGATATCCACCTAGATTACCCCTCCACTAGTGAATTTTAGACATGAGATGCTTTTGTAGACAAATGCCAAGGAGAAAATCAATCAGATCCAATTTCAACAGCCTACTAAATTTCACAATATAACAATGGAAGAAACAATGTGTGTTACACAATTTACAAAAATGTCAAGACGTGTCATAAATCTAAAGACAAAGCAGAACAACAGTATTCTGAGATAGAGAACATTATATTATATTGAAGCATTCACCAAATAATTGGCAGACACCAAATTTTATGTTAAGATCCTTGAATGCCTATCTCAAATTTATTTTCAAAACAGACTCCAGAAAATAGCCATTGGAAGGATTTTGAGATTCTCAGTAGAGAATAATTATTATAAGTTATGTATTTGGTTAAAAAAATCCTACAGACTTAACTAAAAGGAATGCTCTAGGCAATTTAAAAAGAAATCAAAGATTCAATAATACCTGACTTAGAACAAAGAAAAGGAAGAAAAACCTGATGTAAACTTCATAGAATCTCCTGTTTTTATAGAGAACTGCATAGCAGTTACTACAGATATTGGATGTCATACTCCAAACAAAATTAGTTATTCCCTTTGCAGATGCTATGGCTATATTTCATCTTTTCTTCCTTTTTAAAGATTTTGTCATGTTAAACTGTTACTTAACATATGTTTGAAAGTTAATGCCAATAAAAACTTAATAACCTTATATTTATAAAAAGGCTGTAAATTTTCAGAATTCACAAACTCTCCTTTTAAGAAAGAAGAATTTAATTGCTATGATTTTACTGTTACTTCCTTAAAAAGAGAAGAGTGTGACAGCAAGAATCAACGTAGGTTTTTTTTCTTTATGTTTTTGTGCACTGTTCTGGTAAAAGAAGTTTTAAAACACAACTGGGTAAGAACATTTAGGATCTAGTCTCTTAGCAACTTGGAAGTATATATTAATAATTGTACACATTACATTTTACACAAAATGTAGGTTATATCTCAATTTTTAAAAAGTAATGGGGATTCTGATGGCTTAGATGGCAAAGAATCTGCTTGCAATGCGGGAGACCTGGGTTTGATCCCTAGGTGGGGAAGATGCCCTGGAGAAGATAATGGCTACCCACTCCAGTATTCTTACCTGGAGAATTCCATGGACAGAGGAGCATGGCAGTCCATGGGGTCTCAGAGAGTCAGACACAACTGAGCAACTAACACACCCACACAGTGGGAATTCTAAACAGATAACAACTCTTAAAAAGCACTTTACTATTGCTGAAGTGCTTTCAAATAATGACTATCACATTCCTATCCTCACATTTTAAAATAAATAGAAAAGTTATTTTCACTATCCTCATTTTACATTTGACAGTATGAAAGTTCCAGCTGACTAATCCAACATCTCCCAGGTAGTCACTGATAGAATTGAAACTTGAAATCAAGTTTCCAGACTGTTCTTATAAATCCGAGTTGTCTAGATTAGTAAATCTCAGATAATAGCTACAATAGCAATGAAATACTTCTCTCAGAAAGTCAAAACAATTTCTTTTTGAAATAACATAATGATATTTTTGTGGAAAACAACTCCCAAAATTACATTTGATAAAGCTTTCAAAACTTAACTTTCACATATGTATTGAGAATTACAATTCCTTGCTAACTAATAAAAGTGAACTAGAGAAGACAAAAATGTATTAGGTGATGTGACCCAATCACAACTGCTTTATTCATCACAGCCATGTTCTTGAGATCTGAAAACATTCAACACTTGACAGCATATTAACAGTTTCAATATTGTGGACTTCTGTTCAGTTTGCTATGGGCAAGAGACCATGCCTTTACACAAGCCTGGTGGATCGATTGGTCTTTGGTAGAATCTTAGTTTAAGACTCTTTAAAGCACTGATTTATGCACAATTGATCCGATCAGCCATGCAGTCAATGTGATTTATTAGCTAAGATGGCCAAAACCCCTTTTTCTCCTTTTTCATGCAGTAGTAATTCACCTCATTAGAGGGAGAATCATTATAGGAAGTTAGTGAAATAAGAAGTTGAACCTGCCAGCCTGACTCCTTATTTCCCCACCAACTATGGACCACAAAACAGTAATAGCTGGTTGCTAAACTCAGAACTTCTGTGCACGCACGCGGAAGCCAGTGTACTCTCACTGTGGCTAGAGATGGATGAAGCGGATTAAAGGTGGTTCTAACCTTCTTCCACTATGATACATTTCCAGAGAGCAAACTTGTCCATTTACCTTCCTGAGAAACTCATTCATTTAGTTTCTAGCACACATTTTTGTCTTTATTTAACCACAGTAAGACAAATGACTTGTATTATTTTGTAATTATGGTGTTTACCTAAACATAGGACTGGCAATGTGTACACATGTGGATGCATGTGTACACACACACACACACACACACACACACACACACACACTCCCAATGTTACAGGAAATCCGATTCTGAATAATTCACCTATGGGCAGAATACACATTTGTATTTGCCAAACACTTAGATTTTTCTATAATATTTGGAGGGAAAGTGTCTATAGATTTTATTTGTGTAAGAGCTCCTTTTCTCTCTTTAAGCTCTATCTCCCAGCCAGATCCTTAATTCTAAGGTTCCACTGACCACTGATTACCTCCTTAAATATTTGTTCTTGTTGTTCAGTTGCTAAGTCATATCCGACTCTTTGGGACACCATGAACTGCAGCACGCTAGGTTTTCCTGTCCTCCACTATCTCCTGGTGTTTGCTCCAACTCAGGTCCATTAAGTCAGTGATGCTATCTAACCATCTCATCCTCTGTCACCCCCTTCTCCTCCTGCCCTCAATCTTTCCCACTGGGTAAGATACAGTCATTCCATGAGATGGTTCTGTTTTAGAACAGAGTATTGACTCACTATCATCTCTTCTTCCATTTAATATGCTGCTGAGAGCTCAAAACTCAGAACCTTTACTCTAGTTGCCTCACCCATGCATTTCCATTTGACTTAGTAGAAATTCCACATATCACAGTGATTTCAGGGGATGGGAGCTGCTAATAGCTGCTACCTCAGACCTTATCCTTCTTGAAAAGAATAAACACCCTGCCACTTCCCTGCCTGTCCTCACCCACACTATGGAGGTGATAAATGAAGATGCAATACTCTAAACTAAAGATTTGACAGCCACACATCAGAGTGATTAGGCAGTACCACAATGTTGTGAGGTGGTCCATTTTTTCACTATGTGCTATAAAAATTGTGAATAGCTTTGATTTAAAAATCCAGATTTGCTTAAACCCCACTTATGTAATTTCTGTACAAAAGTCTACTATGAGGTATACCTTTGATTCACTTGGATGAATGGCTCCTTAATAATATGCTGAATGAGTGCACAATTTTTATGCTGGTGCTGAACTCTGTTTCAGTAGGACAAGCTTTAAAATAAAGCAAAGAACAAGGTAAGCTACAAAACATATGAATGTTTTTATAACTCTCACAGAAACTACAGCGCCACCTGTCCTTATTATTACTAAATCAGCAATGCCAAAATGCCAGCAAGTTTAGCTATCGAACCAGTTCAAAAGAAACACAATATGCTGTGTATGGATGAATTTATGGGACTGCATATTTGTAACCATGGGCTTTCCAGGTGGCGTTAGTGGTAAAGAACCCACCTGTCAATGAAGGAGACATAAGAGACTTGGGTTCAACCCCAGGGTCGGGAAGACCCCCTGGAGAAGGGCATGGCAACCCGCTCCAGTATTCTTCCCTGGAGAATCCCATGGACAGAGGAGCCTGGTGGACTAAAGTCCAGAGGGTCACACAGTGTCAGACACAACTGATGCGACTTAGCACAGCATAGCATATTCGTAACCACATATTCAAAACCAGAAACCTTTATTGAAAGAATCTCAGATAAAAAATTTGCAATGTCAAAAGCACATCAGCAAGAAAAAATATAATTGGGGACCTGGAATTCTTATTCTCATTTAATATTGGGGGCTAACTTATCTAAACTTTTCTTTACTCTTCCCTATTAGTAGCGATTAGTTGAAAACACACAGATTTTCCTGATTTAGATTTTGTTTCAAAACTTTGGCTGAATTATTTTGATAATTGTTGCTGTTGCTGTTGTTTAGTCTCTAAGTCATATCCAACTCTGCGACTCCATGGACTGTAGCTCACCAGGCCCCTTTGTCCATGGAATTTCCCAGGCAAGAATATGGAGTCAGTTATCATTTCCTTCTGCGGGGGATCTTCCCAGCCCAGGGATCGAACCCGTGTCTCCTGCACTGGCAGATAGATCTTTTACCACTGAGCCACCAAGGAAGCCTCATTTTGATAATTACCTACTTACTAAGAGAGTTAAAATTTCATGTTTATAATACAGTTTTAAATTTACATTGTAGTTTACATTTGGTCTGTTGTAATAATATTAGTAAAATTCCATTGATTCAGATAAGTTCAATTTTCCAAATAAAACTTTGCCTAAGTTATTAATGGCTTAAAACCATATTTTCTTTTCCTTTAGTTAACTGTATTTTTCTTAGCACCAGTTTTATAAATAGAGTAAGACACTCCAGGGAAAATATTGAGCTGTACCTAGTGGCTCTCTGGTCATTGAAATCACTCACTCTTTAGACTTGTGAATCACAAAGCACCCACAGCTCAGCAAATCCCAGAATAGTGCATGCCATGTCATGTCTTTCTGCTTTAAGATAGTCTTCGAATTCTATCCTCCCAATATAGCTAAGCTCAGTATTGATGAGCACAGCAACAACTGACATCAGTCTACAGAATACAGTTCTGCCATAAACATATACTGCTACTATTTAAAGAATACAAATTTATCTTAATTTGGAACTACTTGGGATAAATATTTTAGTTTGAGACCCCAAATGTTCTTACAATAGTGTCTTGTGTACCTTTGTTCTAAAGTGAATGTATGGTCTAGTAAAATTCTCAGTGGGCTTCTGCATTGTGTTAAACAGTGAGTGTACAGTCTCTGCTGAGTCAAACTACACACTTATATGGTAAGAGTGCCAATGAGCATGTTTCATCAGACGTTCCTGGAAGCTGTCTGGCCAATAGGAAGGGTTTGAAACAGTTCCCTAATCACTGTTGAAATCACTGATAGTACTGTCTGTCCACACTATGACAGACAAAAGCTGAAATGTATTAAACATAGCAATCCATCATCCTGCAGATGGAAAGCAGGAGCCAGGCGAGTTCAGAGGCAGTGACTACCCGCTGCTTAACAAAGGCTGGAGTCCTGACAGTTCAGTCCCTTCCTACCTCCTCACTACCACCCCTCCATCTAAGATGAATGAGTGTAATCAGTGAGGGAGAAAGCCTGCTGAGGACTTCAAATTCAAACATTGTTACATTTAAAGTGCTGCTTTTTCCCCCTAATCAGAGCTGTTACTGGAACAGTTTTCTCCAAATACAAGGAGATAGGTATTTAAGTAAATGAATTAAATGAATAAACTGTATATTCAAGAAAGCACATCCTTAGAAAATACTGCACTGGTATGCCATGAAGTTTGGAGAGCCTGTTTTGAAATAAAGATTTGATACAAACATAAAGGAAGTTTTTTTTCAAAAGTCACAGTTAAGGTTACGTTTACATTGTTTGAAGCAACTTAATAGTGATGGTCTCTTTGAATGACCAGGGGTTTATTATCTTTAAATAAGCACCAAATAGAAATGAAATGCTGTTTGCTAAAGTTTAGCTCATTTCGCATACTTGCGTCTAATATGGACATCTGAGTCACAAAATAGCCAGAGGGAGGGAAAAAACCCTCAACTGCTAACAGCACATTAACAAAGTGTAGAAACCAAAGACACTTCTCTTTGGATTTCAGCCTTGTCATTTCCAATTTTCTGCTCCTCGGACATGCTTGTATTCAAATTCTGGAACATCTATTCAGCATATCAATCCTAATTAGACAATCTGGGTCTGGAAAGGATGAGAGCTGGGTCATTTGCATAATTTAATCATAAATACTCAGTGATACATATTTCCAAATGCATTTGTACAATTATCTTTTCATCCTTGGGGCAATGGTATTAATATGATTAGGCAATATTTCTGGAAAAAACAGACAAGTATGCACTCTTTTTAACTGCAGCTTAGGGCGATATGAAAAATTAATTAATTTCTGAAGAAAATCAATTTCTCTACGTGACCACACTAGACATTGCTAAACCAAGACTCGGAAAGCTCTCTCAATCACTACATTTTATCAGACGCTTCCAAATTCTGATCAGTATGTGAACAATTCAATAGAAAAACTAGTAATATATCAAAAAGTATCTTAAATTTTGAAGAGATCTGTCTACTTTTCATTTCAGGAATACTACCATGCTTTACTTCAATGCATTGTGATTTAACCAGTCAATGAAAATCCTGTGCTTTGGGTGTGAACTTATCTTGAGTGATCTTTTATTAATGCACATTAACCAATTTCAAGGACAATAGGATAAAGTTACCTTTGAAATGCTTTCTCAAGCAATGGATTTATGTTTATCTAAAATAATCTTCACATGAGACTGTTTATTATGAAAAAAAATTAGGTAAACAAATTTATCCCAAAGAGTACCATGGCTATAAGAAAAACATTTTAATATACTTAATAGAGATATAAGAACCCAGGTGGCTAATCTGATTTTTTTAAAAGAGATTCAGCTTTGTATGTTCATTAGTACAAAAGAAAGAAGTCACATTTGTGAGTTTAAATGTGCTATTCTTCTCTTTTCAAATGAAAAAGTAGAAATGCATGCAAATATTCAATATTCATTTAATTTGCATAAAGGTGCTTGAACAAATTTTTGATTCTAACAAGCTCATTTTTCATGCGTTTTGTCTTTCATCCTAATCTAGCATCTGTCATTCCTTTTTGAAGTTATTATCGGCCCAATTCCCTCTTGGACATGGTTGCTGGGTGACCGGTATCTTAGCACCCACTTTGACAGGAACAGATGTGAATCTGATCAAGAGATTTCCCAAGAGTACCTGAAATCACAAACAACTTTTGTGAAAAACAAACAGCGTCCCTGTCATGGGCCCTTATTTAACCCACTCCCCAAAAGAAAGAGCAAAATAAGTATACCTCAGATCAAATAAATACCATTTGAATTTCGTTTCCTAAACTTAGGAGAAAATAAACAAAAATCAATTCTATTTTCACACTGTTGAATTGGAGGAATCCAATTTAAATATCAACAGCTCAAACACCCAGCTTAGATAGATATTTCCAGGTAAATACGAATTTACATTTCATGAAAGATTTCACTAGAGTGCCTACCAAACAAAAAGAGGATTTATTATGAGGACAATTTAGATGATAAAGACATTTAAGAGGATGCAAGTCCGAAGACTTCCTGTATTAGGTATGATGTAAAATTCTATGAAACATCAAGGATCACTCTACTTAAAGAGAATTACCTAAAATATAAAAGTTCCACCTCTCCTTTCACGCATTTTATAGCAAGATCTTTTAAGCGATTTTTTTCTTTTTTGCAGTTCACTTGGTGCCCTATTAGTCTTTATTGGAAATAGGGCTGCAAAGTGCCACTGAAAGACGAAGAAAGAAACTTCACATTATCACCAATACAAAATTCAGAATAGGTTGCCTTTCCTAAACTAGGTTCTTTGTAAGATGTGGTCGAGTCACGTGATCTACCTCCTTTCCTTCCTTTCACAGTCAGGGAATGTGCAGAGCAACAGCCAGGTCAAATCCCCATGAAACTAGTTGGGTCAAACTTGGAAATGAAAAGAAATATTTGTTGCCTTTAGAAATATGACATCAGAGTGATCTTAGGAAACATCCAAACGAAGGACTTAATTTTCAGCTTCATTCAAATCATGTCAAGGCAAGGCAAAAATGTTAGCTGACAGTGAAACTTAATTTTTTACCACATGACAGCGAATAAAAAATAATAAGCAACACGTTTAAAACCCTAAATATTTTCTCCTTTATGATCACGACTTATGATGGTAAGAAAGGTGGTATACCTTCCACTGGAAATCTCTGTGTTTTTCCCCCAAACTCCAAGAATTGATTGTTACAATCATTCTTATTAGGAATTTTTATGTTTGGTCCTTGTTAATAAAGTAACTAATTATCCAAATAATTTTATTAGTGCTAAGTGAAAAAATAGTGAAAAGTCTTTGAAATTCTTTCTAACTTTTATTTTAGAAGGAACTTGCTAACCTCAATTTCAAGATCAATCATGGAATAATTTAACCATTACAATGGTCATTTCATATATGGGAGTGGAGGGTATATATGTATATGTGTTGCTTTACCATTTAGAAAATGTTTCTACATATACAAGATTGAGAGTAAGTCATTCCATATGATGAAGTAGGTTCTAAATCTAATGGTGGTCATTTAATGTTGCCAGTTATAAGCAAAGAGATATTATAATCCTACCATTTTATATTAGTCATCCATTTGCATATATGTGATATGGCATTTTGATATTCCAGAAATTAAGCAAATGATTAACATTACTTTTCCAACTTAGGCCCAGTCCACATAACTAAAACAAAACTGGCTTTTATGTATGCAATTTGTCAATGATCTCCTTCATTTGTTACTGCTAGCGGCAAAAGTAGCCTTCTGGAAACACTTTCAAGTGATCCAACTAAAAATAAAATAAGAAACTTTAACCTTTTAAAATTTGAGTCTAAGAAAATAAAAATATGTTCATATAAAAATCTGTATTCTGAAATGTAATCACAGGGAATAACTCCCTGGGGAAAAAGTTTTTTCACCTACTAGGACTGACTTTTCTGTGACAAGAAATTAATAAAAAATACAAGGTAACCGTTTTACTCTAGGATGCATATTTAAAAGTTAGATATTTTACTTTAGAAAGTAGCATCTTAGTCACATGTGAAAATAGCTGCAAAATTTTGATGCCACTTTGTCTTAACTGTGAAATGTCATTCATGAATAGTATTTTGTAAATTTCCTAAGAATATATAGTTATGAAATTTGGGAGCTAAACAGGTGTTAACAGAAAGAAAAATCAAATTTGACCCAGAAGGCTCCAATATTAAGGTTTGAATTGGGATCAGTTCATTCCTTTCCCATGGGGTAACTTGTATAAATGTAATTCTATGGTTTCATAAAAGCAGGTCAAGTTTCTATCCCTGGGGGTCTTTTGGCAATTTGAAGCATGGAAGCACTGTTCCTGGCTACAAGTTCAAATCTGCATGTACTGTCAATAGTGTGAAGACAAAAAAAAACAATCTGTCAAAAGAAGACATTATTCATCTTTGATTATAATATACATTTGTCAGAGCATTCTTAGAAGGTATGAATAAAGGTGTCAGAGGTCATAAGTCATAAAATATTTTGAAACCATTTTTACTAACTTATGAAAATATATGCATATAAGATGATGCAGAAAGGAATGTGAAATATTTTTACTTAGATAACTAAATGCAAAGATGAACTTCTTACCAAATGTCATTTTACAGTTTACTATGTCCAAGTGTTTTTTTTTTTAATTCTTCAAGCTTTAGATGAGGTAGTCTTTTAATCAATCACTATTTTATTAATATAAGCTCCTTTCTACTTTGCCAAAAAAAATGCATGCATGCCTGCACTTTTCTCAATGATGTAATGACTTGACAAATGCCATGGAATGATTGAGAAAGTAATGGATTTCAATTTCACTGGACCTCTACCAGGTGTTTTCAAAGACAATTACAGTCCACTGCAAGAAGTGGTAATACACATCTCCTTATGTAGACCTGCAGATTAACCCATTGACCTCATTCCTAACTCATCTCATTGATGGCAAAGCTTTTAGAAGAGCAATCTTTTTTTCTTAGATTATGAAATTGTTTTCCTATCATTTATCCACTGATTTTAAAGGATATGCTTGCTCTAAAGTGCAAGCAGCAAGGAAATAAACCAATAAAAGAAATAGTGCGATAACATCAAGCACTTTAAATGTTCTTCAATAGTATACAGATTCTAGTACCTAATAGTTTAATGGCAATTTCATACAAAAAAAATTATCAAGTATAAATATTTTTCATGGAGGATTAAAAGTATATCTAAGATCATAAAATATAGGTCTCGGAAAATCAAATAAGTGTTTAATCACTATCTTAATCACCATATAATGTTGTATTTATAATTACAAAACATTTAAATATAAACTGCATCTTTCACCCTAAATTAATTTTAAATACAGTTTTCTGTGGTCATTCACTAAAGTCAAATGTGTTTTTCATGTGTCATCTTATATTAAATAAATTATAGAAAGCAAAATTAAGCTATTTTTATAATTTGTCCTCTGTCTCTATGCTCTAAATGCCTTTTATGTGCATGTGTATGTATGTACATACACATATACATATATGTAAAAGCTTTTCTAACAAAGATATTATAATTACTTAAGCATAAGCACATAGACCACAAATGAGTTAAACTTAATACAAACAAAAACATCCATCACAAAGATTTCTAAAATACTGATAAAAATTTTACACTTGTTGCAGCCACAAGAACATCCATCCTAGTATAAAATGTGTGATTGGTGAGACTACAATTTAAAATGCTCCAAGTTATTCACTTAAAATCCAGAGGCACTATTAAACTACAAACTGCCTCACTTAAGACATAAATATCATTTCCAAAAAGTTAAGCTAAAAAAATCAAATATTTTAAACATAAAATAGGAATTAATACTGTAGAATACATCAGTATGTTTTAAGAGTGCTATGATGGGTTCAAAGACTAGCTACACCTTCAGTGATTTGTTTAAAACTAAGCAAAATGTTTTTAAAAAATGAGGCTATGAATAAAATAGCTCACCTACTGTTGCTATTAATACAATTTCAGAAAACAATCAGCTTAAGATTTTAACAAAACACTCCTCTGCTTGATGTGTGAAAGTCACGAAATATTTCTTAATTAACATATTCTCGAGATTTTTAATTATCTTTACTTTAAAAATGACCATATTTTTTAAACTGAATTAGTAAGTTTTCACTAGGAATGCTTCTGTGTTTCCATAATGTAAAATAATTCTCTGTCAACTAGTACTCTTTCTTTCCTGATACCTTTTCCTTGTCCTTGAAGAAACGTCTTTCTTTTTTCTGTTGTGACTGGAGAGGTAATCTAATTATTTAGAAAGTTTTGATACCATATATAAATTCAAAGATAAGTTACACTGTGATTTTTAAATACTTCGTTTAACTCTCCATTAATTTATTCTAAGGACAGGAAAACATTTCTCAGTTCTTCAATGTTACTAACCAAAAGTAACCAAGCTAATTTGCTGTCCATTTCACTATTTGCTTTGAGAAAATCATGCTTGAAAAGCATATTCAGTTTTTTGTCAAACATATACACTACCTTCAAATTCCACTGCATAAATCTACTTATAGCTAAATTATGATTATTCTCAAGTTATAGTCAATAATTTCTATTTCCTGCAATAAACATGCAATATACTCTAGGTACTGTGTTCATCTTAGACAACACGTTTTAAGATGCTTCAGTTAAACAGTCTTTTTTTTTTTTTAAATCATTAC
Organism: Okapia johnstoni; assembly: GCA_024291935.2. Classification (NCBI taxonomy): domain Eukaryota; kingdom Metazoa; phylum Chordata; class Mammalia; order Artiodactyla; family Giraffidae; genus Okapia; species Okapia johnstoni. The sequence continues at coordinate 34,119,891 of CM044321.1, read as the reverse complement.
TCTCTGAAACTTTTTTTTAAGGCAACTGGCTATTCAGTGTGTTGCCATGCTGCAGAGTTTTAAACACTTGAATATATTTTTAAGCAAAAAAATATAAGACAAATTAAATACACAGTGAATTTTCCAGTTTAGTAAGACGTCTTTGACAACTTTCACTCAAGTCACGTATGTTTAAATGTGTAAAAGAATCCCAGCTTGATATCCTGGATCAACTCCAAACTAATATGAATCAGAAAGCAATAGGGCCACATCTTTAACAAAATTTAGTCATTGAGCATTTGGATATCCTATTTAGAAAAACCTACATGCAAATTTTTCTTAATGAGTGACTTAGAATCCTCTTATCTTATAAAATAAGTCCAAATTAGAATACACAAGAAATTTAAAATGCCCCCGGCTTGAGGTTTCTGATTTTGGATCAGATTGTGATTAGCATTATTCTCTATTTATGGTTATATGTACTTAATAATTAAAATAAATATGTACATTCAAGTTAGACAGGTATCTGTAATAGACACACTCAAAAATTCTCAGAAACCTTCTCAAAGTAAATAGGTGCATCAAAATAAAATGATCCACCATTTAAACCAATAATAACTAATTATAGACTTAAAATAATAACTAATTACTAGACCAACTATAAATATACTATCCTGGTATTCTGCTTTTCCAAAGAAATAATTTGGTAACCTAACTTAACTATTCTAATTGAGTCATTTCTATTCTGTGACATATTGTAAAAAGGAAATGTCAGCAATTAAGTTATTTAAAGGACAGCTAATGTAGCAAAAAATTATTTTTGATTGGAAATACTTCTGACCAATTGAGGAGAAGGCAAGTAAAGGAATTTGAGGACAATGTGGACTCACAGAGGCTCTGGTATGCAGAGATATATGAGATTTATGCAGATCAGAGCCTTTGATAGTCCACTTACCTAAGCCCCATTTGGTGGGTTTTTTAAAAATTCAGGTTTTCTTCATTAAGAAGTAAATTATTGAATATAACAAATATAATGGAAAAGAGACCCTTAATGCAGTCTCTAAGTCTGAAAATATAAATACAAATGTATTTTTAATGTATTCTTAGCTAGAATTTTTAGCTGCAGCAGTCACACACACAAACACACACACACACACACACACACACACACACACACACACACGCCTAACCAATCACAGTGCAGTAACTCAGTAGTTAAAAGAATGACACATGCTGGCACATGCTAAGGTCATTCGATTCTCATAACAATTCAAACATAAAATGACAGAACTTAATATTAAATACATATTAAAGCATCCATACAGTTAATATCAAGTTTGTCGCAATTTTTGCTTATTTTAAAGGTATATAACGTCATGTGATTTCTCCCCCTGGTGAGCAATCTGAAAATAAATCCTGGAAAGATTAAATTCAGGCAAAGTTGAACTTTTTAAAGAACCAAGTAATGAAGACCTTAAAACCAAAATGTGTAGTGAAATCTAAAAGACTCACCTGCACCTATTCAGAAAACATATTTCAAACTAAATTCCTCAGATAAAGATTCAAAGGGAGACATTTTACAACCTGTGAGAGTTTCATATCCTATTGTATTTTGTAATACATGTGTTCTATGTTGCTAACACAATGCAATTTAAACGATTATTTTATGTGATTAACAGAGGCAACTGTGCGAAACAATTTAGTAAAATAACTTGGAAAGATAAAATAGTACTAATTGACAGTCAAAGCACAAACCGTTCTTAAAATAACATCTACTTGGTTGCACATTAAGCTAATTTACAAATGCTACTTACATTCCAAAAACAAAACAGCAAATGAGAAACAATAAAGCGTATTATGTTTTCGTATGCTAGTGAATCACACATGGTAAATCACCAAAGAGAAGAGTTATTTATGCTCAAATCCAGCCAAGACTTTAATCAATATTGGGTGTCACATCTCAGGAGGCTGGGGGAGGTAGTGAGGCAAAAAGAGAGTGGCTAATATTGGTCTCAATAATTTATACGCAATTTCCATGATATGTGGTAGATTAAGCAAAAAAAAAAAAAAAAAGCAGATTTAGACTAATAAAATGAAGTTAAAAAATTCTGTCTTACACGTAAATGCAAAAATTTTATGCACGAAAACTCTGAAAATCAGCCTATTTTGCAGTTTATTTTACATAATACTTGAAGCTTCACAAAATAAAATACTATATACAAATCAAATTAAGTCTCTCCCAGTATTAACTGCGGAATTCAGAAAGTAAACAAGTATGATCTTCATAACTATGTGCACTTTGTTACAATAATGAATATAATATTATCGGAGACTAACTCCAAGAGAAAAAAAAAGAAAGATATTATCTAAAAACTCAAGAATTTGTATTTTTCAACATAATTTGATTAAATAAGGTAAACCCAAGGTTAGAATACTCTTAGATTTTATTTATATATTAGCCATTAAACTGGAATTAACTAATATTTAAAAAGCGTTCAGATATAAGTGATAAGACCAAGCAAACTTTCACATTTTAGGTCTTATTCTTTTAATTATGCCAATATTCTTTTTGAAATGTTATAAAACGAAACATTAGGCTTTATAGGAGCCATTAATCGACTGTAATACAAAAAACTTCAAAAGCATAGTCTCTTCATTTGAAGTAATTTTTTTAATTTCTCTGTGCCAAGTATCATAATTATCTGTGAGAAGTGAGTCTGTATTGTGTTGAAACTTTCTACACAGAGGCATAAAGGCATAACTCCGTGCCACTGAACAGCATGCAATGAAGGAAATGTTAAATAAATATTGCCATTTTTTGTTAAAAAAAAACACTTCTGACAAAAAGAAGCAAGCCAAGAATTAGAAAATAGTTTATACTTCTTATACTAAACTTGCATTCATATATTACTACTGAACAAAAAAAGACATGTAAATTCTCTCAATTTGCTGTCCATAGATGTTATTGACTTTTAAGACAAAAGAATACAGTCTGTGAATAAATGTCTGATAAAACTAACTGGAATCTTTTCAAGTTAAAAACTCCACAAATCTAGGTCTATGTAGGACCCAAATCACAAACTGGTTTGGAAGATCCTGAGACAAAATCATCTTCTGGCAATATTCAAAGAAAAATTCATTTTCGATAACAAAATAGAACCAAGTCACTTTTCATTACCTGAATTCACAAAAAAGCGAATCCTAACCCAAATCTCCAAACAAGCAACTGACTCAGATAAACAGAGACTTGACCATCTCCATAATTATTTTTCTTTTGTTGTTGTTGTTTAATGGTTACCAGTTAATTAAGTGACCTCTGTTGCAACAGCCATGTTCATGCAACTAATGTTTAGTTTAAAAATAATAATTGGAGGAAGCTGATCAAGGTCAGACTTTGTCCTTTGACAACTTTTAAATATATTTCCTTATATTTTTCTTTCATGTTTTGAAACCCCTATTTTATTTAGCTTTACTATCAAGGAGGTGACAGTCTCTGTTTCATCTCCTTGTGGTAATGACAGATGGCTTCAACATTTATTCTAGTGTTCATAGATAGCACACTAATGCAATAGCCCCAAGCAAATTATATGCACTCCGAGTTTTTTTTTACTAACTTACTGAGCCACTTTGAGCAAGTTTATGAACCTTTCTTTAACATCACTTTGGTTCCTCAGATTTCCTGGTATCTAGACGCTATTAAAAGACATAGTTAGATATATATTCTATAAAAAGTTGAGAGTGCTAAGATTTGATGTTTCTTGCACACTATGTGTGTATTATTTCATATAGTTTGCCTTCTTGCACTGTTCTTCTTCTGTATAAATTATTCCTTTAGATAGTCTCTTAAGTAGCCAGAGGAGAAAGAAACAAGAATGAAAGAAATCAATATATATAGATGAATGAAAAAGGATCTTAAGAGTAAGGGAATAAACTGGACTTGAATGAACAGGATAATTTTAGTTTGGGAAATTCAAGATGAAAAATATTTTAGCTATTGCTTCCAATGTAAAGAAATAAGGCAATAACACTTGTAATTATTCCTAAAAAGTAAGGCATCACAATGCAAACAGTGTATTTTGGTGAGAGTTCAGTGATAAGTTTTCTGTCTTCTTAGTCAATGGCAGAATTAGGGAAACCTAGATATCTGCAACTACACACCTTTTTCAGTATTTACATGCTATTTAGGCTTGAGAAAGTCCTGTACTTCATAAAAAGATCAAAATGTAACAGTAAATCAACAAATTTACCACATTTAACCTCAAATGGAGTTCTGGAATAACACATTTCATTGTAAAGTATTAAAACTTTAGAGTACTGATAAGATATTTTTGAAGGGATAAACAGTTTTGCTGGATTTAACTTTTCTTGGTTCTGAAAGTTTTAACTCCGGAGCCTTTGTTAACCTCAGAGAAAAAAATAAATATTTTAAAATTCTCTCCTAGTAACTTTAAGAATATTCTCCAACCATATGGTGAGGACTTCAATTCCAAAACCTAAGCAGAAATTTTAGAAAAAAAAAAGCATCAAGGAAATAATTGTAAGAAGTGTAACACTACCCGTTTAAAATTGATTATAACTTCATAATCTTTGAAGCAGTTTTTCCAGCAATTTTTTGTGTTATCTGAAATAGCCATTAATTATCTAGTACAGTGTGAGCTATGAAAAATACACAAAGAAGATTCAAGAGCAGAGTGGTTTGGTTACTAAAAAGAAAAAGACCGCTTCACCAATTTACTGGATAGGTAGGCAATTTTATCACAATCTTATCTGAACTGGCTTCAGATTTCAACCAGCATTCTTTATAACAACTTCGTAACAATTTTCTGCCCTGATTTAAACAACTTTAACCGTCGATTTTATATTCTGTACACCCAAGGTCTCTAATTATCTCTGTAAATGACGTTTAGTGATCAAGATTCACCCTCAATCTTTACTGCCACCTGTCCATATTCTTGGGCACGCGCGCACACACACGCGCGTGTTGAGCATTCACCGAAAAAGAGTAGAAACGAAGGTTCAAAATCCAGATAAACACCCATGCCCCCCATACAGAATGAAGTAAACACGGAGAAGAGTTTCTGGCAGCGTCAGGATAGGACATTTACTGGATTGGAGTTAGAGCCTTTCTAGTGTTCCCAGGGCACTAGCCAGAAGTCTTCCTCCAAGGAAGGAATAGCTAGGGGCTTTTCTACCCTAGCTTCCTTCTCGTCTAGTCCTGCGCTTCTCTCCTTCCCGCCTCAGTTTCCTCAACTGTACTAGGGGCACACATAAAAAGAAGTAAAACTCCGTTCCTCCTCCCAATCTTTAAACTTATTTGGAGGGTACCGAAGTTTCCGCACAAATTTTGCGCGCAGTTCCCACGCGCTCACTTCGAGACTCCAACTTTCCCTGCTTGCTTTTACTCGGCATCTCTGAACTTCTCCTGCAGCCAAAGGTGGGGACAAGGCGGCACAGTGAGAGTGGGTGGAAACGATCACTTCTACCCCGAAACTGACAAGTTACCCCACTCCCGCCCCCTCTCGGTAGATCCTCCCCCAGTGAGCGTTCATTAGCATAAAACTGGTCCGGCCGGGCTCAGGGTCCCTCGGCCTCCAGGATTCGCGCGCTTTGCGGGACTGGAGGAGCCACGGCACCGGTATTCAGGTCCACAGAGCATCCAAGTGCAAACCTGCACCTGCTCATTGCGTGCGCTACTAACCTTAAAAAAGAAAGAAAGGAAGGAAAGAACAGTTTGGAGAGAGAGAGAGCGAGACAGCAAGCTGTTGTCTTCCCTCCCCATGTCTCCAGTTCAGCCGCCAAGAGTCCCAGGCACTCGGTCACCTCCCCCAACGGCAGGAAGATTGCCGGTCCCCTCGCGCCTGCCCCGGGCAAACGTACCCCTTTATCTTCTTTGCACACACACGCGCGCGCGCGAGCGCGCGGACACACGCACAGATGCGTGCACACACAGACCCCTCCCCTCCCCTCCGCAGGCTTGCCCTCGGGGCTTCAGGGCTGAACTCAGTGTGGGTCCCCCGGGATTACTCTGGCCTCTCCGCCTCTGGGACCGTCCCCCTCCCGACCTCCAAGTGACCCACTTCCTAGGCTGCCTCGCGGGGCGCTCACCCCTAGCGCGTCTTCCCGCTCCACGAACCCCGCGGGGCAGGGTTACAACCTCCCTCCGCCCCCAGGATCTAGCCCCGCGTCTCCGAGCAGCCGGGCCCTTGCCCGGCGCCTCGCGGTGGAACCCGGGTCCGAGGGAGCGCGCACACACTGGCAGCAGCGCTGAAAGGGGTCCCCAGACGTCCGCGCAGCCCAGGAAGGGCGCTGTGGCCCCTGTAATGGCACCATCCGCCTCCTACCCACCCCGTCCACCCCAAGACTTGGGGCTCCCGCCAGCCACATCTGTGGAGCCCCCGCGTCCGGGCGAGCAAGGGGCGGACCCGGCCGGAAGAGTGCGATCTGGGCCGGGTGAGGTGCCAACTTCTCACAGAGGTCGGGAGCGGCCGGCGAGCCCCGAGGAAAGGGAGCAGAGGGCCGCGTTCGCCTGGGGCGCGCGGAGAGAGCGGCGCCAGGCAGAGAGCGAGGGAAGGGCGAGGGGACCGGTTGGGAAGGGGCCACAGGCGGCGGAGACTCCCTCCCCCCTCCACCGCCGCTCTGGCTCTTTACCTGGCGTTGGTGCAGTCATTGTAGAGGGTCTCGAAGTCCTTTCTGGAGATGAGTTTGCAGCGGTTCACTCCGGGCTGGATGGCGCCCAGTCCCCTCAGGATGCGAACCTGCTCCACGTTGCACACCACCGGCGTGATCTCCAGCCGCTTCAGCTTGGTGTAGACCGTGTGCAAGCCCCCCACCAAGTGCTTCAGGAACAGGTCGAAAGCCTGGGGCAGGCAGATCAGCTCGCAGCCCTCCACCGTGAAGGAAGCCACTTTGGCCCCCCTCAGATCCACCATTTTGCACTCATTATTCTGTGGGGTGTTTTCCACTGGGGACGGGGTCGAGTACACGGGTTTGCCGGGGAGGGGGCCGCAGCTGCTGCTGCTACTGCTGCTGCTACTGCTGCTGCTGCTGCTGCTACTGCTACTGCTACTGCCGCCGCCGCCGGTGCTCGCGTTGATGGGGGTGCTGGAGGCGCCAACGCCGCCGCCGGCGCTGATGCTGCCGCCGCCGCCGCCGCCGCCGCCGCCGCCGCCGCCGCCCGCGGTCGCCAGGCTGGGGTTGCAGCCGCCGCCGCCGCCTCCGTTGCCCCGCGCTGCCGCCGCCGCCGCCGCCGCCGCCTCCGCTGCCCCGCGCCGCCGCCGCAGACGGTGGAGGTGACTGTGCCCGCCGCCGCGGCCGCCGCCGAAGCGATGGGCTCCGGCCGGAACAGAGTTGGCCCCGAGGCCGCCGGGGGCCCGATGGACGGAGCCGGAGACGAGGTCGCAGATGAGGTGGAGGTGGTGGTGCCGGAGGAGGAAGCAGACGTGGAGATCGAGGGTTGAGGGGGGACCAGCTGGGTCGGAGGGATCAAAGCCGCCGGCACTGCCATGGTCACATATAAGGGGGAAACAGAAGGAGGAGAAGCGAGGGGAAAAGTTGCCACACACACACCCCCGGGGAGGGCGAGGGAGGGAGAAAAAGGGGAGGGAGAAGGAGCTAGGGGGCCACAACCACCACAACTCTGGGAGAGAAGAGAAGAGAAAGGGACAGAAGGGGGGAAAGGAGGTGAGGGTGAGAGAGCGAGCGAGCGCAAGAGGGGCGAGCGCGAGTGGCGCTCTGGAGAGAAACGCACAAAAGTGTCCCGCAAGTCGAAATGTGAGTCCTCTCCGGGGGCTGGGATCGGGGGTTGGTGGCGGGGGGGGGTGGGGCGGGCGGGGGCGGGAAGGGTCGGCTGTGGTTGTGTGGGTCCCGCTCTCTAGCACAAAGTTAAGGATGAAGGTGAAAAGGAGGAGGTTTGAAGGACTTGGGTTCTCCCTGGCAAGTACATTGATCAAAGATTGAGAGGGGAATGACAGAGAGAAAATGAGCTGAAAAGTGCAGGCTGCCGGCTGGACGAGTTGTTGTTGTCACACGGTGCAGAGGGGAGGAGCTCCGGAAACTTGAAATACCCTTTGAAGCCGCAAAAACCTCACTCACTAGTATTAACCCAAATTATCCAACCAGGAACTCGGAGCAGAGACTCCGAGAGCGCGAGACCCAGGGAAAGAGAGAGAGCCGGGGGGAGGGAGGAGGGGCGGGGAGGGGGCAGAATAAGGAAAGAAACTATGGGAGGGACCGCGAGGAAAAGCCGAGACCCAGAAGTGGCGATCGGAAAGAGAGAGCATCTACTTTTCTACTACCGTTAGATTGCATGTCTTAATATTCCATTTCGTCCACGAAGACTCGTAATTTTTTCCAAAACCTTCTAAGCAATCGCCTGCCAACTTAAAGAGGAGCCAGAGCGCTCCGAGCTCTCCTTCAAGGGATTTAGGATGTATCTTGGCTTGTTTTTGTTTTGTTTTGTTTTGGCAAGAGATATAAATGAAAACACATCCCCTGACTTCATGATTATTAAGAAATTATTTTGAGGAAAATCCACACGAAGCAAAGCGTATGTTTTCTGTATCTGATTATTTTATCTGTCGACTCAACTATTTATTTGTTTAAAGATAGCGAAAATTCCAGGAGAGTTTTCAAGTTGTGGGGGAAAAGTCAGTCTGAAATAGCTTAAGAATCATGGAATGCTCTGTATTCAATTCTTTATTTCCTAATAGATTTTGGAAAGAAATGCTTGCTACAGAAATGTGGATGGTTCAGGATAACTTCACTTTCGCCCCAAAGGTCAGAAATGGCAATCATATGAAGAGAATTGGAAGCGATCAGGCACCCCTGAAGATTTAGAAAGTGTGTGTGGGGTGGGGGGAAGAATGCACTACTTTTTCTTACCTAAAACTCTGTAAGTAATTAACCTGTCTTGCATAGGCGCCAACCATCTTCTCATCCTTTAAGACCTAAGGCTAGCTGCTAATGTCTTATTTGAATAAATATATATATGTGTATGTATACATATATACGTACACATATACTATATACGCGCATATATTTGAAGACTATCATTGTATTTTGGGAAAGTCCTTCTCAATTTGCAGAAATATGTTCTGTAAATAATGAACAAAAACAATGCTCACTAGTTGACTTGTAAAGGCAGAAAGGGTAGCTATGCTTAAAAACATTGGGCTGAGTTAAGGGTCACTCTCTTCCTCTTTGCCTTCCTCTTTGCTTTTCTTCCCTTTTCTAACTTGTTGCATGGAAGTGCTATTTATTCAAAAATTTTGACCAATCTATGATTTGAACACAAGTCAAGTCTGTTCTCTGTTTCTATCACTAGGAATCTTAAATAATTAGGCTTTAAACCTGTCTGCACATGTTCATTAACTTCACAAGATAGAAACAATGCTTTAGCATTTGACAGATTTCAAAAATAAACTATTAGCATTGGATTCACAGTTTAGTATTGAAATTATTATCACATTTCTTTTTATCTTTTTAATTCTTTAACCTTTTTGAAGTCTACTGTCAAAAGGTGTAGGAAATATTAATAGAGAAACAGGGCACTATTGACTAATTTGTCTAAGTTTATACTAAACTTTTGGGGATAAAGCAGTTATATCAGGAGGCTTTCCTGGGTCATAAGAATTCAGAAAATTGATTGTTGCTACAAAGTAGATTAACTTCTATAAGATAGCTAAAGTGTATACAGTTGTTTTGCCTAGTTAGCCAATGTAGTTTGATATATTCAGAAATCATTTATATCAATTTTCACTCTTCTTATCTGACTTCAGTTTAAATTAGGGATTGGACACACATCACATAAATCAGAACACTTCTTTAAGTGTTTATGCCTGTTTTGGACAACAATACCTTTTTTTAAAAAAATTCCAAATGACTATGTTAATGAGCAGAGGTGAGGAAGAAGATATTAAGTCCTAAGAAACATTTTATTTTGGAATTGCATACACAACTTAAATAAACTTGCTATAGTTTTTAAAATGTTAAACTAGTTTCTTCATTTTAAATTCTAGTCCTGCAAATGGAAAAAATTGAAATTAAATGCCCAAATTTGCTCTAAGTATTCTCATTTCTCACATTTCCTTAAACTGTCACTCACTCAATACCTGCCACTCTCAGAAGCCACGGACAGGGAGTAGTGATAGCTGACCATGCCATAATCCCACCCAACATCAAAGCAAAGTCTAAATTTTCTGCAGGAAAACCTGTGTCTCCCAGCACGTGCTCCATTCAGAGGCAAGCTTGGAGAGCTGGCCCCCACCTGAGTGGGAGCTTCCTCCCCCTCGCCCCCATCTCAAGTCTCTGAACTGTTTTCTTTGGTTTTGTTTTTGTTTTTTAGGAACTACCACTTACCCCTTTGATCAAACAATAGGATTAGAAAAGGCACATAATGCAAATTAAAATATTCAGGAAAGAAAATCCTGGAAAAAATTCAAAATTTTTCCTTTCCTGGTTTTTTTTTTTTGAGAAATATTACCGATGATTAAGGCAAACCGTATTTCATAACAGCAGATAAATCAACTGCACAGATTTCAAATTCCCACTCTTCGTAGCACATCTTTAGGTTTTCAAGCTTTTGTCTTGTTTGTTTATTGTTTTCCATCTCTGGTTGGTTCAGGTCCTCTCCTTCCATCTCCTCCTCTCCAACCTCCACTCGATTTGCATAAGCAAAACTCAAAGTACTGTAACTGATATTAGAAAATTCTCCCTGTGTGTTGTGAAGACGTATTGTGCTGAAATCAATAGGACTGTTTAAAATTCAAAGACCTGCAAATCGTTCTGTTTGTCCTTTGATAGGGCCTGTGCTGATTAAAATGCTACCAAGAAAGCTTAATTGCTGCACTAATTAAGAAGTCTTTAATTTCTTTCCTAGGATATCGTTTGAAGCTGAGCTTGTACCAGTTCAGGGAAGGTATTTTCTTCCCTCCCTCTGCCCCCTCCTGGCCCCTCCCTTCCCCTTCCCCCTCCTTCCGTGGCCCCGACGATATCCCTGTGAATGGAAACTAATAGAGAGAGTGGTCTCAAGGCTCACCATCTATTACTTAACAAAAATCGGCACAGAAGACAGAGTCCACTGCAGTAGGAAATGCAGTTTTGAGAAGAGCTGTAAGGTTGCAGGAGACAGTGAGGAAATACAGAGTAGCTGTTGCAGCAAAAGTCCCGGTGAATACCTGGGTATTCAGGCACTTTAGCCTGAAGATGAGGGCATCCTATTTGGTTAAAAGGGACAGTGACAAGGAAATGCTTCTGTTGAAACAGAGAAACATAAAAATGTACTTTCAAACCTGTGGTTTAAAAACGAAGAATAAATCTGTAGAAAGGTGGACTTAGAGTTGGGATTTGGTGAGTATCATTTTATTTTCTAAGTATAAAAACAGGAATTCTATGGGGATTCATTTTTGACCCTTTTTATAACCCAGGGAGGCAGAGCACTGTATTACATCCGTTCCATCTTTATCTATTGACCTATTTTATTCACTGATTTCTCAAGTGGGGAAACTGACTAAATGATTTCACAAAGCTTTCTCTGTAATCAATAGTCATTTTTAAGGTTTATTCATGCTGCATTATAATTCTGGTAAATGACTGCAAAGTAGAAGATTGTAGGATAGATACAAATATTGACAAAGCCAGGATAAGTCATGTCTTTAAATCTTTAGGGCTTCAATATAGAAATTGATATAGTTAATACTGAAAATGGGGATTTCATTGAATATAAAAATACTAAAATGATTGAGTAACTCTTAAAGGCAATACATATCTGAATGTTTCTTGAACATCTCAAAATTTCCTGAAAGCTTTAAGTATCCTCTTTTTACACATCACTAAATGAAACAGAAACAATTTAGAAATATGCAGAAAGGGGAACAAGAAAAGGCTCTTCACAATTTCATTCTTTTATTTTTTTCCCCAAGTTCAATTAGAAGCATGCACAGAAAAATACAGATGTATATTTCAGATAGATACTGAATTCCTTTCAGTGACAGGACAAGGAGATAACATGCTTAATAGATTCAAAGGGAGACTTACCATTCCAAGCACGACGTCACTCTAATTATGTTTACTCTAATTGAAAGCAAGGTTTTTTGGAATCTGAAATTACTTTCAGAATTTTTTTTTAAATAATGCAAGTGGATCAAATGTTGATCACAAGCATTTCAATCTTTCAAAATGTATTGGAAAATTAAATGAAAAGTGGAGTTTGGTACAAACAATGCCCCAGGGCAAAAAACAACTAACACTAGATTTTCCAGTCCAGCCATAACACAAATCAATTTGAGCACACTTCTATGGCCAGACTGCCAGATTGTTATGACTGCTAATTCACTCAATCAAAGAGTGCATTAGCACACCCGGCACAAATAGCTTTAACAATAGGGTGCACTTCTGAACAATTCTAAGATATAACACAACGGAGAAGTAAAGAGGAAGATCATTTTTACATCTGCATATGTACTAATGGACCTGTTTCTCAACAGAAAAAAAAAAAAAAAAAAAAAAACAAGACAAACTTCAGGTAGAGGTTTATAAAACAGCTCTCCAAGTTTGGGAAATCTAGAAAGATAACAGGGTACCAGTAGTTGACTGACTTTGTTAAACGTTTCTCAGGAGAGAGTCCAAAATGATGTTTGCCCTTCAGTAGTAAATCATTGAAGATGGAGAAATTATGCCAAGTAACTCTCTCAAGCCTTTTTGACTCAGTCACAGGGCCTCACCATCAGCTCAGCAGATAAACCCTGACTACCTTAAGCAAAGACTTCTCTACTTTTATGCTTCCTGTCTCTGCTCTCCCCACTTGGGGTTCCAACTTCTGATTTAGAGTCTCACTTCTACAATCTCCCTCTTTTCCAGTTCCTGCCTTTCCTCAAACAAGGAATAAGGCTTTTATCTCAAGGATACATTCTCTAATCAGATGCAGAGAGCTTGGTGATAAATTACCTAAAGGACAGAAGGTGGGAAGCTGAACACGCTATAACTTGAAGCACTCAAACTTTGTATTACAAACTTTCATTCTTAATAAAGAAGTGGTTAAAATGATTATAAATAACTCAGACTTGTTTTCCAGCATGGAAATGCATGGACCATATGTATGCTTACTGAATACATACAGTAATTAACCAGTCATATTCACATTTACCTAGATGTCAGAACCAAATGACACAATTTGACATCACTATTTCCTCCCTCAATCTTCTATCCTGACACCCTTTTCTCCTGGTTCAGAATGAAGGGGACATGTGGCCAAAAATACTTTGCTGATTATGGAGCATATTGTAAGAAATCTCTAAACTCAAGTCGAGGGAGAGAAGGAGAATAGTTAGAGGAACAAAGAGGAGAACAGTTACAAAGAAGAAAATCATCATGGATTGGTTTACCTTATCCACACTGCATCATTCCTATGACAAGTAGTCAACTCTGTATAATGATTTAGTTATACTCACCCATTACTACTTCCAGCACTAAGCGTCTAATTCCATCTGTGGTCTGTGGATTGGTATTAAGAGTTGTACAGGCAAATATTTGATAATAATAATAATAAAGTGAGATCATGTTAGAGTTGGATTATAAAGGTAAGCCACAACAAAAATAGTATAAATTGAGATCAATTCCCTTCACCTCTTAAATCAGGCCATGATGAGGATGGCAGACGGGACTGAAGGTCAACAAGTCAGGCAGATATTTAAATCTCTAGTTTTCTAGGAAACATTGGACCTTCAATTGCACCTTTTCATATATGGCATTTTCTAATTGTCATACTCCTTTCTCTTTAAAAAGCCAAAAAGTCATTTTTCTCTAAAGAAGTTCAGTATTGGGACTCACTTGACATAGTTGGACAATAGTTGTACATAGTTGGAAATGGAGGTGGAAAGAAGTCATGTAGTGTAAATGCATGTGCAATTTAAAACATAAATTATGGTATAATTTGCAATGTTAGGAGAAAAGTATTAAACTCGATTATAAAAGTTTATGCTGATCCACTGTCTGCTTTTCTGAGGTTGTTTGTACTTATTATCTTGGTGGTTTTTTTTCTCTTTGCTTTATTAAATAAAAGAAGAGGTCATTGTCCAGCAAATAGCCTATAAAAATTGTTCTATTTGAAGTCAGAAATTTCAAGGATTATTAAAAAAGAATAAACTGTTTATTTATTTATTGCCTTTCAGAACAAAGAGATTTTTTTCAAGTTGAAAGAATAACAATTGCCACCTTCCAGCTCAAGATCTTGTATGTCAAGTTTCAGCCCAGAGCAAATTTTTACAACAAGTTATAAACCCCCGTAACAGAGGGTTTATTATAATGGAAGTGCTGACACAACCTTAACTATAGCGTTGTAAACGGCTATGCTATAATATCCATTAAGCAGAAAGAAAAATAAGCTGGCTGATCAATAATTTATACAAAGAGTACCAACTGCAGACATAATAACTGTAATGTTTGCAAAGCAATCTCTCTGCTCTCCAGGCCTAACAGTAAACGCAAACTAGCAACGCTGTTAATTTCCAACTCCTACAGATAAGAATACAAACAAATTACTTAAAATTATATTTTGCTCAATATTTAGCATGCCTCGATGGGATAAAATAAAATTTAATTATGATGCAACTTGTGCCGGATGCAAAGCTGTTTTGTTTCCCAGCACATTTTATTATGAAAGGACATTCATTTGGAACATCAATTATGGGGAAATAGTATGTTTCAGTGAGTTGACTTGGGTCAGGCAGGCTCTTCTAAGAGTTATTCAGACATGGAAACAGATTGACACTGTTTAACTTCAAAGAAAGTTACAGGGTTTTACAGAGCCACAACCTGAAATACAATCCTGTGAGCTCTGATCGGAGTCAACTGTCAGTAAAAACACACCTTGTTGTTAGAGTTCATGGGAAAAAAGACATTGGTTTAGAAAATGTGGCCATCATTAGCAACCAGTGAATCCTGAAGTGCTCAATTAATGGCAAGCCTCCTTTGTGTAGAAGTGATATGAGTCATTTCTACCTAAAAAATGTAGAACATAAGGTGTGAGCATTATCTTCTTTTCTGGAAAATTCTGAAAAATAGAATTTAGTGGACATCCATATTTGTTACCGCTTTGCCTTTTAAAATGTTTGTGTAGATGTGTCATTTTGATAATTTTGTTTCTGTTGATGGCTTTTAAAGCAAGAAAAGAGGATTTAAAAAGAGTCGAAGCAGGGAGTGGAATTGAAAGATCCCAAAGTGCCCACGATGTACCTACTCAAGGCTGAACCGGACCGTACATTTCTGAGGTTCACATGTCCATCAGTCTTTTTGTCTGTTCATTTCCTGGGGGTGTGTGGAACCCAGTAGAACGAAGAGACTTTGCTATCAAAGTTGTAAAATGGTATATTACCCTGTGAGCAATTGCACTTGGAAAGGAACCAGTAATTTATATGAGAAGTGTTTAAGATTGCCTGCTCCCTCAGTGATCCATGCCAGGTCGGTTCCAGTAATGCCAGAAATCAAAAGGAGGTGCACATCCCTGGGAAAGAGACACCTTATACGCCTTAAGAGCTCGTGAAGGGAAGCACTCAAATGCCATTTTCTCAAATGAACTGGTCATTACCATTTAAAATCCTGAGGGCTGTGAGACTGGGGAGGAGGGAAAGAATTTTTCTTTTGATTTAACAGGGCTCTGAAGTCCTAGTTTTAAGGGGAAGGTGTTTTGTTGTGACTTATTCAGCCCTGTGCTTTAGCAAAGGTTAAATCCTGACACAGAAGTGCATTTTCCAACAGCGGAATGGAAAAAGATGAACACAACTGCTCTGAGAATGTACCTGGCCATCTGAAAAATACACCAGTGAACTTATTTACAAAACTAAAATAAACTCAGAAGCACAGAAAACAAATTATGGTTAACACAGGAGGTGGGGAGTGACAGAGAGGGAGAGAGAATTAGGAGTCTGGGGTTAAAATATACACACTACATACATAAAATAGTAAACCACAAGGGCTTTCTGTAGAGTACAGCTAACTACACTCGATGTCTTATAACAACCTATAATGGAAAATAATCTGGAAAATGTATATATATATGTATATATATATATATATATATATATACACATATATATATACACATGCATGTATAACCGAATCACTCTGCTGTACCCTTAAAACTAACACACATTGTAAATTAACTCTACTTCAATTATAAATAAAATAAAACATGCTTTCAGCTTAGGTGTTCAGTCGTGTCCAACTGTTTGTAACCCCATGAACTGCAGCACGCCAGGTATCCCTTTCCATCATCATCTCCTGGAGCTTGCTCAAACTCATGTCCATTGAGTCAGTGATGCCATCCAACCACCTCATCCTCTGTCATCCCCTTCTCCTCCTGTCTTCAATCTTTCCCAGCATCAGGGTCTTTTCTAATGAGTCAATTATTCACATCAGGTGGCCAAATTATTGGAGTTTCCTGCTTCAGCATCAGTCCTTCCAATGAATATTCAGGACTGATTTCCTTTAGGACTGACTGGTTTGATCTCTTTGAAGACTCTCAAGAGTCTTTTCCAACACCACAATGCAAAAGCATCAGTTCTTCAGCATTCAGCTTCTTTTACGGTCCAACTCTCACATCCATACATGGCTGTTGGAAAAACCATAGCTTTGACTATATGGACCTTTGTCGGCAAAGTAAAGTCTCTGCTTTTTAATATGCTGTCTAGGTTTGTCAAAGCTTTTCTTCCAAGGAGCAAGCATCTTTTAATTTCATGGCTACAGTCACTATCTGCAGTGATTTTGGAACCCAAGAAAATAAAGTCTGTCACTATTTCCATTGTTTCCCCATCTATTTGCCATGAAGTGATGGGACCGGATGCCATGATCTTCATTTTTTGAATGTTGAGTTTTAATACTTCAACTATAAGAAAAATAAAATATTCTTATACTTCAATCAAGACTAAATAAAATTTAGAAATTAGCTGTTAAAAACTACCAGTACAGAGAGTAATACATGCTCTGCTAATAATATCTATGCCAGGTTCTGAGTTGTTATTATTAATTTTTTGTTTGACTTGGTTATCCCATATCAACCCCTCTCTCCATCAGTTTACAGGAGAGGACTGTGGGACACTGGCAGGGTGCTGTATAAAAACTAGTTTCTGGGAATTCTTCACAGGCCTCCTTATTCTGGTGTAACATAATCAAAGTACAGACTCTGAGTGTACTGGCATTGAGGGAGAGGGTTGCACCACTGCCATCCTCAGTCTCAAGCTTTCCCCATATGTTATAAAGGCATTTTAGTTTTTGACCCAGAGTTCAATTCATTCACATGCCCAGCATAACCCCACTTGAGTGTTTAAAGAAGGAATTAGGAAAACAACCATTTCCTATATAAGTCGGAATTTATAATTCATTGATTTGCTCAGGACTCAGCCTGTCCAGGAATCTTTGCAGATAATAACTATCACCGTGCATTCCGATGGGTAAGGCAATTATATTAGGCTTTTACACTTGTTGATATGTTTCTCTTCAGGTGGTCTCAAGTCATTTCCATTCCTTTCAGATAGAGAATATAATGCTTAGCCCTTGCTGAGTGCTCAATAAAAGTCAGCTGGGTAATTAAAACTGCTTCTACATTATGCTGCTCATTTCCTTTGTCCCCAAATTGTGTAAACTGCTCATTCCCCAAATCCTATATCATTTGATTCAGACCAGGATATTAAAGACTAACAAAATTTAGTTATGCTCATTTCCGTTCTAATAGGCCATCAAGTTAGAAAAATTCTTGAGGCAAAAATTTAGAAATGCTAATAAATTGGGTTTCAAAGAGCTGGGAAAGATAACCTTAGTCCTATAACAAAGGTTTGCATCTGAGCCCCATAAAGAACATCTCCTTTTTTTAGTCATTCAGGAGTCATTGAGGAGTCTTCATCAAGACTGAACATATAAATGAAAATATACTCTAAAGGGGGCTTCTCTGGTGGCTCAAATGATAAAGAATCGGCCTGCAACACAGAAGACCTGGGTTTGATTTATGGGTCAGGAAGATCTCCTGGAGAAGAGAATGGCAACCCACTCCAGTATTCTTGCCTTGAATACCCCATGGACAGAGGAACCTGGCAGGATACAGTCCATGGGGTCGCAAAGAGACACGACTGACCGACTAACATTTTTTTTCCTTTATCCTCTGAAACGCTGCTACAGATGATGAGAAAAAGTAAGTTCGTGTGTGAAACTCTGCTTCCCAAATGTACTGCTGCTGCTAAGTCACGTCAGTCGTGTCCGACCCTGTGCGATCCCATAGACGGCAGCCCACCAGGCTCCCGTCCCTGGGATTCTCCAGGCAGGAACACTGGAATGGGTTACCATTTCCTTCTCCAGTGCATGAAAGTGAAAAGTGAAAGTGAAGTCGCTCAGTCGTGTCCAACTCTTCGAGACCCCGTGGACTGCAGCCTACCAGGCTCCTCCATCCGTGGGATTTCCCAGGCAAGAGTACTGGAGTGGGGTGCCGTTGCCGTCTCCGTCCCAAATGTGAGTAAGCAGAAGGTGTAAGCAACTATTTGTATAGTTTTAACACTGCCGTCACTTCAACATTCATAAAAAACTCACTTATTTTTTATATAGGTCACTGAGGACGTAAGATGAAAAAGATATTCATGCTGATCAGAATTTCATATTATTATCTCAGTTGCATCTTTTGACTATAACATCATTGAAATTTTGTGTTAGGGGAGTCTGCAAATCCTTGGATTACAGAATTCATCACATCATTTCCTCTTCCAGTGACCATGGTTTCCTCTTCCAGAAACCATCACAGTTGGTTCTCTGCTTTTCCCCTCAGAGCTCAGAGGCAACCTCAGAACATTCCCAGTATGGGCAGCCTCTCACCCCCAGCCCGTTGTACCCATCTCTGACCTTGCAAAAGAGGAAACTGACAATTAGCAAAATATGAGAGCTTCCCTTTACACTCACAGGAATTGAGGCTTAAGACAGGTATAAGATTCAAATCCTCATTGTTTTTCCCCCCAGCTATCCTTGAAGGAGACTGTTTTGATGTATGCAGAGGAAAAAAAAAAAAAACTTTCATTTCATGTATAAGGGAACTGAGACAACAATAGGCTGACCATTGGATCTAGACCAATGCTTCTCTACCTATTTCTATCCCCTGTATAACACATTTCTATAAGGTCTAATAGAGCCATGAAATGTGTTCTCAGTGGATGCTTAGATGTATATGCTTATGCACTACAGTGCATCATGATTAGAAGGGAGACTTCTAAGAAGGAATTGGAGAAATACTGTTGTTTTAGGAACAAGATTTTAGGATCTTGAGAAATATTTAACCAGTACGTGATATTAGAAAGTTAGTCAAACTGCAAAAGCCCTGGGGTCCCTTGGTTTTTGTGACTATCTCTGGTTTCCTTAGGTTAGACATGGCAGCTTGCATGCCTACTCAGTTGCTAACTTGTGTCTGTCTGACTTTGCAACCCCAGGCTCCTCTGTCCATGGAATTTCCCAGGCAAGAATACTGGAGTGGTTTGCCATCTCCTTCTCCAGGGGATCTTCACAGCCCAGGGATCAAACCCATGTCTCCTGCACTGGCAGGCGGGTTCTTTACCACTGAGCCACCTGGAAAGCCCCAAAATATGGCAGCATCCACCAGTGAAAGTTGCCCGTTGAAGTGCTAAGCAGAATCAGGCATTATATGGGCAATTGATCTTGTAAATACATTACTTTTCTGTAGTATCTTACCAGCCTTGGTTTGCTTTTCCACAGAGGACTAGACAGCCTCTTTCTCCTGTCCTTTTTTTTTAATCCTGATTTTAGAAAGGTCACTCTACTATTCCAAGAGATGATTCAAGGATCGCTCACAAGCAGTTCCCAACAGCGCAATACCATGCCCTCCTGCTGCCCCATTTAAATTGTCTGAACTGCACGGCTTTTTCATTTACTCTCCCTTTAGAGTGAAGCTGCGAAGTCCAGAAGACTTGAATGGCCTTATATCTTCAAAGAAGTGCCTTGAGCTCTGGCATGCCACAGAGTGGGAGAAACCACCAAACACCAGGAAATGTCAACAATGTGACAGGAACACCTGGGCAGGTGATTAGGGCCTTACTGTAGGTATTTTCTAGAACAAGACTACCAACACAGTCGAATAAGAAATCGGTCTTTTTTCCAAAAGAAACGAACTGATTTTGAAACACATTGATAACAGTGTGTGCATAAATTTAAGGACATACTTTCCAGGCAATTCTTTATTATACTTTGATGTTAAGTGATTCGATTGATACATTAATAACTATTACTAAAGAAGAATTAAAATTTGCAATAATCTGAATTTCGGTCCTAATGTCAATAGAAAGCTCTGGACTTTGACCACATAAATCATTAAAAAAAACATAGGATCAAACTAATTTTAATAGCTAAAGCTCATTTACATTTATTTGTAGTCCATTTCAAGCTTATCTTAAAGGAGAACTAAAGTGTTCCCAAACCTATATGCCAAGAGTAGCATTTAGAAGTTTAGTTACTTCTGAGCATGGAATATGAAAACACGAAATTAATAATTATAACTGATAAACTTCATTGTAAATATAGTAGGTATTAGACGATGCATTCAGCAACTGAACAAAAGCATTTTATAAGCAAATGTAAAGAAAGAAACCCCTGTCTTCAATGTTGGTTTTAATCTTAATATTTAGAAATAATCATCATCAGTTTCTTGATAACTTTTCTTAATCAGAATGTCCTCATAAGTCTGACTACTACTTGTTAAATATCCAAAAGAAGCCTCCAATCAGGAACAGTCAAAAGCAAATATACAAAGCAATGTTTATACATACTGGATTTATGTATGCTAATTTGATTAGCCATCATAAAGCATAAGATATTCAAAATCAACAACAAGCAATGCTGTATTTAAAGTCCTCTAAATATGAACTGTACTTACCCTGTTCAGTTTTAAAAATCATATTTTCTATGAAAAATACTTACATTTTTATAGTTTGATAATCTCATATTACAATATGATCAATAAAATGTCTTTTCATAGTTATTTAGACACACAAAAACAGTTTCAAGGAATTTCTTTATAACACCCATGCACACATGCCTATTTTCAGGATTTTCAAAATAGCAATTACTTCCTAAGATTTATAGCCTATAACTCATAGTAGTTTTGGTATCCAAAGCTTAAATACTTTTTGTTTCTATGTAAGTGATTTTAATCTAAAAAGCACTTAATAATCATAACAACACAGCAAAAGTTTGTTTCATAAACACTTTATTATCAGCCTTTGTTTTCTGATACAATGCTTTAAAAATACCCTCTGTTGTATAAAGGACATTGTTGCAAAAAGGCAGTTCAAAACTTGTCCTTCCCTTCCTTTCATTGATCTGTTGCCTCTTAGGTAATATGAACAGCTGTCTCCAGCTCACCCACAGGCAAGTTGAACATAATAATAAGGTTGTGCTACTGGCCTGTATCTATGAATGATTATACAGTGGGTGCCAATTCTTTTCCATTAAAGATAAGGTAACAAAGATACCATAGAGAAGTAAGCTGGTTAGCAAAAACAAGGGAGTGCTTTCTGACTCTAAGATTTAGTTATTTCTCAGTAACCACCAAGTTTCTCTTTCAGTTGGGTTTCCAATAAGGTGAAGGTGCCCTCTGTAGGAGACTCCCAGTAAATGCTTTTTCTTTATATTTGGTTGACAGTGTACAAGCTTTCCCTCCCATTTTCCAGTTTATAAACAAACACAGTATTCTGTTCTAACAAGTATGAGCTCTTTATAAATCTTAGAGGGAAATTACTATAAAGCCTGCAATAGGCTATGCAAATCTAATGCCTTTCCAAAATGAGAGAATTAGAACACTAAAAAAGTTGTACAGCACATTGGTGTTGGCTATTTACTGACATCATGGTATGTAATAGAGTGGATGCTATAAATTCAGAGGAGTTGCTGAAAGCAGGAAGACAGAAGGTCTTTCTCGGCATAGTTGAGTGAATAGTGGATCTAAACCGAAGAATCCACATGCGTAAAGACACATTCACCACCTAATAAATACACCTCCCCAAAAGGTCTTCTTATCTTCCCTTCTTATAAAGGTTACCATAATGCAGATTCATTATCAGTCCCACTGGGCAGCATATAGCTCAGTAAGAAATTGCTTTTGTTAGCATGCTCCTAGAAAGAGATTAGCTGTTTCACCAGATCTCTTGGGGCTCTTTGAAATTTTGGGAATTCTCTCTGTAATTTAAAATGGAAGTTAAAGCCAATGTGAATAGACTAGGGAAAATCCCACAAATTAAACCTCTCCATCTGGAAGTTTCTTCATCACTCATTGCAAAAGTACAGGCAGAATCACTTTTGGTCCAGGTAGGAGAGAGTTCATCAGCTATGATGCAATTACGTATACACTAATGCTTTAAGAATTCTGCATTTCATTTGCAAAGAAAAAGTCTAAAATTTAAATTCAGAGCAGCAATTTGGGTTTGATTTTTAGTTTTTATTCGCTTTGCATATTGCTTAGAGTTTATCACTGAAGTGATCTATTTATACTTTTCTGGACTATGACTTTAGCCCCTGTGGAATGTGTGTAGGAGAGGCTGGACCTGTATTATAAATTAGAGGATGAACAGGTGGGGAATATCTGCCTCCTTTTACCTACCCGACTGCATTTGTCCTTCAGTACCAGTTCAAGCATCCCCTTCTCTGAGGATCTATGTTCCATAGATCCTGGGTCCATACCTCAACTGACTGGCACTGGGTCCATACTTCAACTTAAGCAATAACACTTATGGAGAGATTACTATAGCCCGGCACTCTGTTGAACATTTTATATAAATTATTTAATCCTTGCAGTACATGAGACTGGTAGGCAATTACCATTATCCCAAAGAAAACATAAGGACACTGAGGCTTGAGAGGTTGAATTACTTGTCCAGTCTACCCCAGGACCTGCTTTCTCTCCCACTACGATACACTCTCTTCTGAATCTCACTTATTTTCCCACCTGACTGTCTTTCACACACTCAACTTACTTGCATCTCTGGCTTCCTAACACAACTGTTTGGTGAGTCCCCAGCCAGGATTCTCACAGCAATCTGCTGTCCCTCTGGATGACCGAGCATTGCTAAAGATGCTCCCACAGCTATGCAGATTGGTATCCTTAATTACTCATGACTCTTAGATGCCAGCTTTCAATTTAAGCTAGTTTATCCAGAAAGGGTGCTGAATAAGCTCACATCATGTTAATAGGAGGTCAGGACTCCAGTTGGTCTCAGAGATGAATATAGCCAGAGATGAAAATCCCACCTCATAGCATGTCTGATCACTAAAGACACATTTTTTTTCTAGATACCTTCCTTGGTTTCTCAGTTTGGCTTCTTCCACATAGCTGAACTCATGGTGCCTAGTGGCCACCATGCCCAGTGCTTCTGATTCACTACCAGAGATGGACTGAGTTTGGCTTTCCTGATCCCTAAGGTCGGAAATCCAAGACAAGGTTCTGATTGGATCTCCTTGCAGAAGTTATATTCTGGATGAAGGAACTTGTCAAGGGCAGTATTAGATAGTGGTTAAGAATGTATGGGGTGTAAAGTAACACAGCTAGAATTCAAAACCCAGTCTGTGTGCGACCCAAGACCAGTTTACATCCTGGGCATCAATTTTCTTATCTGAACAAAAGGAGATAATAATTGTACCTACTTCATTGCATTTTTATGACAAATAAGTTAGCTTAAAAAACTTTGACTATAGTGTCTGCTGTTTAGTGGCTAAACAATAAGTTACTCTTTATGACCCCATGGACTACAGAACTCCAGGCTTCCCTGTCCTTCACTATCTCCTGGAGCTTGCTCAAACTCATGTCCATTGAGTCCGTGATGCCATCCAACCATCTCATCCTCTGTCTTCCCCTTCTCTTCTGCCCTCAATCTTTCCCAGTATCAGGGTCCTTTCCAATGAGTCAGCTCTTGCCATCAGGTGGCCAAAGTATCAGAGCTTCAGTTTTAGTATCAGTCCTTCCAATGAATATTCAGGGTTGATGCCCTTTTGGATTGACTGGTTTGATCTCCTTGCTATCCAAGGGCCTCTCAAGAGTCTTCTCCAGAACCACAGTTCGAAAGCATCAATGTATTAGTTACCACTGAATGTTCAGGTCTTGAGGTTGAGAAAAATATCCACTCACAGTTGACTCACTGTAGCCAAAGAGGAAGAGTAATTTAAAAGCACTGAAGTTCATACTTTGAGGGATATGTTGAGTGTGGGGGTTGGGAATTTTTCTAGAAGGGGGACATTTTCCTAGAAGAAAGGCTGAGAATGCTAGACAGACAAATTATCAGATGCCAGCTATACAATTATGAAAAATATATCATCTCCCGTACCAATGAAAGGCCATCAACAATCCTTTTGTGTGCCCTTGATCAACTCCATCTCTTCTTTCCTTCAGTGATGATTCTAAAACTTCTTCTAATACTAAACCTTACTCCTCATGCTCTTGTTTTACTTGCTAAGTCGTGTCCAATTCTTTCGTGATGCTATGAACGATAGCCCACCAGGCTTCTCTGTCCATGGGATTTTCCAGGCAAGAATAATGGAGTGGGTTGCCATGCTCTCCTCCAGGGGATCTTTCTGGTTCAGGATTAGAACTGTGTCTCCTGCACTGGCAGTCAGGTTCTTTACCCCTGAGCCATCATGGAAGCCTTATTGCTCATGTACTCGATCTATATCCTCTAATGATAGCCCTTTTGGTATAACAGGAAATTCATGATTGTCAAGTCTTCACCTTTTCTTGCTTGGATGCAGCTAGAGCCCTCCGCTGACTCCTTTTTTCAATATTGCCTTTCATACATCTACAGTATTTTCTGATCCACACTGAAACTTGAACAGATCTTCCAATATAAATTTGGTCATACAGTCCATAGACTTAAAACTCTTCAATGACATTTCTTCCCTTTCAAAATGAAGTCCAAGTTGGTACTGAGCCTGACCTAGAAACCTTTTCCTCTCCTGTTTTGTATTTGAATATTCTCAGGTGTGATTTTTATTTTAGAAAGTCTGAAGTGCTGAATTTGTAAATTAAATCATGCTATTCCTATGGTTAAAAATACTTCCATTGCTTCTTATTAGACTTTGAATAGCACTCTGTTCTCTCTTGATAGTGTTTTTCATAGCTTTTAATTTTTTTAAAGGTTTAAATATTGTTAACTTCTTTATTGTCTAAATGTATCTACTAGTAATAAAGTCTTTTCTCACACTTCTATTTTATACCTTATTGTGTTCTCTAGTGGAGTGATTACATATAGAAGGTATACAATATTCATTGAATGATAAATAGCCTACTATAAATAATATGTACATACTGTGTTATTTCATATATCTGATTTTTGTTTATGAGTAATTCTTCCAGAATATATTTGCTTAGCTAACTCTTTCTCTCCCTTCAGGAAAACTCTCCAAGAAAGATTCTGTAAACCTGCAAACAAGAAAATTATCTCACATCTATGCTGTTGCATTTTCCTTTATATCCTTTGCTATATCTCTATTTTATTATTTATCATTAAAATTATTATTATTTATTATTCTTTATGTGTCTGTCTTCATTAATGACAAGGAATGGGTCTCAGTCATATTCTAATCATCTCTTAACATGATGCTTAACGTATAACAATCCTCAAATTGAAATTTGCTTTATGATACAGATTAATTTCCACCTGAATGACAAATCTTGAATGAATAAAATATTAAAGGATAAATGATCTAAACAGTTGTATTCTTCCTCTTATTTGATAACTTTGCTAATAATTTGAGCCTAAATGCTTTTCTTATCATTTATTTTATATACTATTTAGTTACTAATTCAATGTCTTGTGAAATATACTAATACCATTACCTTCAACTGCTATTTTCACCTTGGGCAGTTTAGATTTCTAATGGATTTTATCTCATTTTTTCACCCCATCAGCTAGAGAATAGGTGCAGCTGACGGGGTGAAAAAATAATAAATAAAATGGAAAATGCACACATGTGTATAACAACCATGTGTTCATTTGATTCAATCCAGATAAATTTGAAGTATGTATAAATTTAGAGACATTTAGAATAGCTGGTCTACTATTACAGTTAACTTTTCTTCATAACAATAAAACCCAGAACTTTGTAACTCAAAAAAACTCACAATTTCATTAATTTTTGTGCTTTTATAGGACTGCTGGGATGGTACTTTTGGTCTGGGTCAGCTCAGCTGGGTTTTATGGTCTATAGCAACTTCTTTTTATGTCTGGAGATGAGCAAATTAGCTGAGCTACGATTTTCCCAGGCAGTTGTCTTAGCTGTGAGTATTGTACATGTTAACTGATGGACATATGCAAAACATTCTCTAGGTAAGACTGAATTCTGTGCCTCAAATTCACATGTTGAAGTCTCAACACCCAATGTGACAGTATTTGGAGACATAGCATCTAGGAGGTAATTAAGATTAAGTGAGTGAGTCATTAGGGTGTAGTCTTAACCTGATAGGATTGGTCACCTTGTAAGAAGAGGAAGAGAGAGACAGGAAAGGCTATGTGAGGACACAGCAAGGAAGCGGCTGTATGTACACCAGGAAGGAAGGTCTCCCTAGACTCCAATCTTCTGGCACCTTGAACTTGGACTTTTCAGCCTCCAGAACTGTAAGAAACAAATTTCTGTTGTTTAAGCCACCCAGTCTATGATATTTTGTTATGGCAATCTGAGCAGACTAAGACACTAGGGTATATACCTAGGAGCGGACTTGCCTAATTGTAGGGTGTACACATTTTTCAAATTATTAAGTAGTGTGAGGTTGTTTCCCAAATAATTATATCAATTTAAATTCCAGAAGTTGTTCTACATCTGTCATAATTAATACCTGATAATCTGAAACTTTTAAAATTTTGGCAGCCAGGTGGATATGAAATGGTGAATAACTGCAGTTTTAATTTACATTTCCATTTTACTAAGATTAAGAATTTTCTCATTTATTAGATGGGCTTTTGGACTTTCTTCTGTCAAGTGTCGGCTCTTTTGTCCATTAAGAGCAAAATTTTGTCTGCTCATTTGTACCATTTATGGTTTTCTTTTTGATGCATATAATTTATATATTCTGAATGCTAATCCTTTGGCAGTTATATGTGTTGAAAACTTATTTCCCTCGGTCTATGACTTGTATTTTCTTTGGGACAGTTTTTGATGAACAGACATTCTTTATTTTAATTTAATCAAATTTATATCCTTTTTCTTTACAGATTTCTCTTTTGTGTCTTGCATAAGAGATTTTTTGCTATGCTAAGAGCACAAAATTATTCTTGATTTTTCTAAAATTTTATTTTTCTTTTATGCATTTAAGCCTTTTTAGTAGAGTGGAAACAGATAAGTTTCACAGCAGAGATAAAGAGGTGAGGAGAGATTGGCAAAGGGTGTTGCTATTGGCATCTAGTGAATTGAGGTCAGAGATGCTCTCAAAAATACTACCTGGCACAGGTTACCTTCTCACAGCAAAGTATTATCCAGGCCAATACCAATAGTGCTGCGATTGAGAAATCCTTAGAGTAATGGTATCTATAATTCAACTTTAGCCATTATTCTTTTTTAAAACATTTTATTTATTTTTATTTTGGGCTGTGCTGGGTCTTCATTACCACATGTGG
Organism: Okapia johnstoni; assembly: GCA_024291935.2. NCBI lineage: Eukaryota > Metazoa > Chordata > Mammalia > Artiodactyla > Giraffidae > Okapia > Okapia johnstoni. The sequence continues at coordinate 34,092,283 of CM044321.1, read as the reverse complement.
GTTTTCTCTGGTTGTGGTGAGAGGGGCTACTCTCTAGTTGTGGTGCACGAGCCTCTCATTGCGGTGGCTTCTCTTGTTGCAGAGCACAGGCTCTAGGGCATGGATGCTTCAGTAGTTGCAGGACATGAGCTCAGTAGCTGTGGCACATGGGCTTAGTTGCTCCAATATGTGGGATCCTCTAGGACCAGGGATCTGACTAGTGCCCCCTGCCTTGCAAGGTGGACTCTTTACTGGACCAGTAAGGAAGCCCCTAACTAGTATTCTTAAATATTTTATGTGTGCTTAAAAAGGAAGTATACAACTGTGAGCATAATTGGTTTCTGTGTTCTATGTACCTTGTTAATTTTGTGGTTCAGTTTTCATAATCTTACTGATGTTTTGACTATACGATTTATTATTAAGAAAATTGTACTGAAATCTCCCATTTTCTGGATGAGTCTAGTTCTTATAGTTCTGTGATGTCCTGCTTTAAACACTTTGAGGTCTGTTGTTAGGTGATATAAGATGAGAATTCTTTCTGGTGATTTGTAATGCTTATTATTTTCTCTGCTAATATATATTTCCTCAAGTCTATTTTGTCTAATATATTTTTATAAACACATCTTATTTGTAAAATTTGTTTAGTATTCATCAGTTATAATATTTATAATGCATTTATTTTATCTTTTCAGGGCTGTTACATTTTAGTGTGTCTCTGTAGACACTATGGAGCTGCTGACTTGGCCCCTTTCTTCCTTCCTGTTTTTCTCTTCGTTTCTCTCTCTTTCTTTCTGTTACCAATTAATACATTTTTTAAAATTGCAATAAAATAAGTATACCATAAAATTTATTATTCTAACTATTTTTAAGTGCATACCCAGTGGCTCACTGGTAAAGAATCCCCCTGGCAATGCAAGAGAGGCAGGAGACACAGGTTTGACCCCTGAGTCAGGAAGATCCCCTGGAGGAGGAAATGGCAACCCACTCTAGTATTCCTACCTGGAAAACCCCATGGACAGAGGATCTTGGTTGTCTACAGTCATAGGGTTGCAAAGAGTTACACACAACTGAGCACACATATGCACACATGCACACACAGTCACTTTAACTATATGTATATTTTCATATGTCAGATCTCCAGAACTTTTCATCTTGCAAAACTGAAACAGTTCTCCATTTCCCCTTTCCCAAACCTCTGGTAACCACATTGCACTTTGTTTCTTCAGATACCTCATCTAGGTCAAATCATTTGGTATTTGTCTTTTTGTGAATGGCTTATTCCACTTCGCATAATGTCTTCAAGATTCGTCCATGTTGTAGTATATGGCAGGATTTATTTCTTTTTTTGAGGATGAATAATATTTCATTGTATGTATACGCCATGTTTTCTTTTTTTCTGAGAGAATGTATTTATTATTATTTTAAATAAAATTTTTCCCAAAGTCTTTATCATGTACTTCAGTACAAACAGCACTTCAATATGGAGGGGGATGCTAAATAGTTTCAAACAGATGGAAATGAAACATATTTGGAAAATGTAAGTTCAGATTTTGTAACAGACACCATTCCCTGTATGTGATAGCCAAGTCATGCTTAATAATCTTCATTTAAGTCTTGCTCAATTATTTTTTTAATTTTTAGTGGTGTATAATTGCTTTTCAATATTGTGTTAGTATTTTCCATAGAGCAAAGTAAATCAGCCGTATGTAAGCATACATCCCCTCCTTCTCAGCCCTCCCTCCCATCCCTCATCCCACCTCTCGAGGTCATCACAGAGCATCTAGCTGAGCTCCCTGTGCTATATAGCAGATTCCCACTAGCGATTCACATATATGTCAATGCTGCTCTCGCAAGATTACTTTCTTGTGCAAAGATTGCTTTCTTTGCAGTTGTGTCTTGAAAAACTCAGAGAAGCTGAGTAAACAGCCCTAGGTCCTAAGACACATTCTTTCACTCTAGGCTCGCTGGGCTGGGTGGGTGTTGGCTCCTCCTTATGTTGAGCAGTAGATTGCTTTCTTTAATGTCACTAGAGAAGCAAAATGTTGCTTTCACTCTTATGTGTAAACCTCTTATGTGTTAGTTTGGCTACTGTGTTTGCTTATTTTGCTTTTCTTGAGAATGCTGTAAACCTTTTTACTTGAAGTCTCACCTGGGAACAAATTTCTCTTTCAGCTTCATCAGGAGGCTCTTTAGTTCCTCTTTGATTTCTACCATAAGGGTGGTGTCATCTGCATATCTGAGGTTACTGATATTTCTCCTGTCAATCTTGATTCCAGCTTGTGCTTCATCCAGCCCAGCATTTCACATTATATACTCTGCATATAAGTTAAATAAACAGAGTGACAATACACAGCTTTGACGTACTCCTTTGCCAATTTTGAACCAGTCCATTGCTCCATGTCTGGCCTGGGATGTTACTGTTTAATAGGAAAGCACCTCTGTTAAGGGAGATGAAAAAGTTTGGGAGATGGATAAATTGTTGCACAATGTTGTAAACGTACTTAATGCCACTGAAGTGTATAATGAATCTTGGTTAAATGGTCAAGTTTATAATGCATATGTTTTACCCTAATAACCACTGATACAACAAACCATGATGCATAAATTCAATTATAAATGCTTCCAGTTTTTCCCAACAATGAGAGTCTATGTGGGATGGCCAGCAGGAATGAATAGAAGCCAGATGCAGGTTCATGAAGGGCCAGACGATGCAACATGTGCCTCGGTCAGGATAGATTCTCTCTCTTTCTCTTTTAAAAATGCTTTACTACTTTATTTAATGTGCAAAAAACATCACTATCTAACTGACATGACTTCAAAGCAACTTACTTTAAAAAAAAATACTAGACATGATTTGATATTATGTATATGTGAGATATAAAAAAATGATACCAATGAACTTATTTACAAAACCGAAACTGTCTCACAGATATAGAAAACAAACTTGTGGTTACAAAAGAGCAAAGAGTGGAGGGAGGGATAAATTAGGAGTTTTGGATTAACAGATACATGCTACAACATATAAAACAGACAAACAAGGACCTACTGTATAGCACAGGGAACTATATTCAGTATCTTGTACCTATAATGGAAAATAATATGAATATATTAATGTGGTTGTTCAGCCGCTAAGTAGTGTCTGACTCTTTGAGACCCTGTGGACTGCAGCATGCCAGTCTCCTCTGTTGTTCACTATCTCCCAGAGTTTGTTCAAATTCATGTCCATTGAGTCAGTGATGCTATCTAACCATGTCATCATCTATGGCCCCCTTCTCCTTTTGCCCTCAATCTTATACTCAATATTAATATATATATTCACTTTGTTGTACACTCAAAACTAATACAACATTGTAAATCAAATATCTTCAATTTTTAATTAACTTATTTATTTTTAATTGGAAGATAATTGCTTTACAATATTGTGTTGGTTTCTGCCATATATCAACATGAATCAGCCATAGGTATACATATATGCCCTCCCTGTAGAACCTCCCTCCCACCTCCCAGCTCATCCCACCCCTCTAGGTTGTCACAGAGCACCAGATTTGACCTCCCTACCTCATATAGTATTGAAATATATACATTACCATATGTATTAATAAAATTAGATAGCCAGCAGAAATATAATTCAGCTTTTTAAAATTCCTAGACTTCAATATCTAGCTTTCATAATATAATGGGGAACTTTGGCATCAATGAATCCCCAGACAAATGAAAATATTAATTTCAATTTGGGAATAATCATTTATTTGCCCATTTAAAATGTGAATTCTAGGTTAAAGCATTGCCAGGTAACCTAGGCTTCAGCTTAGGCTGGAAATCCTCCTGGGATGGAGATTTTACTGCTTCTTGAGACAGCATATTCTATTACCTTTACATAGCTGGGATCACTGGAATGTTTCCGTAAATTGGGCAGAAGCCTACTACAGTCCTCATCCCATCCATACATCAAATTCAGTTTTCATAGGATAATAATACTTTTATATTTATTGAGTTCTTACTATCAATACATGCCAACACGATGCTAAATGCTTTAAGTGTACCATCTTATCCTATCCTCATAACAACTGTAGGAAGTAATTGTGTTTTTATTCCTATAAGCTTCCATTTTTATAGGAGAATTGTAAGCTGTTATGAAAAAAAGAAGTCACAAGTGTATCTTCTCAAGGGGCTTCCCTGGCAACTCAGATGGTAAAGAGTCTGCCTGTGATATGGGAGATCCGGGTTGTATCCCTGGCTTGGGAAGATTCCCTGGAAAAGGGAATGGCAGCTCACTCCAGTATTCTTGCCTGGAGAATTCCATGGACAGTCTGGTGGGCTCGAGTCCATGGGGTCACGAAGAGGCAAACATGACTGAACGACTAACGATTTCAATATCTTCTCAAAGAGCGTCCATGACCTGGTCATCTGCTTGCATTAAAGCAAACTAGATCTCTGTTCTCTGCTTCAATTTCTTCCAAATATCCTGTAAATTGATAATGCTGGAGGGCATAATCATGAAGAAAATTTATAATCTTGATCACTTTCCCCAAACGTAATGTAATGAACCACACTTGCAGAGTTCACATCATAGATTCTTCTGATTCATAGAAACAGAGCTCACTTTCTCTTTTTAATTTCAATTAACTATTGAGATCTCCTATTGTATTTCTTTTATTACAGTCACTGCATCTGTGACAAATGATCTCAGTTTTGCACATTTAGACTAAACTTCTTAACTTTCTTGTCAGCAGTGACTATTTCTCACTAATCAAATATATTTTTAATACTTAATTGGAACTCAATATGACAATTCTTATGATTTCTAAAGATGCCTGGATTTTATATTTGACTTGTTGTACACAGATGAGACACAATCAAATGAAACAAGTTTCTATTTTCAATCAGACTCAAATATACACAATATAAAGATACAATCAGATTCTGATTTAAAAATATTTTTCAGACATTTACTTATTCTTTATCCCTCTGTGTATTATTATGTAATGTGGATTCATGAGAAAGAAACACATGATACATGGAGGGTTCAAGAAACTCAAATAATTGAAACTTGAAATACTCTGTTCCACCACTGAGTACTCTTGACTTAAAATATTTTATGTGTACACTAGTTTCTTTGTATTTCTTTATGTTCCCTCCATTCCTCACTACTGGATTTTTAAAATATTTTTTTTAATTTATGTATTTGTTTTTGACTATGTTGGGTCTTTGCTGCTGTGTAGGCTTTTCTCTAGCTGTGGTGATTAGGCCTACTCTATAGCTGTGGTACATGGGCTTCTCATTGCTCTGACTTCTCTTGTGGAACATGGGCTTTAGGGCGTGCAAGCTTAAGTAGTTGCGGGACGTGGACTCTACAGCACAGGCTGTAGGTCCTGGGCTCTACAGCACAGGCTCAATAATTGTGGCACAGGGGCTCAGTTGTTCCACAGCATATGGGATTTTCCTGGACCTGGGGTTGAAGCCGTTTCCTGCATTCACAGGTGGTTTCTTTACCACTGAGCCACCAGGGAAGCCCCTCGCTACTGGATTTATAAAAATCAAAATGAAGGGACTTCCCTAGGAGTCCAGTGGATAAGACTCCACGCTCCCAATGCAAGGGAGTCTGTGTTTGATCCCTGGTCAGGAAACTAGATCCTGATTGCTGCAACTAAAAAATCCTGCATGCTACAACAAAGATTGAAGATATTGCATGCCATAACTAAGACCCAGTGCAGCCAAATAAATAAATATATAATATTAAAAAATCTAAAAGTATGTACAGATGTGTTTTGACTTATTTTGTTTACTCCATACCAATTTTCTCTTCTGTAGTTAATCTTCTGTTAACATTCTTACTTTTAACTCCTGCAACTCCCACAACATGCTGCTCTGTTAAATCTGCCTGACTTTGTTTCCAGCAGGTCAAGTAGAGTCTTGGTTAAAAGCTGGATAAAGTAGGGAAAGCTTACTGAGAATATAGATTACTAAATTCTTCAAACCTCTTTCTTCAATGTTGTCCCACAAGCAAAAGTTTCACTTCTTCCAGAGGTAGCTGGTGCAGACTACACTTATACTGTTCTAGTCGGTTGTGAAATAAGCCTAAGAGACTTCATGACTCTTCAGGATAAAAGGAACTATTTAGTACCTTTCATCTATTAAATAAGACTTCGTCATTCGAATTTAAAAACAAAAGCTAAATTTAAATAAGGAGGAACTGAAATACATAAAAAGAAACCTGCCCACCCACGTTTTATTGTAAACCAAATTAAAAATCATTAAAGTTATTTCTTTTATCCATTTTCTGTGTTATCCACAGTGCCCACCCAGACGAGAATTTGCAGAGCAGTAGACCAGTGCACATTTAATGACTCGGTAATCATAACTATTAAAATAATCATAATAACACTTTGCGCTTACTGCGTACCTTTCATCCAAGAATCTCAAAGTCTTTCTAAACATTAATTAGTTCTCCTAACACTTCTACCAGATAGAGAAATGTCGCTGTCCCATTTCCCCGGTGAGGAAACTGTCATGCTGAGGTTGTGACTAGCCTCGGGCTCTTCCGTGGGCTATAGCTCTTCTGAGGCTGAGATCTTAGGAAACTCAATTCCGGTCCAGTGCATTCGTGTTTCAAGGTTTTACACTCATTCCAAGTAGAGGCTGAGTTCCCAGAGTTGTTTGAAAATTGTCAATGAGCTGCGAAATAATTTTAAGAATACACGCAAATCCCCAATGAAACTAATAAAAATAGGACCACAAGAATAGAATAGCATGTGAACACTTTTTGACACGCATTTCTAAATCTTTGTTCCCCAAATGTCACAACAAATAAGACTAAAGTCTATAATCAATTTGTGCTTGCCGTGATTCTTCTCCAGGGTTTCTTAATTATACCACGTCACTGTTTTTACTTTCTATACTTGTTAGGTTTCTCTGTGGTGCTTCATATAGAAAAGTTTAACTCTCTAGCTGATTCAACTTCTTGTAAAAAGGATATTGTAGATAAAAAATTGAAAAACTGCATTAATTCCTTTCATAAATATGATGCTAAAAACTTTAAACGGAAACAAACATACATGGGGGAAAAGCCTTTAGACTTCTAAGATGAAGATTTTGCTTTATTCTCTCTGTCTTGACATCCTACTTACCACTTAATTTTAAGCCTTTTCTAAGTGATTTTTTTTCCCTGTTTTTTGGTTTTCTGGAGCTAAGTACTTTTTCATTTTAGTTGCAGATATTCATTGTGAACAGACATCTATTGCAAATATGGCAGCCCTCACTATATTCAACTATGCAACACAAAAATTTACACATACTTGTAATTAAATATGAGAAAGAATTTTGGGGAGCCAGGCAATTATGTCCCAGACAAGAATTTATAGGACCAGAAGGATATAGACAGTGTCAAAGATATTCAAATCCTATAAACCAATTCAGAACTAGCTTATGCTAATGGTTTATGGATGTTAATTATAGAGTCTGGCATCTCCTAATGTTAAGTTAGAGTCTTTTAAATAGGTAATATTAAGTTTGGGTCCAGAGCACTTGCTTATTTGAGTTTAGAAATTTAGGACAGTTAGGGGAAAAGAGTGACTTTTCATTGTTATTTTAACTATTTACTGACATCCTAAACCCATTCAAGTAAATTCACTTTTATTTTAAGCACGTGAACCTTGTGTTATAAATTTTTATCACATTATTCACCATCTTAATATTTTGACCCTATTGAAACGTCTCATTTTTAATCCGCTTTTTCTGCAGTTTCCTTACTTTTCTTGCTTATCTTCTACCCGTCCTCTTGCTAGTCTCTTTCCTAAAAGCTTACCATCAAATAGCTGCTTGAGAATATACTCCACCAAATAGTGTGATCCAAAATATTTTTATCCCTTTGTAATGAGATTTATGTCAGTTTTTCTAAACTCCAATGATGTTATCTAATTAGATTGCTTGTCATAATCATTAACATAGCCCTTGTATCTAAGAAGTAACCTAGTTTTAGAAGCCAGAACTGGCATTTTGTTCTAATTGAGCATTCTTTCAATTTATGTATACATAGCTGTGATTTTTGTTTGTTTGTTTTTACCTCAAGGCCTTTGTTATCTGGATTTCTTATTTTTGACCACTACAGAATTTCTCATGTCATTAAATATGCATCTTATTTTGTATAACATAGTAATAGAAAACTACATGAACTCAAGTTTCTGATAGGTGAACATGTTGGAAAATAAGAAGAGAGCTGATAACAATTGCAATAACTCTGGCTCATTCAGTTACTGCACAAAATTTGAGCTTGGATATATGTTTGTCTGAGAACTATCTCACTAAAGCCTAAATTATTCTTTAGTACTGCTGGGACATCTTTCATCTTCTGTGATTGGCTGAAAAAGATGGTGTATGTTTCACACAGTTCTCACTGATTCAGAAATGCTTCTTTTCAATACTTACTTTCAAATAGTTTCACACATCCAACACTTTCAGCTAACTAAACTCCTGAGTCACCAAGAACAGATTCAGTTCACCCCTCCTTTACCCCACACTCCAGGTTAGCATCAAGGCCAGACTTGTAGGTGGGGAGGCCTCAGGCAATCTTTTCAGCCTCCCACAAAATAATTATTGAGTAATCACTCAGGGCAAGGAGTGAGTTGTTGCAGGTTAAGAGGAACAAGAAAGGTGGGCAGAAAAAAAAGAAAAAAAAAAATGGGTTCTACAAGAAGCTTGCCTGAGATGCTAGTTTAAAGTACTTTCTTCAGTGGAATATGATATACTCTAGGAATCAAAGTCTCAAGATCTAAAATATTTATATTTGAAAAGAAAGTCATATCATAGTTGACTAAATATCATATAATGTTAGGTTCATAAATACTAAAAGTGTAAACATATTTTTTTTTAAATCTAGAGTGAAATGGAAGTAAATATTTAAGAAAAAAATAAGACCTTCATAGAAGTAAAAAAGAAAATGAGAATTTTTGTTAAGGACAAACAAATATATGGTACAGTTCACTCACTTAAATAACAAGAATACCAGAGAAATACAGCTGTGTAGACCTTTCAAACCAATATAAGCATGCTTAAGCTCAGATAGTGTGAAACTTGAGATGAGACTAAGAATTGTAGGAGGAAGAATTACAGGTTGATTTAGGCTCAGAAAAAGAGAACAAATATTTGGAAAAGGAGATCTAAGGAAACAAGGAAAAGTGATCCTTTTCTTCATTTCCTCTGATCTTGATCTAGTCCCTTTAAGCTGCTTGCTGTTTCTGCTAACCCCCTTCCCTAACAGCATGGGTAACCAACCAAGCCTACCAATTTTAATCTGGCACCTCATCACCTCCACCCATTCCCTGGGGAATCTCATTTCCCCTCTGTCTACTCCCGATGAGGCTCTGATAACTGAATTTGACCTCATCTTTCAAGTCTGTGTTATCATTCATGTGAGACAAATAGTAAAAGGAGACCTCAAACCTCATTCTATAGGAAGGAGATTTTACGGAAACTCTTGACACAGTTTTGATCCATTAAGTAATATTTGAAACAATGAATTAAGCTATAGTCAACCAAATTACTTTCCTAACATATACGATATTAATATCTTATTAGATTTATTTTTTACAGATTTAGCATCTCCAGTTGAACTCCTTTATGAAAAGGCTGTGTATTTAGCACATGGAAAGGCTGTGTATTACCTATATTTGTGTTTTAGAGTCTAGCATAAAACCTAGTACAAAGCAGATACTGAGTACAGTTTTTACCTTAATGAATAAAATGGCAATATTTACTCAGAGGCTACATTCATTTATTCATTTTATTTGACAAATATTTATTTAGTTCTTACTGTGCATTAGGCACACATCATGACAGCTGGGATGCAGCAAAATATAGTACAGAAGAAGGTCTCTGTCCTCTGGATCCTACATGGCAGCTACAGATATAGGAATGAAACTCCTGGACTCTTGTGTGAAACAAATTAGAAATGTACAAACCAGTGAGAAATCAAAGCATCAGACTAGTTACTCTCATGACAATAAATGAGCTTCTGGAAAGAGAGAGTGTATAAAGGAAGAGAAGACCAAAGACATCACTAGTACCCATAGTCAGGGTTAAATGCTGCTTTTTTTCATAACATTTTACAGATGTCTGAATCAAAGTAGCAGTTCAGATGGTAATTGTCAGTAATAATGTACTCCAAGAGAATATACTGTTAGATTTGAGAAAAATAAGCAACATTGGATTCCAGGGTACTATAAGTCTCATAACAATTTTTTTTTTTTCAAAAAGAGCAACAAAGTTAAACGGATCTGAAATAAAATTTTCCCTCTTTTTCTAAATAGTTAAAATAAAGTAAAATATATTTATCAAATATATCTCAATAAAGTGGGTAAAAAGGATATGGTAATTATATAATTACGTATTTACCAAATAGTGGTTATTTGAAAGTTGTCTAGCAAATATTGTGATGTGACTGGTGTATTTATTTATAGATCATATTAGCACCATTTTTTGAACTAATGATTTTATAGGGTAGAGATGAGTAACTTGCATTTCAGGGGATCTTCCTGACTCTGGGGTAGAGCATTCTGAGTTACTGCTGAGCCATCAAGGAAGCTCCCTTCTTGTATTTCCATTTATTTACTAATCTATTCCAAAGTCAAAACTCCAAAATGGTTATCTTGAAGAATTATAATTCAAATTAATTTAAAGTTTATGAGTAATCAGTGGAAGGTACAGCCTGACATATACATACATATATTCTGACTTTTAAATTACACATGGGGTCATGTAATATGACTTATTTTAAGCCTTTCTCTTTTAAAAATGCATCTTATAGAGTGAAACACAGTAAATATTTGTTGAAAGAATGAATTGAATAAGTGCTTCTTATACTCATGAATCATCATTATTTTTCAATAACTTTATTAGGCAGAAATACTATGATTGATTCAAAAACTTCTGTTTTTGATGGGCATTTAATCTCTTATACTTTGGAGTTTTTATCATTATTAATATTACTATTATAGTTAATTTGCTGTCTGCATTCTAGAGGTTCAGGACTTTCATTTCACTCACTTTCTTATAATGGAAAGCTAAAAACTACACTACCCAGATTCTCTCCCAGAGACAGTTCTAAATGTCAATTTTCCTAAAGGGATGTACTCATGGGAGTCTTAGAAGGTGTGTATGAGACAGGCGCTGCTATCTGCCTCTTTGAGCCTTTTCTATTAGAAAACAAAGTTGGTGTGGCCTCCAAGGTATGATGAGTTCTGTCCTTCGCTGTCATGTTAATGTCTGATATTGTAAAATTCATGGTCTGGCTCCCCCTTGAATTGGTGAAGGCCTTGGCCACCCTGATTCATCTTGGCTGGTGCTGTACGACAGCAACCTTTGAAACCCTCTCTGTAGTCCTACCTCAAACCCTTCAGCCCCATCAATGTTGCGCATGTGCACTGGTTGATCTCTGATTCTATGTGTCCCTGCTGGGTGTGCAAGAAAATGCCTGGGTTCCTTTTAGTTTACATGTGATCCAAAGTCAGCTCTGGAGAGCTAAACCCAGTCTTTCCTTTCCCTAGCCATGCTGGATCACTGGGCTCACCATAATGTCAATACACCAGGATGCAGCTGGACAGCCTGGCAAGTGCCCTTCATTAGGAACATCAAGTGGGGGAAAAAAAATGAAAAACAGTAGCTTCCCTGCTATTGGAATTCAGTTCGTGTAGATATTTCTAAAGACATTCTTTCGGTGGAAAGTAGCTCCTAAAGGAGACAGAAGGAGAGATGGCATCACCATCTCCTTTATTTAGTTTACTTCTCTCTCCCTTCTTCCCTACACCCTCGAGAGGTGGTGATTTTCAGGTCTCTCCCTTCACCTGTCAGTGTCTCTCAAACTTCAGGTTGATACATCTTAGAGAATGTGCCATTGAGCCTACTCAAAAAAACAGAATAGAAAATATCAGGACATATTAACTTTAAAATACTATTTCAAGAAGTTTCCATTTCAATTTTAAGACATTATTTTAGCTCCAGTTATATATTCATTTTACACTGTTTTCTGAGAGCTTTAGTCAAAATATGTGAAAGTCAATGTCTTATACTATAACCACATTTTCCATAGGACAACGTGTCTCTGCATTTAGATTATAGCAGGAAGAGATAATCTCTCTTCACTTTGGAAGAATGTCTATGATTCCTCTTGACTTCATCTTAATAGGTTGATGAGCATTAAAGAATTTAGAAAATTAATTTTCTTCGAACAAAATTTGCCTCTCAAAATTAATGTCTTGCTGCACATACTTATTATGAATGTTAGAAAAGTGAATGTGTCTATATGCATGCTAGGCCACTTGTCTGATTTTTTTGCAGCCCTATGGACTGTAGCCCACCAGTTTCCTCTGTCCATGGGATTCTCCAGGCAAGAATATTGGAGTGGGTGGCCATGCCCTCCTCCATGGGATCTTTCCAACTCAGGGATTGAACTCATGTCTCTCATCTCTGCTGCATTGGAGGGCAGATTCTTTACCAGAATAGTGACTGTTCATTTTTGCATTTCTGTTCTAACAATTCTAAACCTATACTTCTCCCCACTCCACCCCTACTCACATCTCTACATGGAGGCCTGTGGAATATTGTACAGAAGTCACTATGAAGAAATTCAAGCAGAAAGTATATCCCAATATTTCAAAAACATAATTTATACTACACATCACTACACAAGTCTTTCCAAAATGACCCAGTGAAAGGATGATTTTGATCAACGCTTTTGTTTTACACACTGGCATATCGATCACCTCTTGTTTGTCTTCTCAGAACAAACTTCACAATATTCAGAACTAGATTTTCTTGTAAGACTGAGCTAAATATTTAGGCTGTAGAAGAGACACTGGGATAGGCATTTATGCTCATAGAAAATTCCTCTATGTGTGAGAGAAAGTAATTTTCACTAACTATTGAAAAGAGGAACAGAGAGAAAAGAGATCTCAGCCAAAGTAGAAAATCTTTAGTGATGTTTGTAAATCTCAATCTTTATATATGTGATATTAAGTATTTGTATGAAATGTCTTCTCAGAGAACTGTAAAACCAGCAGCATGAATGCAAATATTACTAAAATTATTAAAATTTAGTATTCAAAAGTCCTGGGCACATATATGTAGTTTGCTTCTATTGCCTATCTCAACCTAAGTACCTCCTTCCCTCTCTGAAAGACTACTCTGCCATTTCTACATTTTGTGACTCAGGACAAGGACAAAAAATTCCAACATCTTTAAATCTGTTTCCTCAACTACAAAATACCAACTAATAACTGTCTCCAAATCTGCTGGGTCAATTTAAAACACATGGACGTGTACATTGATGACACATAGTAAAATATTGGTGGCTTTTCTTCTCCTCTCTTACTTTCTCTTTCTTGGCACTCTAGCCTCTCATGATAACATTGCCTGTATGGAAAAGAGTATATGTTCAGAGTTCCTTAAAACTAAATTTCAAATAATTGGTGACACACAATCCATTTTAGTAGAAATTGCCTGTGCATGAATTTCAAGATAACTACAATGCCATTGCATTTGTCACTCACAAGTAAGGGGAGAGAGAAAACAGCTGGAAATGAGATAAGTGGCTTGGTGAGTATTGGGCATAGGGAGGGAGAATTTTTCCTGTAACTGAACTATAAACAACTGCTTTAGGACCCGTTTCCCTCGCTAGCATTTAAAAAATTAATAAACACTAATTTTTAAGAGTAGTTTCAGTTTTATAGAAAAATTAAACAGAAAGTACCAAGAATTCCCACATATACTCCTACGTTCCCTTATGTTTCTCCTATTATTAACATCTTGAATTACTGTGGTACATCTGTTATCATTGAAGAATGGATATTAATACATTGCTATTAACTGAAGACTATAGCTTACTTTGGGGCTTCCCAAGTGGTGCTAGTCGTAAAGAACCTGCTTGCCAAGTAGGAGATTTAAGAGACCCAAGTTCGATCCCTGGGTTGGAAAGATACCCTGGAGGAGGGCATAGCAACCCCATGGACAGAGGAGACTGGTGGCCCACAGTCCATGGGGTTGCAAAGAGTCAGACAAAACTGAAGTGACTTGCACACACACATAGTTTACATTAGGGTTCACTCTGTGTTGCATAGTTCTGTGGGTTTTGACAAAAGTACAATGTCGTGTGTCCATCATTACAGGATCATCTAGGTGCTACCCTAAAATTGTCTAGTATTTTAATTGTTTAGACAACTGCTCAGTCTCTCTCTCCGTCATTCTCTCATTGACAAATTCTAGATGGGAGATATGTGGCTAAGTAAGAAGTGAGAAATAATTAGGAATTTATTTATTCAGTTATTTTTTCAATAAATATTTATTGAGCACTTAGTATGTACCATACTTTTGCTAAAACTTACAGATAATGCAGTGAATAAACAGACAAGTGGACAAGTCTACTGGGTAAAAAGAATTTTTTAAAAAATCACAAATAAACAATGACTAAATATGATGTTTCATGGTGGGTGTTATGAGGAAATACTTGGGGATTTAGACTACAGATCTGTATCATCAAAGTTATGATTTTTCCAGTAGTCACGTACAGATGTGAGAGCTGGACCACAAAGAAGGCTGAGTGCTGAAGAATTGAAGCTTTCAAATTGTGATGCTAGGGAGGACTTTTGAAAGTAACTTTCACAACAAGGAGATCAAACTGGTCAATCTTAAAGGAAATCAACCCTGAATATTCATTGGAAGGACTGATGTTGAAGCTGAAACTCCTATACTTTGGCCACCTGATGAGAAGAACTGACTCACTGGAAAAGACCCTGAGGCTGGGAAAGATTGAAGGCAGGAGGAGAAGGGGACAACAGAGGATGAGATGGTTGGATAGCATCACTGACTCACTGAACTTGAGTTTGAGCAAATTCCAGGAGATAGTGAAGGACAGAGAGGCCTGGCTTGCTGCAGCGCATGGGATCCCAAAGAGTCGGGCACGACTGAGTGACTGAACAACAATACTACAGACAGAAGTGCCAGGGAAGGGTTCTCTGAAGAAGTTAGACTTCAGGAGCAATCTGACTCTGAGTGGTTCATAGGCAGAAAAGCTCAAAGCAGAGTGGCGGATGATGGCCCTACTTTCATGTATGTTCAACCCCCCACCCCTAGAGACACACCTGCCCCAGTCCTTTCTCTCCATCTCCATCAACACTCCCTTAGCCCAAGGTGACCATCAGCTGTCACCTGGGCCACTGCGGTGTTTCTTAGCAGTTCTCCCTGATTTCATTCTTTGCTTCTTCCACAACCCATTCTAATAAAATAATCACAACAATCCTTTGAAAATGTATATTTGACCTTTATGACTATAACCAAAAACATTTCTCTGGTTTCCTTTAATACTAAAGCTTCAAACTCTCTAACCTCATCCCACAGCATCATGATGTGATGACTCCCTTATCCTCACCTGATTGATTCTCTCCCTTATTCACTGCTTACCACTCATAGGGGCTTGCTTTCTGTTTCTTTAAAACTGAGTTTCCTCTAGTCATGTCATTCTCTCTGCTTGGAATACTCGTCTTCATATTCTTTACTTATTTCTTATCATCTTTCAGGCTTCTAACCTAATACCACTGTGGTCCTAGACTATTCTATCTAAATTAGAAGCTCAAATAAGCAAATGTTTTATTTTCATTATGGTACTGATTAAAATCTGAAAGTATTTGTTTATTGTCTTCTTGTCGCTCAGTCATGCCCGGCTCTTTGCGACCCTTTGAACTGTAGCCCACCCAGCTCCTCTGTCCATGGAGTTTTCCAGTCAAGAATACCAAAGTGAATTGCCATTTCCTTCTTCAGGGAATCTTCCTGACCCAGGGATCAAAACTGTGTCTCTTGTATCTCCTGCATTGCAAGAGGATTCTTACCATAAACTAAATGAAAACCGAGATCTATCTTTCCTCTTTTTCTTCCTCTTCCTCCTCCTCCTCCCTCCTCTTTCTCCTCCTTCTCCTCCTCCTTCTTCTTCATCCTCAGTATATAGAGGAGTACTTGGGACACGGCAGTTCAAAATTTATTTGTGCCCCCAAAAAGTAAAACACATCTTATGATATACAGACAAAGTAAATTTGCTCCTTTCACCAAGATTAACAATAGATGAACCTATATAACTCAATGGCAATTCATGAATTTTAATTCCTTTCTTCTTGCTCTTATGTCTCTATTGTGTATTAGGCTTTCTTTGGTAACAGATATTCTGTTTGCAATATTAAATACAAAGTATACCTTGTCATAATTTTAAAAACAAGTGCTACTTCATCTTTCTAATAGCTATTGTTAGTCTGTTTATCTTGTTATAACCGGTGACATTTTCTTAGATCTCATATCTGATGTGTGCATGCTCAGTTTCTCAGTCCTGTCTAGCTCTTTGTGACCCCATGGACTGTAGCCCACCAGGCTCCTCTGTCCATGGGATTTCCCAGGCAAGAATACTGGAGTGGGTTGCCATTTCCTTCTCCAGGGAATCTTCCTTACCCAAGAATTGAACCTGGGTCTCCTGCATTGGCAGGTAGATTCTTTACCACTGAGTCAGCTGGGAAACCCCTCTTATCTGGTATGGTATCCTGATAGCTCAGTTGGTAAAGAATCCATCTGCAATGCAGGAGACCCAGGTTCGATTCCTGGGTTGGGAGGATCTGCTGGAGAAGGGATAGGCTACCCACTTCAGTATTCTTGGCTTCCTTTGTGGCTCAGCTGGTAAAGAATCTGCCTGCAATGCAGGAAATCTGGGCTCAATCCCTGGGTTGAGAAGATCCCTGGGAGAAGGGAAAGGCTACCCACTCCAAAATTCTGGCATGGAGAATTCCATGGACTGTATAGTCCATGGGGTTGCAAAGAGTCAGACAACTGAGTGACTTTGACTTCACTTCATTCTAATTTCAGAATTATTTTCTTGTTTGTGAAATATTCTCTAGTGGAGAACACAAAAGGCAGGAGATGATTTTAAATTCTAACTGGGTGACCTGGGGATAAATAATATAAATTTGGGACTCAGTTTCTTCATCAGTTGAATTCAAGATTGCATTGGAAGACCCCCAATGTCTCTTTCAGCCCAGTCAACTTGCTCTAGAATATTATGGTAAGGTAGAGAATGAGAGAGCTACATGACAAATAAGGGCTAAAACTAAACAGACATAAAAAAATGAAACATAAATAGCCAACAGTACATTTTAGTGATAGCCTTACCACTTTTAAGTCACCTAATGATATCTTGTGTTTTATTATCCTGAATTACACTGTGGTTTAGGAAATTGCAATACTCAAAGGCTAAGGTAGGTCACCACCGTCAATCCTAGCAACAGTAATAGCATTACATAACACCTTTCATCTTAGGCTCTCGAATCACTTGATAAACATCAATTAAGACCCAAAACTTTCCTATGCTAGTATTACTGTTCCCATTTAACAGATGGAAATGTAAGCCATGTTCTTGTTGAAATAACAAACCAAAGCTTTCTCATTTTTAAATCAGTAGACTTCCTTAGGTTAATAATTAATATACTAGCAGAGACCTGAGGTTGAATTTAATGAATTAAAATTTCTATAGGTGGTATTATCATGCCTGTGGGTTTATGGAACTATGAGTGGTGTCTGTGAACGTGTGTGGGTGTATATATAGAGTGTGAGTAGGTGTGATTATAAGTGTATGTAGTCTGTGGGAAAAACTCGTGCATATGAATATGTCTTTGAATAAATATTAAGTGTGTGTTCTATAGACACTCAGGTTTTTTATAATTAAAAAAAGCCTTGGTTGTGTTTAAAATTTCTGAAATTCCCTTCAGCATCCTTCATGTTCTTTTCTAGTATCTCTCCCATTTCTACATAATTTCTTCTCTCTCTGCCAACCTATGCTTAAAGTTCTCCCCTCCAACTTTTATTCCCACCCTGAATACTCTCTCTGTTACTCTCCTGCTCCTTATTATGGATTGTTTGGCTCTCTACCCAATGATAGTACCCACATCTATTCCTACACTTGACTGTCTTCCCTAAGTGTAGCCACTGGCCATAGACATCACTCTACTTGGATGTCCCACCATTATCTTAAACTCATTCACCCTCTTTCCCTTGCAGTCTAAACCCCTAGTTCATCTTACTTATCTTAGAAGTATTTACTAACCACCCAGATGCCCGACACAGACATCCAGAACTCATCTTCCTCATCTTCTACATTCAAACACCTGGCAACTCCTGCTTGCTAAGTAATATTCTATTTCCGATTTCTCCAATTTCTTGATTCCTTTTAATGCTCTTACCATATTCTTGGGATAGCCACCATTATCCTCCACTTATATGATGATACATAACTTTGAAAAATTCCTTGGTCTGATGTCAGAGTGACTTTCATAAGATGATAAGTTGATCATGATTACCTTTCATAAAGCACTTCAATGCCCACTGACCTGCCTCATTACTATTAGAATCAAGTCCAATCCTTGCCATGAGTTTCAAGGTCCTGAATGATGACCCCTGAAGACCACATCCTGATCATCACTTGCTATTTCTCTTTTCAAATTTTGCTACCCATAATGATACTGAGTAAGATACTTCTCTCTCTCTTTCTTTCTCTCTCTGTCCATAATATAGTATATTCTTTCATAAGGATATATATATATATATATATAAGTATATATATATATATATACTTATACTTACTTATATATATATATTATTTCTCTCTGGTTCTGGTACATTTTCTCCGCTCTTTGTATAGTTAAGCTCTACCTTTCCTTAATGGGGTGAGCTCAAAAGTCACTTTTCCTGACAAAGTTTGCCTTGTATTTCAAACAGCTGTGTATGTGCTCTCAGAACTCCCTAGGTATCACTTATCACACAGCATCATTGTTACTTTTGCTTGTGTGATTTTTTTTCCCTGAGATTTTAAACTTAAGGAAGGCAGAAATGGTGTATATTTTTGGAACACTGTTCCAGTGCTGACATTTGTTCCTGGAACATACTAGATGCTTTGTAAATGTTTTTTGAATGGTTAACGAACTGAATCAGTGACCACCCTGAGCTCATGTAAGTAAGTCGATGAGGTCACTGCTTTAAATGGAGTTCATGGGAATAAAAAAGATCTAAGGAAAATGGGCCAGACCAATGTTGCTCAAAACAAACCTTATCATTCTAAATAATCCAGGAGCAGTAAGCCACTCAGGCTAAACAGTGTATTTTCGTAGAAAGATATTTATTAGTCCTTAAAACACCTACATGCTTGGTGTGACTGTAATAAGACTGATTTCATGTGTGGTTTATGAAACTAATCTTAGATTTATTCTGTTCATCAGTATCCCCAGGTAGGAGGAATCCCTGCCTTAGTCCTGTGTATTTCTCCAAAAAGGTGAGAAGTCCTTGGGATCGTGGGGTTCAAGTACGTGTGAAAATTTGGAAATCCCCACCCAAACAAGTGAATTCATGTTTCTTGAAGCTGGCACATGCCTATTCTTGGGATCTAAAGTATTGAGGACTGACTGGGGCCACATTTAGGTCTGAAAGTTGACCAGAGGGCTAATATTTAAGGAAGGTAAGGGTTGAGGTTTTTAAAAAAATTTGTTATTGGAGGATAATTGCTTTACAATATTGTGCTAGGTTTTGCCATACATCAGAATGAATCAGCTGCAGGTATACATGCGTTCCCTCCTTCTTGAACCTCCCTCCCATCTCCCATCCCATCCCACCCCTCTAGGTTTTCACAGAGTACTGGGTTGAGCTGACTGCATCACACAATTTCCATTGGCTACCTACTTTACATCTGAGCCACCAGGTAAAGCAATCCAGTCCAGTATTGTTGCTTGGAGAATCCAATGGACAGAGGAGCCGAGTGGGCTACAGTCCATAGGGTCACAAAGAGTCAGACACGACTGAAGTGACTTAGCATGCATGCATCTATTTTACATATGGTAATATATATGTTTCCATGCTACTCTCCCCGTTTGTCCCACTGTATCCTTTCCCCACTGTGTCCACAAGTCTGCTTTCTATGTCTGCATCTCCATTGCTACTCTGGATATATGTTCATCAGTATCATCCTTCTGGATTCCATACACATGCATTAATATAAAATATTTGTCTTTCTCTCTTACTTCACTCTTTACAATAGGTTCTAGCTAGGTTCATCTGTCTCATTAGGACTGACTCAAATGAATTCCTTTTTTATAGCCAAGTAATATTCCATTGTATAAATGTACCATAATTTCTGTAGAGGACTGAGTATTGATAGGAGGACTAGAACTTTCAAATTCATGCCAAGGCAACTCAAGGTGCTGGCAGTATGGGGAGAGAAGTGGTAAGTGATCAAGGAGAGGTGCCAGGGATCGAAATCAGCTGTGGATCTCCAAGGGGTCTGCACAGTCTGTTACATTTGTATCTGATCAGGGTGTTATGAAGTATGTTTGTCAAGGAGGGAAGATATATTTTACTTAATATTTGTCAACCTGCTTTGGAGCCTTTAACATGTGTTGTGCGTCTTCAGTTATACTCTTGTACAGGCTCACAGTTGTTACGGGCTGGCCTGCTATTCAAAAAGTTATTTTACAGAAGATTTTTGTTCTTTCTACAGTAGTATAAACTAATCTATTAAGGAGATCCTCAATTTTTTGATAAGTAAGTAATATTTTATACCAAGAATATAATACCAACATTATGCCAATATAATACCGATATTTTATGCCAAGAATATTGTTTTACCTCAATTCAAATTACAGTTTTTATCATAACATAGAAAACCAGTATCCTATAGGTTTTATCTGTGTTTTGACATAATGATAATTAAAGCGCTTCAGCAAAGTCCCTGATACTAATTTCCATAATAGGGAAGAGATTGAAGATATTTGTATCATATTTTGCTTTGTTTTTCTGTTTTGGTTCTCCTCTTTATTTTGGATTTCCATTGCCCTGTTTCAGCAGTTTTTCATTGTTTCAAAACTCCCTTCTTGGTAAATGGAAGCCAGAGTTACTATTACTTTGTGCCATAGAGTTTTATTTTGATATGAGAATGTTACTTATTTTAGACAATAAACATTTTTAGAAATTTGCTGGGCACTTAGTAAGAACTTTGTAAATATTAACTCATTTAGGTTTTACAACACTGTGAAATAGATATTATTACTATTCCCATTTATACAGATAAAAAAGACATGGTAAAAGAGGCTAAGCCGCTTACCCAAAGTCATCACATTCTGTAAAGGGATGAGTCAGGACTCAAGTGCTAGTCTAGAGAGAGGGCTTTTCAGCACTGCTGCATCATCACTGGCATGAATGTTTTCTTCTATTTTTTTCTTTCAGTTTTATTGAGTGTTTACTCCATAAGGATGTGGATCATGGGCTTTTTATTTAAAAGCTAAGAGTATAAAACTAGAATTTTAATAATTAACAGTCATTAAAGTAACAATTGCAGACTCTGACTTGGCAACTTAAAGGAGTTTAAATTTTGCACTGTATAATTTCAGTTTTTGAAAACTTCACATTTTCTATCTTAATCTTTGTACAAATATACTTTATATCTAATAAACAATGTATTTTGATCAGGAAAGAGGACATGTTGCTTTAATTTTAGGGGAAAACCAGCTGAGTTCCATTTGAAATAATTCATAATAATAACACATGCATACATACAGGTTTCCTTTCTCAACTTACCATTATCAGAGAGACACGGTGTCTTTAGATATTTATGAAGAGCAACAGTCACCAGTGCAGGTAACTGAGGCTCATGTCCACAATACAAACAAAAGAATTAATGTCAAATCCCTTGAAAAAAATGTCTATTTAGCTAAAGGAAACAAATCTGAATGGGTCAAGTAATATTGTCATACCTTATTCCATAGTATTTGTGCACATTTCGGTCAGACACTGGATTAGTCCGTTTATTCTCGACAAGACAACCACACAATGCTGTAAAGTGAGTTGTAAAATTTCCAAGTTAGCCATCTACATAACAATAATTATTTCACATTCCTATAAAGATTTAAAATCTTATTATACAACTTTTGAATATAATTGATTCTAAAGAAATAATCTGTGAGGATATGTAACATTCACCTACTTGATTATGTAAAAAAATCCATTTCACATTATATGACCTTATTTTGCAAGCCAATAGCTAAAGAAAATATGTGATGAATTTCCAATACAATATAAATAGAATGTCATAATCTATAGAGTGAGAACTGTTACTGAATACTAAGAAGGTTTCCATATTTTCTTCCAGTACAAACACAGAAGAATATTATTTGGCCTAGATCAGTTCCTTTTATATAAATTAGACTGGAAAATTGTTTCAGCTCTATTTAGAAATGTCCACAGAGAGATACTCTGATTATTGAGGTCACTGCTGTGACTACAGTAGTGACTTAAAAATCAGTCTCACAGAAAGTTTATTATGGAAAGTAATTAAACTTAGCCAAATTTAAGCAAAATTATAGATAAAGGCTGAAAAACTTTTGTGTTTCTAAAATCAATAACTAAAGCAAAGTGTGTTTTCATTGCAAAGGATCACTCATCAGTGTGAGTGCTAGAGTTGTATTATTTTCATCATTAAAAAGGGGATTAATTTTTTCAGCTCTTGAAAAGGCATATGCTTACCTTATTCTTGCTTTGGAAAGACAGAACAGAATTAATTTATAAATAGTGCCATTTATACACATAAACACCCTTTCATATATATACAATATATATATGATATATATATATGAACATACAATGAAATGTATATATATATACAGTGAAAATTCCTGAGCCCCACAGCTACTATTTCAGCTTTAATTAGGATGCTAAGAGGTGATTTTTAATAGAGTACATTTTAGAATAGTGGTTCCCAGGCATTTGGATTTCAGTAAAAAATTATTCCTCTTCCTGCTTTTCTCCCTTATGTATACATATTATCTGTGGACTAATATCAGGTTGCCATCTTTTAATTTTGCAAACTTAAGCCACAAAAGCCACTAAAAATGAAGCAAAACACACAAAAAGTAAATATCCTATTATACTATTTACAAATAGACCATCTTTTATGTGCCAGGCTCTTTTGTAGATAAGAGGGATTCACAAAGAACAAGAAAGAGAAAACTGCTGCCTTCATGGACCTTAGTTTTAGTGAGATTAATTAGAAAATCACATCAGTTTTCCCATTATTACGTGTATGTGCGCAATATGTCTACCTTTTCACTTCTGCTGCATCACCGTCTCCTGTCTGGTTTACTGCAGTCCTCTCCTAACTTGGGAGAAGGCAATGGCACCCCACTCCAGTACTCTTGCCTGGAAAGTCCCATGGACCGAGGAGCCTGGCAGGCTGCAGTCCATGGGGTCGCGAAGAGTCAGACACGACTGAGAGACTCCACTTTCACTTTTCACTTTGATATATTGGAGAAGGAAATGGCAACCCACTCCAGTATTCATGCCTGGAGAATCCCAGGGACGGGGGAGCCTGGTAGGCTGCCATCTATGGGGTCGCACCGAGTCTGACACGAGTTAAGCGACTTAGCAGCAGCAGTTCCTATTTTGTCTCCAGGATCCCTTTTTGCAACCACATTCTCGCCAAAGTCTACTATTCTCAACATACCCAGAAAGAGCACTTTAAAACTTGAATCAGGTTGTCCCATCATGCTCCATCATTGAAGACGGTTTGGCCCCTCCTACCTCCCTAACATCTCATTCTCTAAATTTGAACCACACAGACTCTTTCTGTTATTACACTCCACACTTACTCCTATATTAAGGTCTTTAATTATTTGCCTGCCTTTTCCCCAGATCTGTAGGAAACAAACTATTGCTACTAAAATGCTGCAGGAAAACATCTCACATAAAAGGAGGCAAATAGAGGGGGTGGATTTGGGGTTGTTTACTTGAGTTTCTCATTAAGGATGTTCTTGGAATGTACATTCTAGTGAGGAGAGAAAGACAAAAAAGATAATATATGTGCAAAATAAATATAGTACAAAATAGTAGTAGACTCACGTTGAAAAATGAGGGGGGCTAGAATGGAAGCATATGTTCAACTTTTCATAGTGACACAGTAATTGCTCAATAAATATTAGTGTTGGCATTACCATGGTTTTCTGCTATTGTTGTTGAATAGAGAATGGAAAGATGTCAGATTCAAGTTCCTTGTCTCTTAAGCATGATGTCACTTTCTCAAGTATTGTAATGGAGAATTTTGATGAAGCTGGGAATGAAAAGATATATATCATATTGGGGGAACCAGTCTCTTTCTTCTACCACTTGATGTCATGCGTCCGTGCTAAGTTGCTTCAGTTGTACTCGACTCTTTGTGACCCTGTGGACTATAAGCCCCCCAGGCTTTTCTGTCCATGGGTATTCTCCAGGCAAAAATACTGGAGCGGGTTGCCATGCCCTCCTTCAGGGGATCTTCCCAACTCAGGGATCGAACTCACGTCTCCAGAACATCCTGCACTGGCAGGTGGGTTCTTTATCACTAGTGCCAGCTGAGAAGCCCTACCACTTAATGTCAACAATGTCAAAAAGTTTCCCGGAAGATGAACCTTTCCTCTCTCTTTCATCCATCCAGCCACATTTGTTATTCTTCTACATTATTTCCTGCTCAAAAATACTTGCCATCATTGAATAGTATTCAAAAATAAAGAAAATGTTTAAAACATGGGCTAAAAATAAATCAACACAAGTTGGAGTTAGTCCTAAGGAATTTACCTTTTGAAAAAATAAGAATTCATTATCAAAAAGTGCACCTCTGTGTGAACCAGTTTACCAAATAAAGGTTAAATATTAAGATGAGAATATTTTTAGAAGGATTAAACAGGGCATTTATTTTAAAATGTTTTCTCTTCTAACGTGACAAAACGCTTTAGTAAAAAATTGTGTTTATCCATAACTTTAAAGAACATATCAATTGCATAAATTATTATGTAAACTTTTAAAGACTCTTTCATAGGACTGCTGTTGACTGTTGAATCCCTTTGTGTCCACAATCATGAAGTAATTGCATACGTAATAATATTTGTATTTGATAATAAATAATATACAATTATCACTTTTTTATGTTTCTAAATTAGCTCAGCGAACTTATTATTAAATCAAAAATTTTAATTTTTCAAAATTAATTTTTCCTTCACCATATCCTGACTCAAGCCCACAAACACAAACATTTTCAATAATTTCCTCATTTTCACTTGACATACATATCTTGGTAGTCACCTAATTCACTTATCACACTTTTTTACTGTACATTTGGCTGTATTTTTATTTTTATATCTGTAATATTTTTAATTTCTAAACCTTGGAATTATTAAATGGAGATAAAAACCCTTAATTGTCTTTTTAAAGAACTTGTCTAGAAATAACTTCAAAAGTCTAACATGTATGATTATTTAAAATATGAATAAAAATATGAGATTTCTTGTGTTCTTATACTTTCACTTTCCTTTTGAATAGTAAAACTCCCCTTTGCTACTGTTTCTACTTTATCTTACGTTAACACTATTTTTAAAATGTGAGAGGTAAAAATATTACTGGCAAAGGATTGAAAACAAACGTGCCAAGGGAAATTATAGAGAGCTCTGTTAATTTAGTCTTGGACATGCCTGCTAATCTGTATAGTGTTTGATATTTTCCTTCAGATAATGTATTTTCTTCCTGCCCTCCCTTTCTACAAATTTGCATTGAAAGAAACTTAATTTTTTGAATAGCTTCATCTTTTTTCTTTTGTTCTTCCAAATTGTTGCTTTCACTACATGTCTCCCCAACTTCCGTTTTCCCTGCCACATTTTAAAGTTCCAGTTGGCTTGCTTACCAACAGTAATAAGGAAGAGGGATGTTTTAGATTATAGTTTGCTCTGAGAGGCTATCCTTAGATCATTGCACATTGGATTTAATATGAAAATTGTATTTGGAGTCGTTTGATTTGCAGAAATAACAAGCCTAAATGCTTCAGTTTCTAATGGTAATTAGTTTTCAACCCAGACAGTCTGGATAACTATATATTTACTACCTTGTAAAGAACTATCATAACAAGCCCTTAAGCATTATTTGAAAATTAATAAACTAAAGTAGGAGGAAACCCTTTACTTTCCCATAGCAACATGAACTGAATTATATTATTTTATTGCGAAGTTTTGCTTTTCAATTATAGGTTTACTAAATTAAGAGGCTTGAAAAACATAAAAAACAATTATTAGTTTCTTAATACTGTAGATGACTAATGCAATGAGTCCACTTTACAGAAACAGGGCTTTGGTGTTTGTTTTTTTAAGAGAAAATTCTTTTCTTAAATCTCCTGAGAAAAAAAAACTTAATTCAAAAGTATCTTGGGTGGGGGGAGGAGGGAGGAATAAATTAGGAGTTTGGGATTAACATACACACACTACTATAAAAAAATGTTTTGTTTCTTTTGTAGTTTTAGAATGCACATATATTTAAGTGGGTTTTCTAAATTAGGTAAAAAGTGAATTTTACACAGAATCTTACTCTTAATCTCTTTTCAAGTTTTTATTTTCCTCATCTAAAATTGAAACTTGCAAATAGAGAAATTTGATTATTAAAAATCTGCAAGTATACAAGAGATTCAGTAGTCTGGATATGAGCTAAATAATAATTGCCATTGATGATTGTGTTAGTTTTAAAAGATAAAACTGTGCATAAACTGGGTTAATTACTTAGAAGAGAGTGTGGAAGACAAAAATTACTTAACCTAATTCTCATCATCACAGAGCAAAGGTAGACTGCCAGTGTTAACATAGCCTAGCAGAAAGGAGAAATGAGCCTCAGACCTGGCAAGGTGGCTCTGGGTCATCAGAAATGGAAATTTTTTAGAGGTCTGACGTCTGACTCCATGTGAATGTTGTGCTTATGTGTGCATGCCTCAGAGCCTTTAGTAAAAGCAAGAATTAAACTCCACAGAGACTCATCAGGGAGGGTGAAGCAGAACTTGTATTTTCCTCTAATTTGCCCTCCTATCCCAATCCTGCCTGACCTATTCTGGTGGCTCAGTGGTAAAGAATTTACCTGCATGCAAGAGATGTGGATTCGATCCCCAGGTTGGAAAGATCCCTTGAAGAAAGAAATGGCAACCCACTCCAGTATTCTTGCCTGGGAAATCTCATGGACAGAGGAGCCTGGTGGGCTACAGTCCATGGAGTCACAAAAGAGTTGGACATGACTTAGAGACTAAACAACAAATCTCAATTTTAAGCCCACATATTTGTTCTGTCTAGAGCAAGGGCTTCCATGGATGGCCAGGATTCAGGTTCTGGCTTCAAAACTTACCAACTGATGGCTCAAATGGTAAAGAATCTACCTGCAATGCAGGAGACCTGGATTTGATCCTTAGGTCAAGAAGATCCCCTGGAGAAGGGCATGGCAACCCACTCAAGTATTCTTGCCTGGAGAATCCCATGGATAGAGGAACCTGATGGTTCCTATGGTCCACAGGGTCGCAAAGAGTTGGACACAACTGAGGTGACTTAGTATGCACTCACGTGTGATAATGATCAAGTCCCTTAGCCTTTTTGAAACTCAGTTTCCTCATTTAAAAAATGAAAATAATCTCCCAGAGTTGTTGAAAGAATTAAATGAGTTATTAGGCACAAGGTTCTTAGGACATAGACCAAAACACACAAATCAGGATAACAGGGTCTATACAAATGACACTGATTTTAGAAACAAAATTCTCATTCTTCCAGAACCTGTTTGTACTCTTTAAAGTACTTTTATTTTATTTTTTTATGTTTACCAGCTTATTATAGAGAGTATTATAAAGGATACAATTGAACATCAAGATGAAGAGATCAAGGTATGTGGGTAGGGGCCCAGAGCTTCTTCACATTCTCTGTACTCCCCCCATTTCCATTTGTTCACCTACCCAGAAGCTTGCCCAACCTCATCATTTTGAGTTTTTGTGGAGGATTGATTATGTAGGTGTGACTGATTAAATGTTTGGCCATTGGCAATTAATTCAACCTCCAGCCCCTCTCTCCTCCCTGGAGGACAAGGGGGTGAGACTGAAAGTTCCAACCCACTAATCTCAGGGTGGGTTTCCCTAGCAACCAACTCCCTTCTTTAGGTGATTTCCAAAAGTAACCTCATTAACATAAACTCAGGTGTGGTAGAAACAGGTTTGTTATGAACATTAAGGCACCTTTATCATTTTTGTTATTTAGGAGTTTCTAAGGGTTTTAGAAACGCTGTTCTTGGAATTTGTTTAGTCACTAAGTGGTGTCTGACTGTCTGCAACCCCATGGACTGTAGCCTGCCAGATCCCTCTGTCCATGGGATTCTCCAGGCAAGAATACAGGAGTGGGTTGCCATTTCCTTTACCAGGGTCTCTTCCTAACCCAGGGACTGAACCTGTGTCTCTGTATTTCCTGCACTGACAGGCAGATAGATTCTCTACCACTGAGCCACCAGGGAAGCCCACATGACTCCTTTACTTATTATTAAATAAAGCAACAAACCCACACGGCCTCATCCTACTTACTAACTAGTGGGAATCTCCAAGTTGAGAGCTACAAATATTAAACAGGGCTAGGGGAGGGGGATGGAATTGTATCATGATGCAGAGGTTTTCAAGCATATTTCATAATAATATGAAGTAGTGTAATATAAAAATTTAAACTGTGAAAGAGCCAATAAAATAAGAGCATTAACCTGGAATGCTGTTGAAAGAGCCACTGGGGTAACATGAAGGTTCTTTATTAGTTGCTTTGTGTGTGTGTGTGTATTATTTGCTCAGTCGTGTCTGACTCTTTATGACCCCATGGACTGTAGCTCGCCAAGCTCCTCCATCCATGGAATTCTCCAGGCAAGAATACTGGAGTGGGTTGCCATTCCCTCCTCCAGGGTAATGAGGTCAAAGTAAAGTACTTTAAAAATAGTTAGTCCTAAGTCCATTAAGTCACTTAGTTATGATAAAATGGAGATGGGGATAAGTTAAAAAAACAAAAGTTGAGGAAAAAGAAAAAGAGATGGAAGATACGAGTTGTTTGAGTAGAACATCTCTAAGCCATTAAATTTAGTACCTTTAATTTTCAAAGCACTGTCCCTGAGTTTCTCTGAGTTGCTAACTGGGGAATAAGAGATCCAGGTATATGTGGCCATTATAATAGGAAAAGATGCTAAGGAAATGTAATGAGGTCAATTGATCAATTAATTCAAAACACATTACTAAAGAATCATAAAAGAGTCTGCTTGGTCCTCAGTGAAGGATACATGTTGTAGGATAAACTCACCACTTCAGAATAGTGAAGAATTCTGTGTACTTCTGTACTATCCTAGTTATCTTCACCGCCCCCACCCCCCGCCCACATCAACATAATAGATTCTCAGTCAGTGTCTCTTAAGTGAATGGAAAGAAAGAATAAAACAACTGATGGCGAAAAGACTAAATTTGTTTGGTCTTCCTGGTCTATTAAAAATAGAATTAGAAACTTTTAAAATATAGGGGACTTCACATTTAAAAGAAAACTAGATTTCTAGCTTCTCTATTTTTTAAAGAGAATTCATTTTTATTAGCAGCTCTATTACCAGTAAGCCTTTGTTCCTGCCTGGTTACAAGTTCCTGGAGCTGGACAGTGGCTGCTCCCTTAAAACAAGCTGCATGTAGCACACAGGACCCAGATGGCCTAACTTGCTCATATCACCTGACAGGTCCTTCTTAGACTCGGAGTTTATACTGTCTAATCTAGAATGGCATAGCTTTTTGACATACTTTGGTTCCCTTAAGATTTTCTCATAGCTTAAAACAAGTTGGATGGAACTCTAAAACCATCCAAGGTTTTGTCTCTAATGAAGGATGAGGACTCTTCAGTTAGTTACAAGGGGATCTCAACCTAGGCACTATCGGCATTTAGGGTCAGAAGATGTTTGTTGTGGTGGTTGTCTTGTGCTTTGTAGACTATATAGCAACCTATCCATAACCTCTACACACTAGATACTCTCTCACCCAGAGTGACAACTAAAAATGTTCTCAGGCATTGTCAAATATAACCCAGGGATGAGGTGGGGGTGGGGAAAAATCACCCCTAATTGAGAACCTCTGAGTTAGATATCAGACTAGAAGTGGACAGATGCATGAACTCAAAGATGGTACTAGATTTATATTAGAAAGTAAATGGTTAGCCAGCAGATTGGGCATTGGCTATAATCTTGTCACTCACTGTGCCCAGGTTCCAGGTTTAGTTGCTGGCAACAAATCACCGATTCAATTACATTTACTCAGACTTCACCTTTTCAAGCTTGAGTGGGATGATAGCGGTATGGTTTTCTAAAACAGTTGATTCCTGATGGAGCCTATAAAGACAAGGAAGTGTAGTTAACAAAGTGATGTTATAAAATGCGGCATTCCACATGTAATAATATCGGGATAGCAGTCAGATTCTAGTACTTCATTCTGTTTCCTACTCACAAGTTGTTCCTGATGAATTATTTTTAAAGTGTGACTAAATTATTCATTACAAAGGATAACTATTATTTATGCAACTGAGGTTTACCACTAACATTCCAATATGGATTTTTTTTTGACTAGGGGATTTCAATAAAGCTTCTAAGAATAGAAATATATGCCGAGAATTAAGCAATTGATATGGGGCTCACCATAATGGTGGAGGAGAAGCACAAATTGATTAAACCTTTGAATCTTAAGGAAATCTTTAATAACAGTAAATAGATAAAACACTATTTATAATATTTACATATACAGTTAAGTTTTATGTACACATTTCAAGTAAAAGATCTCAAAACACATTCAAGTGGATTATGCTGCCAGATCATAAAAAATTTCTCCCACAAGTTATCTGCACCATGTGTTTCCTTTAAATAAAAATTAGGTAATACTAGGCAACAATATGGAGAAGGCAATGGCATCCCACTCCAGTACTCTTGCCTGGAGAATCCCATGGATGGAGGAGCCTGGTGGGCTGTAGTCCATGGGGTCGCTAGGAGTTGGAGACGACTGAGCAACTTCACTTTCACGCATTGGAGAAGGAAATGGCAACCCACTCCAGTGCTCTTGCCTGGAGAATCCCAGGAACGGCGGAGCCTGGTGGGCTGCTGTCTATGGGGTCGCACAGAGTCGGACACGACTGAAGCGACTTAGCAGCAGCAGCAGCAGCAGCAGCAGCAGCAGCAGGCAACAATAAAGGTACAGAAGCATAAAATTATATGCCATTTAAATTTTATTTTCAAAGAATCAGAAAATATAAATTTCATGCTGTAAACCTCTCAGTAAGTTTAATCTGTCTTTATTTTTCTTATACCGTCTCTCCACCCTTTCTTTCTGCCGATGAAGGTATATTCTCTACCGTCTGTCCTGATGCCTTACTCAAGGTCAATTTAAATGACTCAAGTGATGACTTCAAGCACAGTACAATCCTTCCTTGGGGAAGTTACTCCTTTGACTAATATTAAGTGGGTTACTATTGGTATGTTAATTAACTGCTTCACTCAGCATGAACTATTTATGTACAATGTACCCTTCATCCATGAACTGATGTGTGAGAAAGAGCCTAAGATGAAATTTAGGAGTTATTTTTTTGACAGATTGGATTCTGGTGACTATATTAAAATGTATGCTTTTTGTTTTCAGCTATGTTTATTTCAGCATTGAAGGTTGACCATAACTTACTATTTTAATACACAATTTTTCAAGTAAAAATAAGAATGTGACTTCTCTGTAAATGTATGTTTTACCAGTGAGACCCAGTTTTCTCTTTGGAAGCCTCCTCTTTCTTGTGCACTCAGTCGTGTCTGACTTTTTGTGACACCATGGACTGTGTTTAGCCTACCACGCTCCTCTGTCCATGGAATTGTCCAGCAAGAATACTGGAGTAGGTTGCCATTTCCTCCTCCAGGGGATCTTCCCAACCCAGGAATTAAACCCGAGTCTCTGTTTTTCCTGCATTAGCAGATGGATGTTTCACCACTGCACCACCTGCTAGCCCCATACCAGTGGAAAGAAGAGAAATACTATCATCGATCTTTTTAAGAGTTAGAAAATAGAGCAATCGACATAGATAGAAGTCATAGAAGGAACAAAATATCTGGTCAGAAATTGTAAAAGGGCTATTCTCAAAAGTAATTATTTCTTCTATCAAGCATAGCTATAGGCAGATTTCAAAACCAGGGAAAGGTTTCTACTTTGAGGGCGAGCAGAAAAGATGTTTAACATTGAAAGCTGATATCAATTCAGATTAACAACCTCCACACATTATCAGAATTTCATATAACTAAGTCAACTCTTTCAGTAATTTCTCTATGCATCAGAAGCTTTTTTTTAATCTTACTTTTGGAATAAACTTTCTTTTATGCTTTCTTTCAGAAAGTTTTATCTTAACCAGATGTCAGTTTCAAATTTTGGTGAGCGCTCTATGACAATGAATATGAATTGACCCAGACAATCTCAAGACGTTTTGCTTACAAATATTAAATGACTCAAAATATAAAATGTATTTTCATAAATGTTTTTATAATTAATTAAAACATCATATTTATTGATACAAATAATTATGATGCATTGTAATATGACATTTTTTCAAAACAAAGCACTGAAGACAGTTTACTCTCATTAATAAAATTTATTGTAGAAAAAAACAAAAATATTTCTAAAGAACCTAGTTATTAAATCTCAATGTAATTTAATTCCAATATTTTAATGCTGTACATATGCCTTTTTGTGTTCAAAATTGTTAGACCAATCTCTGCATTACGTGATAAAAGTAGCACCTACTTTAGCCAGCCTTGAACATGAAGGGGAGGTATGAAAGATCTTGGATCTGAGAACAGAGACCAGTCAGAAATGGAGCTCCTGAAGGTGTAAAGAGATGCACTGGCAACCCCCACATTGGGTAGCAGAGGTCTCAATCTGGACTGTAGAGAGAAGACTGTTAAGAAGAATAAGCCATTGAGGGATCTCCTGCCCTCTCAGGCCCTGGAGCTGAGAGCATGATGACTGTCTAAATTTGTCTCAATAACTAACTTCAGATTAAATAATTGAGGACAAACTTTGAACAGTCTCACATCTCAGTTACAACAACTGGAGTGGGTTTTACTTTGACTAAGATAAATTTAAGGAGGCCTTATATAGTAGGAAATTAGCACAATACAACTGCAATTTCTGGAAGGAAAGTCAGAGATCTGTCAGTTCACTTCATTACAAACCAAGGCTGGGAAGAAAAATGGTGTGTTAGCAAAAGAACTTACAGATAATTACAGTGGACATTTTTAAGCTGCCACCGGGCCTTTTGTAAGGCTTTATAAACTGATCTTAATTTTGTTATACTGATCCCCAAAGGCACTTCCTATTGTAAAATAGTCTATTAAGCATTGGTCTCTATTTTGGAAAGCAATAATATTAAGTTCATTATGGCTTTTTGCAGTCCAGGCAATAATTTAGTTTGTGTACTCCTCTTAAGATTTTAATGAGCAAAAGCTATTTTAAGAACTTTTGCAAGTGAACAATGTAGGTATGTTCAGAAAGGTACTTCTATTTCAGACCCTTTAAAATATATATAAGATATTTACATTAAATTGATTCATGTTAAAAATGTAACACCTCCAGTCTGAAAGCTTTAATAAAACAGACTTCTGTATATAAGCTAGTATTATTGCCCAATTTTGGCACCAGAATCTTAACTGTAAAAGCCAAGCATGGACTACATGTTATAAGTATATAATAATATGTCATTATTATTATGAAAGCAAGTTATTTTCAATGTGGAAAAATAAGTTAAAGCAAGCAAAACAAAACAAATGTTTAAAATTTCATTATCCTCATAATGGAATCCCACTGAGTGCATATTTTTGAGTAAACTTTTTAAAAATATGACAATATATCCTGTCAACAAATAAAAAACATTTTAAAAGCTGACTAGTTTTCCATTTTGTGTGGATAAATCATAATTTATTTAACTCATCTACTACTGTTTCTTTCACTGTTGCAAATGATATTTCAAGGAATGTTCTTTTATTCTTTAATGTAGAGGCAACTTAGGACAAAGGGTAGCTAAGAGTCTAGTGCATCTAGTGACAGACAGACTTGCAAGGCCCAGAGAATTAACAGGTGATTGTCAGAAGAGAGAGGGTTATGGGGAGGAAAGAAATAGATGAGGAAGATTAAGAAACACCTACTTCCAGTTGCAAAATCAGTGAAACACAGGTTGAGTAATATAATCAATAACTATGTAGTATCTTTGTATGGTGAAATATAACTAGACTTATCATGGTGATCATTTAGAAATATATAGAGCTACTAAATCACTATGTTGTATAATAGGAACTAACATAGTATAGTATCGTTGTACTTCAAAAACAAAAACACACAACAAAAGATTAGAGTTGTGGTTATCAGAGTTCAGTCATGAGGGTTGAGGGAACTGAATGAAGGCAGTCAAAGTGTACACACTTTCAGTTACAAGATAAATCAGTACAAGAGATGAATGTACAAAATGATAAGTATGTATAGTTATCACTGATATATATATATATATGCATATATATATATATCATGAAGGTAAGAATTGTTGTCTCTTTCATACTAAGTTGTATCCCCAGTAGTAAAATGATGTCTGACATATATCAGATATATACTGAAAACCCCAAGACAATTAGTGAATGCATTAAGTATAAAAACAGAAAATTTTATAACCAGAATAATGATAAAAACTTTTGTGGATGGTTAGTAGATTTGAATATTTAAATTTTATACTACTAACTGCTGTATTTCCATGCTCTGCATCCCTATACCTAAGTTATAGAGACATACATGGATTGTACCTGAATTTTGTACATGCTATCTGGCTTTGAAAAATTGATTTATAATTTTCCTGTAAATCATAAAAGTCTATAGGGAATGAGGTCAGACTAAATATTAATTTCTGTAATTAACTGTAATGGTATGTGTCAGATCTGCTTACTTTCAATCTTGATACTGTTCTACTAAAAAGAATTTGGTGTTATTTACAGTGAAGGTTGTAAGAGATTAAGAAGAGATGGGAAGAATACTCAGAAGAATTACATGAAAAAAGGTCATAATGACCCAGACAACCGCAATGTGTAGTCATTCACCTAGAGCCAGACATCCTGGAGTGGGAAGTCAAACAGACCTTAGGAAGCATTATTATGAATAAGGCTAGCGGAGGTGCCAGAATTCCAGTTGAGCTATTTACAGTCCTAAAAGATGATGCTATTAAAGTGCTGCACTCAGTATGTCAGCAAACTTGGGAAACTCAGTAGTGCCCACAAGATTGAAAAAGGTCAGTTTTCATTCCCAAGTCAAAGAAGGGCAATGCCAAAGAATGTTCAAATGACCTACAGTTGCATGCATTTCACATGCTAGCCAGGTTATGCTCAAAATCCAAGCGAGGTTTCAGCAGTACATGAACTGAGAATTTCCATATGAACAAGCTGGGTTTAGAAAAGGCAGAAGGACCACAGATCATACTCCAGCATTCATTGGATCATGGAAAAAACAAGGGAATTACAGAAAAACATCCACTTCTGCTTCACTGACTATGCTAAAGCTGTTGACTGTGTGGTCCACAACAAACTGGAAAATCTTCAAGTGAGGGGAATACCAAACCACCTTACCTGTCTCCGGAGAAACCTGTATGTGGGTCAAGAAGCAACAGTTAGAACCAGACATGAAAAAAACTGACTGGTTCCAAATTGGGAAAGGAGTACAACAAGGCTGTATATTGTCACCCTGCTCATTTAACTTATAAGCAGAGTACATAATGTGAAATCTTGGGCTGGACAAATCACAACTAGAATCAAGATTGCCTGGAGAAATATTAACAACTTCAGATATGCAGATGATATCACTCTAATGGCAGAAAGTAAAGAGGAACTAAAGAGCTTCTTGATACGTGTGAAAGAGAAGAGTAAACAGTCTAGCTTGAAACTCAATATTCAAAAAACTAAAATCAAGGCATCTGGTCCCATTACTTCATGGCAAATTGATGCGAGAAAAAGTGGAAACAGTAACAGATTTTATTTTCTTAGGCTCCAAAGTCACTGCAGACAGTGGCTACAATCATGAAATGAAAAGTCACTTGCTCCTTGGAAGAAAAGCTATGACAAACCTAGAAAGCATATTAAAAAGCAGATACATTACTTTGCTGGCAAAGGTCCACATAATCAAAGCTATGGTTTTTCCAGTAGTCATGTACGGATGTTGGAGTTCTACCATAACGAAGGCTGAGTGCTGAAGAATTGATGTTTATGAATTGTGGTGCTGGAGAAGACTTTTGAGAATCCTTTGGACTGCAAGGAGATCAAACCAGTCTATCATAAAGGAGATCAACCCTGAGTGTTCATTAAAGGACTGATGCTGAAGTTGAAACTCCAATACTTTGGCCACCTTATGGGAAGAACCAACTCACTGGAAAAGACCCTGATGATGGGAAAGATTGAGGGGCAGGAAGAGAAGGGAGCAACAGATGATAAGATGGTTGGATGGCATCACCAACTCAATGGACATGAGTTTGAGCAAACTCCAGGAGATTGTGAAGGACAGTGAAGCTTGGAGCACTGCAATCCATGGGCTCTCAAAGAG
The DNA here is from genome assembly GCA_024291935.2 of Okapia johnstoni. NCBI lineage: Eukaryota > Metazoa > Chordata > Mammalia > Artiodactyla > Giraffidae > Okapia > Okapia johnstoni. The sequence continues at coordinate 34,055,790 of CM044321.1, read as the reverse complement.
TCAGACACGACTGAGTGACTGAACAACAACAATGAAAGTTATCTTTTATTATAATAACCCATATTATTCAAACACTACATGGAATATATGACTTGATTATTATAAATACCTAGAGGCTTAGAGTTTGAAGGAATGTTGCTGCTGTTGCTGCTAAGTCACTTCAGTCGTGTCCGATTCTGTGCAACCCCATAGATGGCAGCCCACCAGGCTCTTCTGTCCATGGGATTCTCCAGGCAAGAATACTGGAGTGGGTTGCCATTTCCTTCTTCAATGCATGCATGTATGCTAAGTCGCTTCAGTCATGTCCGACTCTGTGCGACTCTGTGGACAGTAGCCCACCAGGCTCCTCTGTCCATGGGATTCTCTAGGCAAGAATACTGGAGTGGGTTGCCATATCCTTCTCCAAGGAATGTTGAAGATAAACTAAATCAACAAGCTATCTCGTTCTGAGGCATAATGTCTAATAATGAAGTGGCCATTTTGTGGATATATATGTTAATGTAACTATCTAACAATTCTATAAGGTAGAGACTATCATTATCTACATTTTATAGGAGTGGATATTAAATTCTTCAAGGACACAGAGCCAGTGTGTGATACCTATGACTCATATAAACAGCCTGGTTCTAGGACCAGAGATCCTAGCCTCTAGTTGTGGGTCTCACAATAAATTCCATTAATGCAATGTACTTCCTTCAGTGACTCTTATGATAGGAACCTACTCATTTAACATGTATTTATTGCATGCCACTTCTCTATATACCTATACTAGATTCTGAGACTCCAACCTAAAATGACATATAATTTTCCTTCCAGGGAACTTACAGTGTGCTATGATAAAAGGGCAGATAAATTAAAGCATGATATATGGTGCTCAGTAAATATTTGGTGAATGAATTGATAACTGCCATCAGAGTTGTATGCAAAAGAAGAAACAGAAGCAAAGGAAGGATATATGAGTCTTGAAGTCATGCTCATCAGGAAAGACTTCCTGAAAATTAGCTGGGTGAGCATAAGAAGGGAAGATGAATTCTAGAAAGAAGTAATAATAAGTGAGAAGGTGCAGAGATATCAGAAAACCTCATATGCTCCAGGAAAAAGATGCTGTCTGAGGAAGATGTGAAAACGAGTGAAGCAATGGTCTAAGATGAGGCTGGAAACAAGTCTGGGGCTTAAATGTGAAGGACTTTGGATGTTCAGCCATGAACTGTGAACTACACCATGACAGCCTTGAGAACCACTTAAGATTTGAACGTCAGCCAGTGACATGATCAAATGGCATTTTATAAAGGTCACTCTGACAACAGTGAGGAAGGCAGATTAAAGGGTCCAGACTGCATAGAATGAGAGGCGACTGCAGAAAAGTAGAAGAAAAGCAGGAGTGACTGTGGAAAAGGAAAGCAGAGAACAGAGATGGGCTTGGAGATACTAGGCAGATCGACTGAATCTGACTCTGAGCTTACATACATTTTCATAACATCACATCTGTGTTATTGTCTAATTTCCTTTCTATGCATCTTTCTTCTGTCATAGTACATAACCAGTGCTTGATGAAAGGTTCTGAACAAATGAAAGAAGATCTTGTGACAGAATAGATGTGGGAAAAAGAAAGAAATGCATAATGACTCTCAGTATTTCTGACTGACACCACATGAAACCAGACCCTGAAATGGGCAGCAAAGGAAGAGAAGGTTCCAGTAGAAGGATAAAAAGTTGAGTTTAGGAAGCAGCGAGGTTAAGATCTGTGAAGATATTTACAATGCAGTCTGATACAGAAGGGTAGTGCTCTGATTCTGATATTTCTTACCTGGAAGTTGAGAAATATTAGTGCACCTGTGATAGCTGAATTTTTGAATTTGGCTAAGGTCCTTTATTTTTGAATTTGGCAGATCAGAAAGCAACAGTTAGAACTGGACATGGAACAACAGACTGGTTCCAAATAGGAAAAGGAGTACATCAAAGCTGTATATTGTCACCCTGCTTATTTAACTTATATGCAGAGTATATCATGAGAAACACTGGGCTGGAGGAAGCACAAGCCAGAATCAAGATTGCCGGGAGAAATATCAATAACCTCAGATATGCAGATGACACCACCCTTATGGCAGAAAGTGAAGAGGAACTAAAAAGCCTCTTGATGAAAGTGAAGAGGAGAGTGAAAAAGTTGGCTTAAAGCTCAACATTCAGAAAACTAAGATCATGACATCTGGTCCCATCACTTCATGGCAAATAGATGGGGAAACAGTGGAAACAGTGAAGGACTTCATTTTTGGGTGGCTCCAAAATCACTGCAGATGGTGATTGCAGCCATGAAATTAACAGACGCTTACTCCTTGGAAGAAAATTTATGACCTACCTAGACAGCATATTAAAAAGCAGAGACATTACTTTGCCAACAAAGATCCATCTAGCTAAGGCTATGGTTTTTCCAGTAGTCATGTATGGATGTGAGAGTTGGACTATAAAGAAAGCTGAGCACCGAAGAATTGATGCTTTTGAGCTGTGGTATTGGATAAGACTCTTGAGGGTCCCTTGGACAGCAAGGAGATCCAACCAGTCCGTCTTAAATGAAATCAGTCCTGAATATTCATTGGAGGGATTGATGCTGAAACTGAAACTCCAATACTTTGACCATCTGATGTGAAGAACTGACTCATTTGAAAAGACCCTGATGCTGGGAAAGATTGAAGGCAGGAGGAGAAGGGGATGATAGAGAATGAGATGGTTGGATGGCATCACCGACTCAATGGACATGAGTTTGAGTAAACTCTGGGAGTTGGTGATGGACTGGGAGGCCTGGCGTGCTGCATGCCATTGGGTCGCAAAAAGTCAGACATGACTGAGCAACTGAACTGAACTGAAGGTCCTTTAGGGAGGGGTATATAATATATTAAACCTAGGTAGAGGAACAAGAGTACAGGAAGATGAGAGAAGAGAAAAAATGGAGAAAGGAGGGACTCTAGGAGAGAAGGATCCAGAAGCTCAGAGGGAAGAGGATTTCAGTAAGGAAGGAATGCTTAGCATAATAATCACCATAGAAAGATGACGTGAGATGAGCAGGGCAGTTTTTTCATTGGATTTGATAGTATTGAATGCATTGTAGATATCGGTGTAAGTGGAGTCAGTGAAGCGGTGGAGTCAGAAGTCAGATTAGAGTTGGATAAGGAATGAATGGGATGACAGTAAATGGAAACATAAACTGTAGAGCTTTTTCCAAGAAGTTTCAAGATTTTACCTACAAAGGGAACTAATAAATGGTGGCTAGAGGAGAGTATTTTTTCAAGGGTGATATTGTTTTAAGATGGGAAGGACTTGATCCTTTCTAGAAGCTGAATTTTTTAGGCATATGGTCAAAGAATGAGAGTAAAAAACTAAAGAATAAAAAGGAACTGAAAAGAGGGGCCATGGACTTTAAAGCACCTAGGGAAGGAGGTCAAGTTCAGATGGGAGACAGAAATTGTCCAGAGGATCACAGGGAAAGTTTGTAAAGAGGAAGAGAAATGTACAGGCGATCTGAATCAGATAAATGAAGTGAGATATTTGAAGTGAGATGCTTTAGTTTAAATTCACACAGTGAATCTGGGTAAGGTAATACAAAACAATAATCTATTAACCAAGTATATTTCTTGCTATATTTCAGATTCATTGATGGCTGTAAGAATTATCTAGAAAAAGTATAATTTGTAAATACATTTCTAAAATACAGCAGAGGAGAAGGAACCTGGAGATACGGAGAGCAAGGAGCCAAAGGCTTAGTCCACAACTTATGGATTATTCAACAGTGCATATATTAAATTCTCTCCAGTCAACTGTGGGAAAAATAAAACTCTCAAAAAATGTGGAGTTTTTAAGAAAACAGCAATGATGGACAGAAGGCAACATAGTGACATGACAGGAGACCAGAAGACATGCTTTGTGGGGAATTAGAGAGTAATTTCTTGGAATAGCCCTCGAAGATCAAGAAGGTAAATCTAAATCTTTACCTTGTAGTACAAGAATAGGGGAAAATGGGCTGTTGACACAGGAGAGTGAAACAGGGTAGAAGTTTGATTCAAGGGAATGTCAGATTTTTGCAGACAAGTAGACAACTAGGGCACGGAGTGAAGGAGGTGAAGCTAGAGGGTAGTTTGGTTAATAATGTATCAGAGTTTCTAGCAAACAAGTGTAAAGTGTTGACAAAAGATGTAGCGGTGGGGAAACAATTACAAGAGTGATGGGTCACCAAGATTGTGGTGATGAGAGGATGATAGGGACCCCTAAGACAAGTGGCTGAGGGGTTTCACATTTAGAGCTAAGGGAGAGCTTGACAAAGACTGGGAAGCATGGTGATATAATTGAACTCAAGTATTCAACAGAAAGGGGCTGCTCAGGTGGCGCTTGTGGTAAAGAACCCACCTGCCAATGCATGAGATGTAAGAGACGTGAGTTCAATCCCTAGGTTGGGAAGAGCCCCTGGAGCAGGGCATGGCAACCCACTCCAGTATTCTTGCCTGGAGAATCCCATGGACAGAGGAGCCTGGAAGGCTACAGTCCATGGGGTCGTAAAGAGTCTGACACGACTGAAATGACTTAGCAGGTATTCAACCAGAAAGAGGCTTCCCTGGTGGCTCAGTGGTAAAGAATCTGCCTGCCAATACAGGAGAAATGGATTTGATCCCTGGGTCAGGAAGATCCCCTGGAGAAGGAAATGGCAACCTACTCCAGTATTCTTTCCTGGGAAGTCCCATGGACAGAGGAGCCTGGCAGGCTACAGTCCATGAGGTCACAAAAGAGTCATACACGACCTAGCAACTAAACAACAACAACAACAATTCAACTAGAAAGCTCATTAAAAGATAGCTCTAGACAAAGACTCTGAATTTAACCAAGGCCAGGTGCAGTATGCTTTCTTGCATTCCAGAAACAGTCTGATTATTTTTTTCCTGAGGCAGTTCATCTACCCTTGGGCAACTTTGTTTATGAGAAAGAACTATCTCAGGTTGTTTTTTTTTTTTTTCATTTTTAAAAAAAGTTAATTATTTTTTAATTGGAGGATAAATAGTTTACAGAACTTTGTTGGTTTCTGCCAAAAATCAATAGGAATCAGTCATAGATATACATGTGTCCCCTCCCTCTTGAACTGCCCACCCATCTCCCCCACCATCTTACCCTTCTAGGTTGTTACAGGACCCTGGTTTGAGTTCCCTGAGTCATACAGCAAATTCCCGTTGGCTATCTATTTTACATATGGTAATTTTAAGATACCTCTTCTCATATGTCTTATTTACCCATCAAGTTCCATTCTGTTGGGATCATCTACAACATTCAAGGTCCTTTTTCCTTCAAACTGAATGTGCCCAACACTCAATGTGTCTATATATGGTGAATTTAATATCCTATTCATTTTTCAAATGGTTCAACTGACTTTAGTTGACAATACATTCTTATAATATGATATGGTAGCTAGAAACGAATCTAGTATTTAAAGCATGTTCTAACAAGCACACTACATAATGAAATTGTAAGGAAATGAAACCAACATTTGCTAAATATTTACTATGTGTCTGGCTCATGTCACCTGTGAACATGCATAATCTCACTCAAGTCTCTGTGGTTAAAGCGCAGGCTCTGGTATCTGAGACCAGGGCTTGGAACTCATGTTCTGTCACATATTAGCTCTGTGATATTGGAAAAAATTAACTTGCTGTCCTGGGACTTAATAATTTCCTGTGTAAAATGAGGATAATAATGCTATTTACTTAGCAAGGTTACTATGAAGGTTAAATAGAATAAGACCTATAAAGCACTTATTGTCTGGCACATGATAAACACACAATAAATGATAGGTATTATCAACATCTCCATTCTGCAGATGAGAAATCTAGCTATAGTTAAGGTCAGACAATCAAAATTCAAACCTAGATCATGAAATTCCAAAGCCTATTATATCATGTTGTCTTAAATTCTCTATTTTTATTTTTAAAAAATTTTATTAGACTATAGTTGATTTTACAATGTTGTGTTAATTTCAGATGTACAGCAGAATGAATCAGTTATATCTATAGATGCAGATATATGCAGTCTATATCTACATATAGATATAGGTAGTCTTTTTTTTTTTTAAGGTTCCTTTCCCATAAAGGCCATTACAGAGTACTGAGTAGAGTGCCCTGTGCTATACGGTAGGTTCTTATTAGTTATCTATTTACTATATAGTAGTATTAATATGTCAATCCCAATCTCCTAATTTATCTCTAACCTCATTATCCCCTGGTAACCATAAGTTTGTTTTCTATGCTTGTGACTCTAATTCTGTTTTGTAAATAGGTTCCTTTGTATCCTTTTTTGTAGGTTCCACATATAAGCAAAATCATACAATATTTATCTTTCTGTATCTGATTTACTTCACTCAGTATGATAATCTCTAGGTTCATCCATGTCACTGCAAATGGCATCATTTTGTTCTTTTTGTGGCTGAGTAATATTCCATTGTATATGCGTATCACATCTTTATACATCCCTCAGTTGTTAGCTATTATAACTAGTGCTGCAGTGAACACTGGGACACGTGTATCTTTTCAAATTATGATTTCCTCTGAATACGTACTCAGGAGTGAGATTGCTGGATCCATATTTAGTAGAGCTATATTTAGTAGCACTATGTTCAGTTTTTTAAGGAACCTCCATACTGTTCTCTGTAGAGACTATACCAATTTACATTCCCACATTCTCCAGGGGATCTTCCTGACCCAAGGATCAGACCCAGGTCTCCTCCATTGCAGGCAGATTCTTTACAGTCTGAGCAACCAGGGAAGCACCAACACTGAATGTATAGTCAGCCACTATTCTTATGCTTTTTTCATATATGTTACTGCTGTTTAGCATGATCTTTTTATTTTGTACTTGTGAGAATTTAGTTTTGGATTTAATGGAGGCCATTGTATTATCAAGGCTTAATGATATGAGCAACAGAAAAGATGATGACTGTGGAGTTTAGAATAATATGAAGAATATAAGAAATGTTATAGAAAAAAAATAGCAATATATAGAAACAAGTTGGAGCTGGGCATTGTTGTTGTTGTTCAGTCACTAAGTCACATCTGACTCTTTGTGACCACATGGACCACTGCACACCAGGCTTCCTTGTACCTCACCATCTACCAGAGTTTTCCCAGGTTCATAGTGTTTCCCTGATAGCTCAGTTGGTAAAGAACCTACCTGCAATGTGGGAGACCTGGGTTCGTTCCCTGGATTGGGAAGATTCCCTGGAGAAGGGAAAGGCTACCCACTCCAGTATTCTGGCCTGGAGAATTCATGGACTGTATAGTATAGTCCATGGGGTCGCAAAGAGTTGGACATGACTGAGTGATTATTTATTTAAAGTACATTAATATGGGGGCTTCCCTGGTGACTCAGTCTGTAAAGAATCTACCTGCAATGCAGGAGATGCAGGTTCAGTCCCTGGGTTGGGAAGATCCCCTGGACAAAGTCACGGCAATCCACTCCAGTATTCTGTCTGGAGAATCCAATGGATTGGGGAGCCTGGCAGGCTACAGTTCATATGGCCGCAAAGAGTCAGAAAAGGCTGAAGCAACAGAGCATGCATGCAAATACATTAATACTATTGACAAAAATGGAGAATGTATTTGCTTAGGGGACAAAATTGACTTTCAATGAGAGATTTATTGAAAGTATACTTGGATTGAGTCTTACCTACATTAAACACTGCAAAAAAAAAGAAAAAATCATCTTTTCCCCCTAGATAACAGCCTAGATGAATGAAGCTCATAACAAAAGCTTTATTTTCTTTAAGAACTAAAAATGGATACATTACTTTTATGATGCAAGATCAAGGAATTTGTTAACTCATTAGAAAACTAGTCAGAATTACAATAATAGCTTGAATGTGAATCCAGAGGAAGTGTGATATCTGGATGTGATTTTGGCTTTACAGTTCTGTCACTTTGCATGAATTTAAGAAAAAGTACTGTGTGTGTATCCAAAAAGATGATATTAGACAATAAAAAGGGCCTTAGTGTTCTGCAGTGAATTCCAAATTTCCGAAAGCATAGCGAGAGACAGAATGTGTTAACTTGGGCTTCATATAGAAGAGAATCTTATCTGAAAGAGAATTCTATTGTGCTAGAATCTCAGGAAGGACTTGTGAGAATGATTATCAGTGTTCCATGAGAAATGATAATCCCATAATCCATAAAAAGTAATGGCCTGCTCCTTCTTCATTGACCACTGTTAATCTATTAGCAACTTAATTCCTTTAAAATGTAACTTGTTCAAAATACTGAAGTCTGTCATTTTTATCACTGCTCATCAGGGTCCATCAATCATTGTCAAAAGCTGTCAATCACAGTCAAATGAGGGCATTTTCAGAACTAATGGATAAGAACTTTTTGACCTCATATTTTCCATAACCTTAAAATCACATGCAAAAGAATAATAACTCAGACTGCCTTCATTGTCATTGGTAACCTTAAGTCAAATCCAAATCCAATGTAAATTTGGAGTACATTGCACTGGCTTTGTTTGATGGTTTGTATTTTAAGAAATCAGAAGCATATGTACTAAAAATATTAAGGAAATGAGAGATATGAGACCTATACTCCATTCTTCTATTTCTCCAGGCAAGAATACTGGAGTGGGTAAACCATTCCCTTCTCCAGGGGATCTTCCCACACCAGGCATTGAACCCAGGTTGCCTGCATTGGAGGCAGATTCTTCACCATCTGAGCCACCAACAAAGCCCATACGCTATTTCACTGTCACCCAAATGAGGAAACTTCTTTTACCTCCTCTGAGAGTTCTTGGGTTGATTTTGTATAACAGGTAATAGCTGCCTGGTAGGGAACTGAGAAGACAATCTTATGTGTTTTCATCCCACTCTGAGATGTATTACTCTAAATCTTTAAGCAGTTGAAAACACAAAAATAAACTAAAACCAAAACAAAATAAGCCAAAAGATGTTCAAATTACTTCTCAGACATATTGATCTATGAAATAAACCTTCACCTTCTTTGTGCTGTCTTAGTCTACTTTTACCCCACCTCACCCCGATTTCCTTTCAGCTTTTAGGAGCTCTAAATGAGAAAGAGATGGTTAGATGGCGTCACCAACTCAATGGACATGAGTTTGGGTGAACTCCGGGAGTTGGTGATGGACAGGGAGGCCTGGCGTGCTGTGGTTCATGGGGTCGCAGGGAGTTGGATATGACTGAGCGACTGAACTGAACTGAACTGAAATGAGAAAGATCACAGTTCCCAGAATTTCTGGTTGAGGTTAACTAGGTTAAATCAGGAAACTTTGAGTATCTCAGAAGAGCACCTTCTTTTAATGATTACCCAAAATCTGACTCCATATTGCATAAAGACCCAGGACTACCAAACTATGAGGAACATACCAGAAAATCTGCTTATCCTTCTTCCTGTCTACTACCACAGCATCTTGGGTTGTAACTTATCCTTATGTTTCAGAAATGCTGTCTACACTCTCTTGCAATGTATACACCTAAAAAGCTAATATTCGCCTGTTAAATTTAAAACCTACCTGCTGCCTTATACCCTTCCAAATTTTCAAACTACAGTTTTATGTTCAAATGCTATTTTTCCCACTTTTCAATATCTGCCTTTATATATTTCTTTATATTCTTATAGTTCTGTCTATGTAACTTCAAACATTAGAGTGAAGTTTCTAAATTGGTTTCAAATTATTTTTTTAATTTTTCCTTACTGAAGTATATTTGATTTGTATTTTAAGAAATCAGAAGCATATGTACTAAAAATATTAAGGAAATGAGAGATATGAGACCTATACTCCATTCTTCTATTTCTCCAGGCAAGAATACTGGAGTGGGTAAACCATTCCCTTCTCCAGGGGATCTTCCCACACCAGGCATTGAACCCAGGTTGCCTGCACCGGAGGCAGATTCTTCACCATCTGAGCTACCAACGAAGCCCATACGCTATTTCACTGTCACCCAAATGAGGAAACTTCTTTTACCTCCTCTGAGAGTTCTTGGGTTGATTTTGTATAACAGGTAATAGCTGCCTGGTAGGGAACTGAGAAGCTAATATTCAGTGTTGTGTTAGTTCCAAGTGTACACCACAGTGAAAGGTGATACATATGTATATAGTACATATATGTATATAATACATAAAAACATATATTCTTTTCAGATTCTTTTCTCTTATAGGTTATCACAATATTAAATATACTTCCCTGTGCTGTATAGTAACTCCTTGTTGGTTATTTATTTTATATATCAGTCAGTACAGTTCAGTTACTCAGTTTTGTCCAACTCTTTGTGACCCCATGGAAGCAGGACACCAGGCATCCCCGTCCATCATCAACTCCTGGAGTTTATTCAAACTCACATCCATTGAGTTCGAGATGCCATCCAACCGTTGCATCCTCTGTTGTCCCCTTCTCCTCCCGCCGTCCATCTTTCCCAGCATCAGGGTATTTTCAGGTGAGTCAGTTCTTCACATCAGGTGGCCAAAGTATTGGAGTCTCACCTTCAACATCAGTCCTTCCAATGAATATTCAGGACTGATTTCCTTTAGGATGGACTGGTTGGATATCCTTGTTATCCAACAGACTCTGAATAGTCTTCTCCAACACCACAGTTCAGAAGCATCAATGCTTCTGCACTCAGCTTTCTTTATAGTCCAACTCTCAAATCCATACATGACTACTGAAAAAACCATAGCCTTGACTAGATGGATCTTTGTTGGCAAAGTAATGTCTCTGCTTTTTAATATGCTGTCTAGGTAGGTCATAACTTTTCTTCCAAGAAGTAAGCATCTTTCAATTTCATGGGTGCAGGCATCATCTGCATGATTTTGGAGCCCCCAAAATAAAGTCCTTCACTGTTTCCACGGTTTCCCCATCTATTTGCAGTGAAGTGATGGGACCAGATATCATGATCTTAGTTTTCTGAATGTTGAGCTTTAAGCCAACTTTTTCACTCTCCTCTTTCACTTTCACCAAGAGGTTCTTTAGTTCTTATTCACTTTCTGCCATAAGGGTGGTGTCATCCGCATATCTGAGGTTATTGATTTTTCTCCTGGCAATCTTGATTCCAGCTTGTGCTTCATCCAGTCCAGTGTTTCTTATGATATACTCTGCATATAAGTTAAATAACAGGGTGCCAATATACAGCCTTGATGTATTCCTTTCCCGATTGGAACCAGTCTGTTGTTCCATGTCCAGTTCTAACTGTTGCTTCTTGACCTGTATACAGATTTCTCAGGAGGCACGTAAGGTGGTCTGGTATTCCCATCTCTTGAAGAATTTTCCATAGTTTGTTGTGATCCACACTGTCAAAGGCTTTGGCATAGTCAATAAAGCAGAAATAAATGTTTTTCTGGAACTTTCTTGCCATCAGATGTTGGCAATTTTATCTCTGGTTCCTCTGCCTTTTCTAAAACCAGCTTGAACATCTGGAAGTTCACAGTTCACATACTGTTGGAGTCTGGCTTGGAGAATTTTTAGCATTACTTTGTTAGCGTGTGAGATGAGTGCAATTGTACGGTAGTTTGAGCATTCTTTGGCATTGCCTTTCTTTGAGATTGGAATGAAAACTGACCTTTTCCAGTCCTGTGGTCACTGCTGAGTTTTCCAAATTTGCTGGCATATTGAGTGTAGCACTTTCACAGTATCATATTTTAGGATTTGAAATAGCTCAACTGGAATTCTGTCACCTCCACTAGTTTTGTTTGTAGTCATGCTTCCTAAGGCCCACTTGACTTTGCATTCCAGGATGTCTGGCTCTAGGTTGGTGATCACACCATCATGATTATCTGGGTCGTGAAGATCATTTTTTGTATAGTTCTCCTGTGTATTCTTGCCACCTCTTCTTAATATCTTCTGCTTCTGTTAGGTCCCTACCATTTCTGCCCTTTATTGTGCCCATGTTTGCATGAAATGTTCCCTTGGTATCTCTAGCTTTCTTGAAGAGATCTCTAGTCTTTCCCATTCTATTGTTTTCCTCTATTTTTTGCACTGATCACTGCGGAAGTCTTTATTAACTCTCCCTGCTGTTCTTTGGAACTCTGCATTCAAATGGGTATGTCTTTCCTTTTCTCCTTTGCTTTTCACTTCTATTCTTTTCACAGCTGTTTGTAAGACCTCCACAGACAACTGTTTTGCCTTTTTGCATTTCTTTTTCTTGGTTATGGTCTTGATCACTGCCTCCTATACAATTTCACAAACATCCTTCCATAGTTCTTCAGGCACTCTATCAGATCTAATCCCTTGAATCTATCTCTCACTTCCACTGTATAGTCATAAAGGATTTGATTTAAGTCATACATGAATGGTATAGTGGTTTCCCCTATTCTCTTTGATTTAAGTTTGAATTTGACAATAAGGATTTCATGATCTGAGCCACAGTCAGCTCCCAGTCTTGTTTCTGCTGACTGTATAGAGTTTCTCCATCTTTTGCTGCAAAGAATATAGTCAATCTGATTTTGGTATTGACCATCTGGTGATGTTCATGTGTAGTGTCTTCTCTTGTTTGTTGGAAGAGGATGTTGCCTATATCCAGTGCGTTCTCTTGGCAAAAGTCTATTAGCCTTTGCCCTGCTTCATTCTGTACTCCAAGGCCAAATTTGCCTGTTACTTCAGGTGTTTCTTTACTTCCTACTTTTGCATTCAAGTCCCCTATAATGACAAGGACATCCTTTTTGGGTGTTAGTTGTAAAAGTTCTTGTAGGTCTTCACAGAACCATTCAACTTCAGCTTCTTCAGCATTACTGGTCAGTGCATAGACTTGGATTACTGTGATATTGAATGGTTTGCCTTGGAAACAAACAGAGATCATTCTGTTATTTTTGAGATTGCCTACAAGTACTGCATTTTGGACTCTTTTGTTGACTATGATGGCTATTCCATTTCTTCTAAGGGATTCCTGCCCACAGTAGTAGATATAATGGTCATCTGAGTTAAATTCACCCATTCCAGTCCATCTTAGTTCACTGATTCCTAGAAAGTCAATGTTCACTCTTGCTATCTCCTGTTTTACCACTTCCAATTTGCCTTGACTCATGCACCTAACAAGAGTGGTGGCTGCATGGCACAGAAGCGTCCGAGAGGAGATACCCTACATCCAAAGTCAGGAGTGGCGGCCAAGAGGAGATACCTCATGTCCAAGGTAAGGAGCAGCGGAGCAGCCTTGAAGATATATCCCATGTTCAAGGTAAGAGAAGCCAAGTAAGATGGTAGGCGCAGAGAGAGGGCATCAGAAGGCAGACAGACTGAAAGAACAATCACAGAAAACTAGCCAATCTGATCACATGGACCGGAGCCTTGTCTAACTCAATGAAACTAAGCCATGAAGTGTGGGGCCACCCAAAACGGACGGGTCATGCTGGAGAGGTCTGACAGAATGTGGTCCACTGGAGAAGGGAATGGCAAACCACTTCATTATTCTTGCCTTGAGAACCCCATGAACAGTATGAAAAGGCAAAAAGAGAGAACACTGAAAGATATCACTTACATGGGAAATATAAAACATAATACAGATGAACTTATTTACAAAACAGAAACAGACTCACAGACTGAAAGCACCTTATGGTTACCAAAAGAGAAAGATAGTGGGGCTGGGATAAATTAATTAGGAGTTTGGGTTTAACATATACCCACTACTATATATAAAATAATCAACAAGGGCTTTCAATATAGAACAGGGAACTCTACTCAATATTCTATAATAACATATATGGAAAAAGAATCTGAAAAAGAATGGATGTATGTGAAACTGAATGACTCTGCTGTACACCTGAAACTAACACAACCTAGTAAGTCAATTATACTGTAATATAAAGTAAAAATTAAATTAAACAAAAATTGGGCCAGTCTTCTTGGATGCCTCTATGACTAGAAAGGAATGGAAGTGAGGCTCCATGATTTTGGAGGCAAGGTCATTAAAATGAGCTGGCTTCTACCCGCGTCTCTCTCTCTTGTGATGCTGTGCCTTAATCCAGTCATGATGTTGTGAAGAAACTCAGGACACGTAAAGAGGTGTTCTGACTGACAGCTTGAGCTAAATCTCTAACTGACAGCCCATATCAACCTCCCAATCTGTGAGACAGCAAGTTTCAGATGATTCCACTGATAGTGAGAGGATTACAGGAGAGCTAGTCATGCTGGTCCCTGTTCAAATTTCAGATTATGAGCAAAATCTAAATCTTCATGGATTTTAAACCATTATGTTTTGGGGTAGATGATTCATAGCCATATTGCTATGGTTTGTTTCATATATTGAGTATTTGCAACAGTAGCTAGAATAGAGGAATAAGTAAAGACAACAGAACAGAAAAGATGATGATTCAAAGCACAGAGGGGCTTCCCTGGTGGCTCAGCTGGTAAAAAATCTGCTTGCAATGTGGGAGACCTGGGTTCAATCCCTGGGTTGGGAAGATTCCCTGGAGAAGGGAAAGGCTACCCACTTCAGTATTCTGGCCTGGAGAATTCCATGGATTATATAGTCCATGGGGGTCGCAAAGAGTTGGACACAACTGAGCAACTTTCACTTTCACAAGACAATATAAGATCTAAAGTACAGTGGGATGATTAATCATAAAAGATCTAGGGTATTGTCTGAGAAAGGAAAGAAAGAGGGTTGACAATATAAAGATAGTTAAAGTATAAGGAAATATATTAACAGAAGTATTTTTCAGATATAATGTTTATGAAACACTGAAACCTTTAACTTCTTAGAAGTTATGTGTTTATTTTATTTCACATGCTTTATTCATGATGATAAATACTACATATCTTCTCAATTTTACAATGTTCCTGGTCTACTGCATATTTTAATTCAAATTTTAATTTTTTTTTAAAAAAGGCTAAGATAAGCATAGTTTGCTTTAAAAGGCAAAAAACTTCTAAGGCTTCCACCCCAAATTAATCATCATGCCCCCTTTTCTCATATTTCTTTCCTTAATGGTTTAGAGATGAGCAGTCACATTACCATTATGTATGAATACTACTAAGCATAAATAAGTGGGACAGGTTACCCTGCAAACAAATTTCATTAAAGTACCTAGATTAACACATTTTAAAGGTCTCTTTAATGAATCTTTGTCCTTGTGATACAGTATAAGCAAGAATAGGGCAAACTGAGTTGTAGGATTTCATACCTCCCTCTCTAGCTTCAAACAATTAAGGGAGTTATAAATAAGCTCTACTACCTTTATCCTACTCAAAAATAATGAATGAGCCGTCCTCATGAATCACAAGACTATCCCATCAACCCATCACAATCAGAAGAACAGGAAAGCAAGACTTTAAAGCAGCATTATATTTTGGAATAAATCATGGACTTGGTAACTCTTTCAGAATTGTAAATGCTATGATTTTTAGAGTTATAGCATAATTCATATATCAAATTGTGGCATCTATGAACCCCATCATAGAATCACTAGAGCCTTTCCAATTTTCAAAACAAACCTTTGTGAATTCAGATTAAAAAAAAAATTACTGCCATGAGAGAAGTGATCAAACAAGGACATTTAGAAATATGAAGAAAAGGATTTTGTATTAAAACCAACAAATATAAATAAGAAGACAATTTTTAAAACTGAATTATTATCCAAATAATTAGGAAATTATTACTGAAACAAAGGATTGCTTTTAGTTTTTATTGACAAAAGATATCAATAATTAAAAGGATTTTTCAAAACAAAATTTTGCATCCTGGTAGAGCTATTTTTATTTTTATTTTTTGGGAGGGAGATGGATATAGACATGCAATCAGATTAGTAAATATAAAAATTATGTTTACTTAATAATTTAATATCCACTATATATTAATGGAAAATTCCTCTTTGTAAATTGTATAATATGATTTCTGTAACATATTGCTATCAATCAACAGTCTATCTTCAAAAGCATTTTTGTAGGATACTATTACTAAACTCTAAGGTGCCAAATGAATAAGATGAAAAAACAATATTACTCTTATTTAAACTTACTATTTATGAGGCTGGTTAGAGGATTTCCCAACCTGGGGATCTAACCACGGTCTCCTGCATTGCAGGCAGATTCTTTACCAACTGAGCCACCAGGAAAGCCCATATAATTTTATACCTAGGATATAATCAAGGATTCCCTGGTGGCGCAAGGGTAAAGAACATGCCTGCCAATGCAAGAGACATGAGTACTATCCATCATCCGGGAAGATCCCCTGGAGAAGGAAATGTCAACCCACTCAAGTATTCTTGCCTGGGAAATCCCACGGATAGAGGAGCCTGACTGTCGACAGTTCACGGGGTCACAGAGTCAGACCCGACTTAGCGACTGAAGGAACAAACAAAGATGGCATAACATCCGGAAAAAGTGCAGATTATGATACCTTTCAAAACTATTGTTTTGTCTTTTAAAACTTCCCACAGATTTTCAGTAGACATTCCAGATAGTTAATATTTATCTCTTTAAATGGGATCACAAAAGTGTGAAGCACATTGTACACATACATTAGACGGTTTTTCAGCTGACTTAAACTCTAATGTGAACTGATATAGTAAGATTCCAACAGTCAGCATCAGAATTTGAAACTCTTATTACTCTTTGTTACATAACGCATTTTTGCTAGCAGTTTAGATTTGGCTTTATATTATTGGTTCCCCATCCACTTTCTCAAATACAGAATGTTAGGCACACCATTCTTTTACACACAGAAAATCACTTCAGCTTCATAAGATGCCTAGATCCTAATGCAGTATAACATTTTTCTCGGTTGATTTCTTCCACAAATGAGACAAAAATAATTCCCTGTGGAAGAGAAGATTTTTAAAATTCAATGAAATTAATAGAAAATTTCAGTGAAAGTTCTTAGACTAGCCAGAGAAAGTGAATTTCCCACCTAGAGAATAGAGTGCAACCAGACATCTTATTGATGTGTTCAATAAAAATGTTTTTTGCTTTCCTTCTAAAAGAGTGTAGCAATGAGAATTCAAACACACAATAGAAAACCAGACTTACATTTGGCATTTAATATAATATATAAGAAATGCTATTTAAAGGAGCATTCTATAAATTCAACCTATTTCAACCTTTCCTTTCAATTTCTAGCACTTCAGGACTACTCCTGCTTGAAATCCAATTTGTGATTACTTTCTTTATGTTACCAACCCCTTGTCTCTTTCTGAAAAGCAAAAATAAGGACATCACACTTGCTGCCACCACCACCACCATCAAAAACAAGTGTGTGTGTCCCCTGCTGCATATACATATGTATAAACATGCACACACACACACACACACACACACACACACACACACATACACAGATACACTCATCCATAAAACCTACAAGATTCCCAAACTAGCTATGATCTATCAACTAGCAATTCTAATTCCATAAAATACTATATGCCATAGTATTTTTCTCACTTCCAAAGATGCTTGTAGTATATTTTCTTAAGGATTGAGATTTTCTAATATAGCTCTTAGTAGAATGTGGCAAGAAGGATTTTCTTACATAAATTCTGCTGTTTAAAAGATGACTCAAAAAGAAATCATTTGTGACCAAGATACACAAAACAGTGGTAAGCAGAATCATAGATAAAATACTGAGGAATTCAGTTCCACAAGGGACAAAAAATAAGACAAGCAACCAAATGAAACAAGCATTCATTCTTTAAAAAAAAAATCTAAACTTACAGCATAGATTATATATAATTAAATATAAATTAAACATAATATTTGCCTATATGTTTGAGTGCTAGTTTCACCATAGGAAAAAACAAGCAAACAAAAAATCTGAGAATAACAGTGTTTAAATGACCAAAGGCAATAAAACTCCCCACAGCCTATAGTAAATATTTCAACTGCCATTCATCCCTTCAATGTTAGTTACACTTTTGTAGAAAATGTATTTAGAAATTTTAAAAAATTCTTAGAGTTTTAATTCAGTTCAGCAAATGTATATTGAATAAATATTATGAGCTAAATGTTGAATTAAAGTGAGAGATTATGAAAATGACTAGAATATAACGCTTGTCTTCTTTCTTGCAATACTTGTTTCTCTTATATTACCTGTCTTCAAGCAATACAAGACTAAAAGCTTGAAATATATCAATGTTCATAATCAAATTCTTGTATCATTAGAAAAGGAAATATTTGCCCTTCTAGAACTCACACTCTAATGATTGAAGTCACATGCATAAAATAGACATAATTAAAATTTATGTTGAAATTCTAGAAAGGGATCTGTGAAATGGAAAATAAAAAGCATGGTTGGAGAAATCAATACAGAGTGAAGTAAATCAGAAAGAGAAAAACAAACATTGTATATTATTGCATATATGTAGAACTAGAAGAATGGTACTATTTGCAGGGAAGGAGTAAAGACACAGACATAGAGAATGGGCTTGTGGACACAGGGGAAAGAAAAGATGGGATGAATTGAGAAAGTAGCATTCACATATATACACCACCATGTGTAAAATAGATATCTAGTGGGAAGCTGCTGTATAGCACAGTGAGCTCAGCTTGATACTCAGTGGTGACCTATGGGGTGGTACGGGGGGAGGAGTGGAAGGAAGGTTCAAGGGGGTGGAGACACATATATATAGCTGATTCACGTCATTGTACAGCAGAAACTAACACAATATTATAAAGCAATTATACCCCACCTCCCAAAAGACTATTATTGTTACTGTTGTTCAGTCACTAAGTTGTGTCTGACTCTTTGGGACTCCGTTAACTGTAGCACACCAGGCTCCTCTGTCCTACACTATCTCCTGAAGTTTGCTCAAATTCGTGTCCATTAAGTTGGTGGTGCTCTCTAACGATCTCAACCTCTGCTGTCCTCTTTTCTTTTGTCTTCAGTCTTTGCCAGCATCAGGGTCTTTTCCAGTGAGTCGGTTCTTTTCATCAGGTGGCCAAAGTATTGGAGTTTCATCTTCAGCATCAGTCCTTCCAATGAATACTCAGGATTGAACTCCTTTAGGATGGACTAGGTGGATCATCTTGCAGTCCAAGGGACTCTCAAGAGTCTTCTCCAACACCACAGTTCTAAAGCATCAATTCTTTGGCACTCAACTTTCCTTATAGTTCAACACTCACAACCATACATGAATACTGGAAAAACCATGGCTTTAGCTATCTGGAACTTGGTCAGCAAAATGATGTCTCTGCTTTTTAATATGCTGTTTAGGTTTGTCATAGCTTTCCTTCCAAGGAGCAAGCATCTTTCAATTTCATGGTGCAATCACCATCCGGAGTGATTTTGGAGCCCAAGAAAAGAGCATATATCACTACTTCCACTTTTTCCCCTTCTATTTGGCATGAAGTGATGGGACCAGATGCCATGATCTTAGCTTTTTGAATGTTGAGTTTCAAGCCAGTTTTTTTACCCTCTTCTTTCACCTTCCTCAAGAGGCTCTTTAGTTCCTTTTCCCTTTCTGCTATTAGAGTGATATCATCTGAATATCTGAGACTATTGATATTTCTCCTGGCAATCTTGATTCTAGCCTGTGATTCACCCAGCCTAGCATTTCGGATGATGTACTCTGCATATAAGTTAAATAAGCAGGGAGACAATATACAGCCTTATTATACTCTTTTTCCCAATTTTGAACCAGTCAGTTGTTCCATGTCCAGTTCTAATTGCTGCTTCAGGTTTCTCAAGAGACAGGTAAGGTGATCTGGTATTCCCATCTCTTTAAGAATTTTCCACAGTTTGTTGTGCTCCACACAGTCAAAAGGTTTAGCATACTAAAGTATATAGAGTCCATGGGGTTCTCCAGGCAAGAATACTGAAGTGAGTTGTCATTTTCTTCTCCAGTGGACCATGTTAAGTCAGAACTCTTCCCTATGGCCCATCTGTCTTGGGTGGCCCTGCATGGTCTGGCTCATAGCTTCATTGAGTTATGCAAGCCCCTTACCATAACAATGCTGTGGCCCATGAAAAGATTATATTATAAATATAAAAAGAGAATACAGAGGTGAAGATGGGTGTGTTAAGTGAATTGTAAATTTGAATGAGTTGGTGAAGGTAGGAGCCACCAAGAAATTAGCATTCAATCTAACACTTGAAAGAGGAGTAAAAGAGATGACCTTCATTTCCTGGGGAGTGTTACAAATGAAGAGATCAGCCAGTGCAAAAGCCTTAAGCTGGGAATATTGCAGGTGTGTGCTGTTTGTGTCATCCTGAAATTTATGTGTTAAAATCTAAACTCCAGGATGATTGTATTGGGTGGTAGAGACTTTGGGAGGTGATGTGGTTATATAGTCTCCCTGCCACTGTAAATCAACTATGTTGTTGCTGTTAGTTGCTCAGTCATGTCAAACTCTTTTGTGACCCCATGAACTATACCCCGCCAGGCTCTCTATCCATGGAATTTCCCAGGCAAGAATACTGGAGTGGGTTGCCATTTCTTCTTCCAGGGGATCTTCACGACCCAGGGACTGAACTCACGTCTCCTGCATTGCCGACAGATTCTTTACCACTGAGCCACTGGGTAAGCCCACAAATCAACTACACTCCAATATAAATAAGAAACCAAAAAAAACCACAAAAAAGTACAAATAAGACAGGTCATGGGAGAATGAGGAGGGCCATTCATAAGGAGTTGTTAGGAATTTGGCTGTTACTCTCAGTGGGACAGAAAACCATCAAACGAGTTGGGCCTGCAGGTCACCTGAATCTTACATTTAAAAAGTAGCACTTTGGACTTCCTTGGTGGTCCAGTGGGTAGAATCTACTTGCCAATGCAAGGCACTTGAGCTCAATCTTTGGTCTGGGAAGATTTCACTTGCCACAGGTCAACTAAGCCTGTGCACCACAACTACCGATCCTCTGCCCTAGAGCCTGTGCTCTGCGATAAGAGAAGCCACTGCGGTGAGAAACCTACAAACTGCAAAGCAGAGTAGTCTCCTCTCTTGCAACTAGAGAAAGCCCATGCAGCAAAAAAGACCCAGTGCAGTTAAAAATAAATAAACAACATAATTTTAAAAAGTAGCACTTTAGCAGCTATGTTAAGAGTACTTTAGATAGTCAAGAGTGAGGGTAGAAAGACCAGATGGAAGGATATCACGGGAGAAATAATGGTGGTTTAGAGTAAGGTGTGGAGAAGGCAATGGCAACCCACTCCAGTACTCTTGCCTGGAAAATCCCATGGACGGAGGAGACTGGTAGGCTGCAGTCCATGGGGTCTCTAAGAGTTGAACATGACTGAGGGACTTCACTTTCACTTTTCACTTTCATGCATTGGAGAAGGAAATGGCAACCCACTCCAGTGTTCTTGCCTGGAGAATCCCAGGGACGGGGGACCCTGATGGGCTGCCGTCTATGGGGTCACACAGAGTCGGACACGGCTGAAGCGACTTAGCAGCAGCAGCAGCAGAGTAAGGTGGCTTTGGCTGTGTTATAAAGAAGTCTGAGCTCTTTACTGATCCATGAAGTTTTAGATCACTGTCGGGAAATCAGGCTGGATTGATGGATTGATGCCAAAACATAAATTAGATTCTGCTTTTGTTCTATGCTTTTGACTTTTTTTATTAAGTGGAATCCCATTATTTTTTACAGCAAAATGTTTTCATTGAAAGCTCAGTTAATACTTACTGTCTTTTGGCATTTCACTATCATTTCCTTTTACTTTGAGTTTCAATTTCCCTTCCCCATGAAGACTCTTATATTTCATGGCCCTATATGATTCCCTCAGTAATTATATGTTCAATTGGTTTCATGTTATTTTGAGTTTGTTACTTTTCTTCTGTGACAGCTACTTTATTTGTTTTTCCAGGTTGGTTCTCTATACAGTGCAAGCAATTGGAAAATACTCCTATACCCTCTAGGATATAATTAGGATATCATCAAGAGTAAAAACAGATACCATCCTAATTATCAACTTTTAAGAGGCAACTAAAATGATAAATTATTTTCTAATCCTTAGTCAGAGGTTTAATCAATGACACAATAGTCTTCATGCACAGTGGGTCTCAGAAACTCACACTAAACAGGGAAAAAAAAATGTTCTGAATGATGAGCTTAGGCAGTAAAGACTTGGGTACATTTATTTATTTTTTCTCATATGAAAAGTCAGGGACTAAAAAGGAAACTTGCATAGCAGCAAATCTTTCAAAGATGATCCTTCTCTCTAGCAAAGACATTTCCCCTCTTCATCAGGCAATAAACATAAAGATGTTTTAGTTTTTTGGGGTGTTAGTTCTAGAAGGTCTTGTAGGTCTTCATAGAACCATTCAACTTCAGCTTCTTCAGCATTACTGGTAGGGTCATAGACTTGGATTACTGTGATATTGAATGGTTTGCCTTGGAAACGAACAGAGATCATTCTGTCGTTTTTGAGATTGCATCCAAGTACTGCATTTTGGACTCTTTTGTTGACTATGATGGCTATTCCATTTCTTCTAAGGGATTCCTGCTCACAGTAGTAGATATAATGGCCATCTGAGTTAAATTCACCAGCATATTGGGCACCTACCGACCTGGGGAGTTCATCGTTCAGTGTCCTATATTTTTGCCTTTTCATACTATTCATGGGGTACTTAAGGCAAGAATACTGAAGTGATTTGCCATTCCTTTCTCCAGTGGACCACGTTCTGTCAGACCTCTCCACCATAACCCGTCCATCTTGGGTGGCCCCACATGGCATGGCTTAGTTTCGTTGAGTTAGACAAGGCTCTGGTCTGTGTGATCAGATTGGCTAGTTGTCTGTGATTGTGTACCAGTTTGTCTGCTCTCTGATGTCCTCTCTCAGTGCCTATAGTCTTACTTGGGTTTCTCTTACCTTGGATGTGGGTTATCTCTTCATGGTTGCTCCAGCAAAGTGCAGGTGCTGCTCCTTACCTTGGAGGTGGGGTAGCTCCTGTCCAACGCTCCTGTGCCATCACAGCCAAAGAATGCTCAAACTACCACACAATTGCACTCATCTCACACGCTAGTAAAGTAATGCTCAAAATTCTCTAAGCCAGGCTTCAGCAATACGTGAACCGTGAAATTCCAGATGTTCAAGCTGGGTTTAGAAAAGGCAGAGGAACCAGAGATCAAATTGCCAATATCCACTGGATCATCAATAAAGCAGGAGAGTTCCAGAAAAACATTTATTTCTGCTTTATTGACAATGCCAAAGCCTTTGACTATGTAGATCACAATAAACTGTGGAAAATTCTGAAAGATATGGGAATACCAGACCACCTGACCTGCCTCTTGAGAGGTCTGTATGCAGGTCAGGAAGCAACAGTTAGAACTGGACATGGAACAACAGACTGGTTCCAAATAGGAAAAGGAGTATGTCAAGGCTGTATATTGTCACCCCACTTATTTAACTTATATGCAGAGTACATCATGAGAAACACTGGGCTGGAACAAACACAAGCTGAAATCAAGATTGCTGGGAGAAATATCAATAACCTCAGATGTGCAGATGACACCACCCTTATGGCAGAAAGCAAAGAAGAACTAAAGAGTCTCTTGATGAAAGTGAAAGAGGAGAGTGAAAAAGTTGGCTTAAAGCTCAACATTCATAAAACTAAAATCATGGTATCCAGTCCCATCACTTCATGGCAGATAGATGGGGAAACAGTGGAAACAGTGGCTGACTTTATTTTGGGGGGCTCCAGAATCACTGCAGATGGTGACTGCAGCCATGTAATTAAAAGACACTTACTGCTTGGAAGGAAAGTTATGACCAACCTAGACAGCATATCAAAAAGCAGAGACATTACTTTGTCAACAAAGGCCCATCTAGTCAAGGCTATGGTTTTTCCAGTAGTCATGTATGGATGTGAGATTTTGACTATAAAGAAAGCTGAGCACAGAAGAATTAATGCTTTTGAACTCTGGTGTTGGAAAAGGCTATTGGGAGTCCCTTGGACTGCAGGGAGATGCACCCAGTCCATCCTAAAGGAGATCAGTCCTGAGTGTTCATTGGAAGGACTGATGTTGAAGCTGAAACTCCAATACTTTGGCCACCTGATGTGAAGAGCTGACTCATTTGAAAAGACCCTCATGCTGGGAAAGTTGAGGGCAGGAGGAGAAGGGGATGACAGAGGATGAGATGGTTTGATGGCATCACCGACTCAATGGGCATGGGTTTGGGTAAACTCCAGGAGTTGGTGATGGACAGGGAGGCCTGGCGTGCTTTGGTTCATGGGGTCACAAAGAGTCGGACACGACTGAGAGACTGAACTGAACTGAACTGAGCTATTTTAGTTTTTGTTTGTTTAATGGTTTCAAAATTCTGAAAAGAAGCAATAAGGACACATTAGTTTATTACAATGACTTGAGCTCTTTGAAGGAAAGATATTTTTATTGGTTATATGTTCAAGGCATTCCTTCTGTCTTTGCAGTTTTCTCTCTCATAAAAGAGATTCTCTTTCAAATAGACCTAAACTATCAAATGTGTTTTCACTTAGGTTGACTTCATATCTATCTGAAGTAATAACCTCTTTTTTAAAACTTTATCTCTTCAAACAAATAGTAAATCAAGAAATTTTAACAAGTCAAGTGCATGATATGCTGTCATACGTGAATTGATCACATTATTGATTCATGATATCTTGAACCATCCCCCTTTGCCCTTCACCATATCTCAATATGTACTGGATATGATCACCTTTTCCTAAGTATGTCTATGCATATTGTACCCAAAGACTAAACTGCGGACAATTAACCGGTCCATTCCTCTGCCAAGGCTTGAAATAAATCTTTATTTCAGATATTGGAAAGACAGAAACACCCTTTGTCCTCGACATGTGATTCCTTAAATAGTACCCCAGTGGCCTAAAGGAGTCAATGAACTTCTTTAAGCCTAATTTATTCCCAGAATATGACCTGGGTGCTGGGGAGGATAGAACACATTATCTGATGTTCAGATTGCTCAACTGTACCCTGGAGAATCAAAACATTAAGAAGCATATGGTATGAATATTGTCTTGGTGAAGACGCACTGTTCCACTTTGGAATTTAAAACAAGCAATGCAGCAATTGTTATGAATTAACTCAGACTCTTACTTCCCAATCAAAGACTTTAGGAAACTTCAGGACTCAGTATGGTAGATTACCTATAAAGGTTTTCTCTCTTCTACACCAGTGTCAGTGATCCAACAAAGAAAAAAAAATCATCTTAATAACTGCTTATAAAGACCAAAAAACAAAATCACTTTAGCTTGGTCTTTCTCCCACCCTCACAATGGCCATGACAGTGTGTTTAGTAAAACGACTTTGAGCTGCTGGCGGATGCTGAAGTTAAATGCATATGACAGAACTCCCAGCCCTGATGGATGGCTCCGGACCCGCTGTGCTGACAAAAGACTGGAGTGTTTGCAATGGTTGGTTATCAGTGAAAATGGGCATTACCTGATTTGGCATTTGAACACTTTGCATAACCTGAAGTGATGGTCAGCACTGAGCCCTGAAGACACTTGCTAGCAGGGTTAATATTTGGTAGAATCTGTCTACCCACAGTGGTGACATATTATTTACTGAATCTTAGAACAGACGTTTTGATAAAACTCTCAGCTGGGAATACTAGCAACTACATAGATTCTTACTGGTTTCTAGTAGTTTTTGTTTGTTTGTTTGTTTTTTTAATGAGATCTTATGAAAAGGTTTCCCTGGTGGTTCAGATAGTAAAGAATCTGCCCTACAATGCAGGAGATCTGAGTTCGATCACTAGGTCGGGAAGATGCCCTGTCTTCAGTATTCTTGTCTGGAAAATTCCATGGACAGAGGAGTCTGGCAGGCTACAATCCATGGGGTCTCAAAGAGTCGAATGCGACTCAGCGACTAACACTTCACTTCACTCCATAGAGTGAAAAACCTTCCAAAATATTTTCATTTTTATCATTTATTTTTCTGCTAAACCACTATACTTTTATATTTTGAAATTCATTTGCCCATTATAAGCATTATTATTTTTCTCAGTCTGTCTATAAATATAATGATTTTGCATGTTACCTTCATCTAGCATATTTTTATGTATTTATGTGTATTCAACCTACTAAAAAATGTATAAACTGGACTTAGTGGCTTTTTTTACAAAAATAATACCAGGGATCCTGATAGTGAATAAAATTGAGAATCAAAGCAAAATATTTTATAAATCATGCCAAGGTGTTTCAATGAAGAGCAAATGTAACTCTGGGATTCCAAGTGGCCCAAGCAGAAAGAAAACGTCACAGAATACAATTTTTTTCCCCCTTGAAACAAGCATATCAATGGATTAGAAAAAATCAGCTTTTTCTGGTTCCACGGTTCTGAAAGTAAAATATTCAAGCTTTTGCTCTTTTTTCTTTTAAAATAAATACCATCAAATATAATATTGCTCAGGGTTCAAAATGGGAGGTTTTTTATTTGACCTTAATGAGAAACAAGAACACAATGGTAAACTAGAATTCTGTAAAAAATTGAGAAGAATGATTTAATTATATAACATTTGGCAACCTGACTTAAAATGAGGTTCAAATTTCACTGTATTATAAGAAACAAAATAAGCCAAAATCCTCCTGAAATATCATTCATAATTATATTGCAAATATAAGCAATCTTTATTTACAAATTATTTTTCACCTAGCTACAATATTTTTTCAGAGTATATTGAATAAAGATTAAATAGCAAAATTAAATGACTGATAATGTAATGAATAAAAATAAAATAAATAATGCATCTGAAAGTTGTATTAGATGGAATCTCTACTGATATATAAAAAAAATTCATACCCTTTCAGAACTTCCTGTCCCTCTGCATCTCCTGGAGTTTGCCCAGGTTCATGTTTATTGCATCCGTGTTGCCATCCAGCCATCTCATCCTCTTCTCCTTCTGCCTTCAATCTTTCCCAGCATCAGAGAATTTTCCAGTGAGTCATCTGTTCCCATCAGATGACCAAAATACTGGAGCTTCAGCTTCAGCCTCAGTCCTTCCAGAGAATGTTCAGAGTTGATCTCCCTTAAGATTGACTAGTTTGATCTCCTTGCTGTCCATGGGGCTTTCAGGACTCTTCTCCAGCACCACAGTTTGAATGCATCAGTTCTTTGACTTTCTGCCTTCTTTATGGTCCAGCTCTCACAACCGTACATGACCACTGGGAAGACCATAGCCTTGACTCTATTGACCTTTGTCAGCAGAGTGGTATCTCCACTTTTCAACACTCTGTCTGGGTTTGTTATCACTTTCCTGCCAAGAAGCAATAGTTTTCTGATTTCATGGCTGCAATCACCGTATGCAGTGATTTTTGAGCGCAAGAAAAGGAAATCTATCACTACTTTCACCTTTTCCCATTCTATTTGCCACGCAGTAATGGGGCCAGATGCCGTGATCTTAATCTTAGTTTTTTTAAATATTTGGTCTTAAGCCAGCTCTTTCACTCTTCCCCTTCACCCTCATCAAGAGGCTCTTTAGTTCCTCTTCACTTTCTACCAATAGAGTGGTATCATCCACATACTGAGATGTTGATGTTTCTCCCGCCTGTCTTGATTCTGGCTTGTAACTCATCCAATCTGGCATTTCTCATGATGTGCTCAGCGTATAGGTTAAACAAACAGAGTGACAGCAGACAGCACTGTTGTACTCCTTTCTCAATCTTGAAGCAATCAGTTATTCTCTACAGGGTTCTAACTGTTGCTTCTTGACCCACATACAGGTTTCTCAGGAGACAGCTCAAAACCCTAAACCAGTTACTATTGGTTGTGTCAAGATTTTCAGTAAAGTGGAAACACATTCTTTCAGAAACATGACTTCTAAAGTACACACAGAGATACTTCCTTAGTCAAAACTAGTGAGGATACTCAGGGTTTCTTTTAATTTTTATAATATACAGTGAGGAAATCAAATAAGTAAGTGAGAGAGAGTTGGATGAAACAGCTGAAATATCATTGAATAGGTTTGCATTCTCATACACTGAAGAGTCAAAAATTGCCTTTTATTTTGAAAATCAAAAGAAATTGATCATTCGCAATTCACATGGTTTTGTCTCTGATAATTTTATTTCCTCAACCATGTATGTTGTGAACATATAAAAACAAAGTTAGAATTTCCTCTACATGTGTGTGCCAGTCACTCAGTCCTGTCCTACTCTTTTCTGACCCCATGGGCTATAGCCCACAAGGCTTCTCTGTCCTTTGGATTTCCCGGGCAAGAATACTGGAGTGGGTTGCCATTTCTTCCTCCGGTCTCCTGCATTGGTAGGCAGGTTCTATACCACTGAGTCACCTGGCAAGCCCCTTCTTCTACACAGTATACTCCTAACTTAACCTTAGGGGGTGGAGCTAAAATATAAATCAAATAAATTTATCCATAAATCTATTTTTACTATGAAACTAAACTCTATTTTTGAATCTTATTTTAAAAAGCAACCTAATATTGGGCTTCCCCGGTAGCTCAGTGATAAAGAATCTGCCTGCCAATGCAGGAGACACAGGTTCGATCCCTGATCTGGCAAGATCCCACATGCCGCAGAACAATAAGCCCATGTGCCACAACTACTGAACCTGTGCTCTAGATTCTGGGAGCCACAATTACTGAGCCACATGCTGCAACTACTTTAGTTCAAGGGCCCTAGAGCCTGTGCTCTGCAACAAGAAAAACCACTATAATGAAAAGTCCATGCACGGCAACTGGAGAGTAGCCCTTGTTCACCACAACTAGAGAAAGCCCACACAGCAATGATGACCCAGTGCAGTCAAAAATAAATAATGAATAAATACCATTATTTTGAAAAGCAAGCTAATATTGTGCAAATTGAATGCCATAAAGCAACACTTTCCAGTTGGTGGGCTGAATAACAAGAAGTATATTCCAAGAAATTTATCCATGTTTAAGTGTGAGAAAACACAGGTTCAAGAAAGTCAATCAGATTGCTTTATTGAAGCATTTATTCATGTGTTTTGTTGGATAATGTACTTTGCAACTACTCTGGAAAGGGTCTTACCATGCAGAATTTGTCACACATGTTTAGTTAAAGAACACTTGCTTAATTGAATACATGTGTTTCTTGGGTTACTGTTTGGGAATAGCTGTCCCCTGATGGCCATCACCTTTCTGCTCTTGACTGAAATCTCGGTTTCCATCCTGGGCTGCTGGATATGAAGATGCATCTCAGCAAAGCCTTTAGCATCCTCTCTGCTTGTCTTTCAGTCCCAACTGGCCCAGGAAGCTGTTTTCTCAGTTTTCTACGTGCATATCAGCCACAGGATCCAATCCGTTGCCAACCCAGGCATTTACAACTCCAACCTGGGTTCAGAGATGAGCTTTGGACTGTGCAGGGATAGAAGATAATAGGTATGTCTTCATGGTTCTTGGTAATTACACTGAACTTGCTTTTTGTAATACTAGGAATATACACTGTAAATTTGTAGGTAAAACAAGAAAAATAAAAATAAATGAATTCACTTTATGATTCCTCTTTAAAAATAATGACCAATAAAATGGAGGTAGAAGTAGCTTTAGTAGTAGCTATAAGAAGAAACATTTTTAAATAATGAGGTCCTTCATTCTCTTGGACAAATATAGTATTCAGTTACCAACTACATCTTAACAGAATGTTTTCCATTAAAATAACTACTAATAAAGTAAATTAAGGAAATATTGCCTCCTTGTTTCGCAAACATTTGTGTAATATTTAAAATAATTATTCCAGTTTTTGTTTGGCATAAACATTCTTTAAAATAATTCTAAAGATTAAAAAAGAAAATTCTTTATCTTTTCCCTTTCTCCTACTGCACGATAACTAAAAAGGGTAAAAATTCTGGACTTTGTGGTTCAGAACATTGTTACAAGATGCTGCAGTTTGACTTCAAGTTTAATTTTATAGCTCATTTAAATATCCAGCATACAATGATGTTTATATTTATTTTACTGCTTCCTTACCAAACGCTTCAACTCAAGCAATCTGGTAAAATGCATCTCAAATTTCATAAGACAACAATGCCTGCTTTATATAAATATGTTTCATCTAAGAAACTAATGTAGAAAATATCTGTTTATAGGAAATGAAGTTATGCACATTCTTCAAATATGTATAATAATTGATTAGAAATTAACTTGCTATAAATACTGTTTAAATTTGAAACATGCAAGCATTAAAGTACAAGGGAAGCTATTTTGCAATCAGTGTTCTAAAGAGTTTTGTCAGAACGTCAAAATTCCTAGATAAGTTGTTTGTTAAGAATGTATAAGGAAAAAGAAAATACAAAAATCAGTCTTTGCCTTGCTGCTTTACTGTTAGAAAAATTTCCAATTAAAATACATAAGCTTCTCTGTCTGGCTGGTAGAGGCCTGAGAAAGAGCTTGTACCTCTTTGCTGATGTTCCTGACTCAGCATGGAATGTCCTCTCCTTCGCTACCCACCAAGTTACTACATCTCTTTCAAGCCCCTTTTCAAAAGCTCTTTTCCATGGAGCTTTCCCCTCAGTACAAGTCAGAATTAATTACTTCTTCCTATGGGCTCTCAAAGCACTTTGAACCTTTAAATGGCAATTACTTTATTCTGCCTTGCGCTATTTACATGTTTAAATATGTCTGCCTCACAAGACTTTAGGCTCCTTGAAGACATCTTAATCAACTTCTTCACCCTCTCACTTCACCAAATTTCTTCCATCTCTGTGTACTTATGATTTGGAAAATGGTTACCAGTTACAGGATAGGTGCCCAATAACTTTGGGTTAAAAAGCACTGAATTGAAGTTATGGTCTTCTTATGGTCTCTTCTAGTGGAATTCTGACTGTTATGATGGCTTTCCAGGTTGATCATTTTGTACCTAGGACAAGAAGTCAACAATCTTAAAACTGCTATGTGTGATATTTTCCAATATTTCTTGGCCTCATAAATACACCCTTTAATATATCATATCTGTAGCATTCTAAAAATGTCAGTTGGATAACTATCTTTTCTCTGCGCTTTACTAAGATTAACCTTTTGAGTCACATAAATCAGAAATTCAAGGAAAAAGAAAAAGCTGAAATGGATGTTGTCTTTGTCTCCTTTGTGAAACTTTCAAATTGAATGCTGTATTATTGGTGATGCTTTAAAATTTGAGCTATATTTCTATGATGCTTCTCTTCACAGAGTTAAGAGCAAACATTATTCACTCTCAGACATCCTTTTACTTGGTTACTGGCATTTTGCATTTAGAAAAATATGGGCATGCAATTTTAAGAATCCCCCAAGGAGTATAAATGGTGAGTATTGATACTGAAAACAAACTTGAAATTTTCACTTGTAATCAGTGTACTAGTCATTAGACCAGTGCTGTTGTTATTGTTTAGTTGCTAAGTTGTGTCTGATTCTTTGCAATCCCATGGAGTGTAGTCTGCCAGTCTCCTCGGTCCATGGGATTTCCCAGGCAAGAATACTGGAGTGGGTTGCCATTTTCTTCTCCAGAGGATCTTCCCAGTTCAAGGATCAAACCTGCGTCTCCTGTGTCTCCAACACTGCAGGAGAATTTATTACCACTGGGCTACCAGGGAAGCCCAGTCACTTGACCGTGGTACCATACAAATGAAGATTTGAGCATGTATGTATATATTTCAATTCAGTCTCATTGTAGGGCTAGGTAAAGTATTGAACATTGTTTTCTAGGTAAACCCTGTTATGATTTTACTGATAGCTAGTTTTAAATAAGGTCAAATAAATTTCTCCTTCCATGTAAACACCACATTTATGTCCTCACAGTTTTCACTTAGTTTTTAATCAGCTGATTTTCTATGACAACCAGATAAGACATATATCTATTCTCAAACTGCAGACAGAAGACAGAGGCTCAGAAGTTTAATGTCAAAAAAATTTTTTTCTTCCCTGTTCCAATGATCTTTTGTCAAATTTAGTAACAGGAAAAGAAATGTCAGAGACGTGAGTGGGTGAAACTTAGAAGCACTTTAGAATAATTTGCCTTCAAATTGTCTGATTGTTATTTGATTATATATAGATTACTTTGACATGTTCTGGTATTCAATTTTAAATATTATTTCTTATTTATAAAGAACTGCAGGAAACAAACACAAGCAACTAATTATAATGCTTAGATTTTTAATATCTTTATTTGAAGTATTTACATAAAACTTTGGTCTCTGTACACTTCTGTCCATGTTCTGAACTATGTTTAATGAAAGAACAATGTGTTTTAAACATTGACTATAATGTTATATTATTTTCTTAAATTTTGAATATTCTTAAAAGTTAGTGTCATGCTTTGGTACATAATTTAGATATTATTGTGGTGTTGTATCAGAGTTACCCAATGGCAGGATTTCTAAAATATTAATATATATAACCAGGGTGGAAGTCACATACAAGGGACATAAAGCAATATTATAGCTGTATGAGATCAGGTCTATACTTACATTTCCAAAATGTCAATTGTTAGCATCTGTGGCATGAGGTAAAAGAAAAAAAAAATGATGCACTAGTAGGAAAAAATAGAAAAATTAAAGCTGCTATTTACTTTTAAATATTTTGTTTCACCATTCATGTTTAATAAATAGGAAATAAATAGAAATTTAAGGAAAATAGAAAAGTTCATTATAAATTTAAAGACATACACAGATACATGTCTGCTTAAAAGCTAAATGTGACATTTTTTTCATAGCTCAAATTATATTGGTATTTGAGTAATTAAAATTGTGGGAATGAGGTAGGGTGTCAGTTTACTCTAGAGAAGTCACATTACTCAGATTTGTAGTTTACAAAGCAACTTTGCATAATTATGTGATCTTCTGGGATGCTAGCATAGGTCTACCAATGAAATCAAATGTAAGAACTGTTTAACAAGTGAACAAGAGCAGATGTTCCAAGAACTTGTGTAAATGATTAGAGTGAGTTTCCTCTTCCTTATAGAGGAAGCATATGCTTTTGTGAAGCTTTATTTTAGATTAAAAGGGAAGAAAAAAACCTAGAGGTTTTTTGTTTGTTTGTTTTTTAGTTGTTGTACTAAATTGGCTTCTAGCTTCAGTTACCATTAAATGCCATTTTGTCACTTTGCTTGGAACCATCAAACTACCTACACGATAAAATCAGCCACTACGATATAAATTCCATGAAAAAAATTACAAAGAATAAGTAAGAATGGGGGGGTACTAAACTTTGTCACCACTGTTTTTGAGAAAAGAATGCAGTATATTAAATAGTTGAATGAGATTGAAGAGTTGAATGAGATTTTGAGTTTTACAATAAGATAAAGGCTTATTGGACTAAACTCAACCTAGTTTAATTTTAATTGTACCAAAAATGAAAGAGTTCAAAACTGGAACATTAGGATTGTAATATTATGTAAATCATTAAAAATGTACAAAGGTCAAATCCAGTCCGTGATACTTTTAGACTATGTGTCAGTATCCTCCTCAGGAAAAAACATCACATTATTATTATTACTAAGAAGTTATGTTTAAGCGTCTACAAACTGTAAGGTCTGATGATAGGTACTAGGTAAGATACCTAGCAAAAGTGAAAGCGTTAGTCACTCAGTAGTGTCCAGCTCTCTGTGACTGCACGGACTGTAGCCCACCAGTCTCCTCTGTCCGTGGGCTTTCCCAGGCAAGAAATTAACACAACTGTGTAAAGCAATTATACTGAAATAAAAAAATATAAAATGAATAATGTAATTGCAAATGAATTATGCACTAAACAGGGAGCACATCAGTAATATGAATGAAATTTGAAAAGAGCCATGAGATAGAGTAGAACTAGACGATCCTTGTGGAAGGTGTTTAGTGGTTGCTTCCATTGTGCTTAGTCACTCAGTCATGTATGAGTTTTTGCAACCCCATGGACTTTAGCAGGCTTCTCGGTCCATGGGGATTCTCCAGACAAGAACACTGGAGTGGGCTGCCATTCCATTCTCCAGGGGATCTTCTGGACCCAGGGATCGAACCCAGGTCTTCTGCATTGCAGGCAGATTCTTTATTGTCTCAGCTACCAGGGAAACCCAAGATACCTATAGGGCTCAGCTGTGACTTTTTTCTTATAAGAACTTACAAATAATAGAACTATACTTTAGTTATAAATAAAGTCCACAACCTAAAGCAAAAATAAATCCTACAAATCCGGATAGTAGATGGGAGAAAAGGCTCTATATTCACAACATAGTCTTATTAGTAATCAACTGTGTGAATTCAGATAAAACAGTGCCAGTAAGTAAATTACAGTAAGTGTATGATATTTCTGAAAAAATAACCTTACTATGTTTCAAAATGGATAAATTGTACTGTGATTGAAGTTTCAAGAAAAAAATCCAGAACTTTCCATGGCTATAAAAGTGTCCAAGAATTGAACCCGCTCTTGAAATCCTCTCCACACTGAGGATTCAAACGGAATTTGAAAAGAAAGAAATACATAATGCTCTAAATAAAAAATGTTCTACATCCTAATCAACTTTTGCATCTTGGCAAACTTCACTTAAAAAATTCAATGAAAGTCATGCTACCAAGTTATTCAGATATTTGATGAAGGCAAGTAGCTTTACCTCTTCATCCATAAATTGAAATTCAAAGATTCTATCATTTTCTGTAAGTTTTAGCTAAAATTTTAGTTCATTTTATAGAGAAAGCCAAGTAAATTGGATGACTAAAGTTTAGCAACTGAGAGTTGTTTTTTTTTGTTTTTTCTTTTTTTACTGCTGAACACAAGTTAGTCTCAGACTGGGGTTCAAGTTCTCAGAGATGGGCAGACTGAATGTATTTGTCACCACCTTAATATTGCTTAACTTCAGGTAGAAGTGGTGGTTGGTCCATGAACTGAGGACAAACCCTGAGTTGTTATTTTGAAGCAATATTCAAGAACCCCAAGTGTTTATTTTTGTTCTAAGTTGCACTACATTTGTTAGTTTCATGTTAAATAGTTTAAACAACTGCTTCTTTATCTCCAGCTTATCCAGTTATTACTTTAGTCACTGTGCTGATGTTTTATTTCTTTTATTGCTTTTTAAATAGGATGTGACAATTTCTGTATAAATCTTTTATTTCTGCTGGATAGGTTAGTAAGACAAATATCTAGAATTTATTTTAGGTAAGAGTCCACTACTTCTTTTAAGTAAAAGAATTATAAAGTTGTGAGCTCTCATAAATGGGTAGCTTTTGAAGATCAAATAAGCCAGGGCCAATTTAGTGCATATCAAGTGAGATGTCCAAGGTTTGCACTTAAAAATGAATGTGTGTTTGTCTTTTGTCTCTATTTCCTAATTCATTTTTAGGACTTTAAAGATCTGTTGCAACAGGACTCTTGTTACATTTAATAAGTGCCATGTTGATTGGCGTTCTCTAAGTAGGCTTTTCAGTTTGCCTGTGGGGAAATTTAATATAAAAACATTCAACATTCTTTTATTAGTGTTTTTTACTATTCCCAGTCCCATCAGACCTTTGGTGCAAGCAGTGTATTATTGAGAAGCTTATCTGTAAGAAGTGAGCCAAGGGGAAATTCAGCCTTTATTAATATTGACATCATGTTCCCACACAATGGCTGTCTAAAGAAACTTTTCAATTGGTTTTCAACTGCTTTGATGCAATATAAATGGGAACAACTCAATGCATGGTTTAACACTGAATAGTGAATGATGCTGTATTCTACACATCCAAACTTAAAGTTGGAGTTTAGAGGTCTTTCACAGAATTTAGCACTCTCAGTTTATAATGGTTGATGGAATGTTGTGTTCATTTGGTAGATTATTGAATACATACAATGTTTTCTTTGGGTTCTCTTCCTCTTCCCATTGCCAGTTTAAAGTAAAAGGACAATTAATATTTATTTTAAAATGGAACTGATAGAGATATAGAAAGCAAACTTATTGTTGCCAAAAAGGAAGGAGAGATAAGAGATAAAGTAAGAATGTGGAATTAACAGATACACACTACTATATATAAAATAGATGATTGACAAGGATCTACTGTATAGCACGGGGAACTCAATATTCTGTAATTACCTATATGGGGAAATAATCTGAAGAAGAATGGATATATGTACATGTATAACTGAATCACTTTGCTGTACTTCTGAAACTAACACAACATTGTAAATCAACTACACTTGATTTACAAAAAAAAAGACTCAGTTGGTAATAAGTTTAGTGTGAGGATACATTAGGTGGGATTATTATTTCTATATTTATTACTACATAGTACTAAAGCTTAGAGTTTAGAGGTACTTCAGACCAGTATGTTGAAAATACTTAGTCCTAGTTATCCTACTTTCCTTTATCTTAACAAGTAAAGGGTCAATGAGTCAAACTGCCTTTAGTAGAAATTTAGAGTCTGGCTCTCAATTACCTAGGAAAAAAGATATTTTTAGGAAGATATGTATGTGTCACCTCACCATAGAGCTGAACTTGCAGTTAAATGTATAATGATTAGCACCCCATGACTTACTTACTGCAGTGCAGTAAGCCAGTACTGCAGGAAGAGGAAATGTGATCTCCAAAATTAGGGCAAGTCATTGCAATTTTTCTCAGAACTTCAAATGTAAATTTATTGTAGAATAAATTCTTGATGCACTGAGCACTATCACTTCTTGGGTTTCAGCAGTCCAAATCTGACAAGTCGAACATTTCTTTAAAATCACCATTTTCCTGGAAACACTCTAATTTTGAGGAGTCTAGGGCTATATTTAGCTTTTGAAGAGTAGTCTTTTAAAAAATATGGTTATAAAACAGATTGATTTAGAGGAGCATTATAATTAGCTGCTGAATATGTTAGAAGGATAGATTATTCGACATGAATCACAGAGCTCACTTTAAGTGTCATTCCCCATTCTAAACTGTCGGCTTAATTTCTTCTCATTTTTCACCACAAGAGCCTTTTTTCTATTATGCCAATAATCAAGGTGTAGTTGTCATGAAATAGGCTTACTTTTGTGAAATAATGAGTTATAAATTGTTTTGTTTCCATTTTTAAAGGAACTGAGTCATTATTATCTGATTTGACAATAACCAGGAAAACCCTCCTAGAAAAAAATTTCATTTAAAAAAACATATAACTAGATTTAGTAGCTTTATGAGATGCTGGCAAACATTTTTAAGCTAATAATCTGTAGCATAGACTAGCATAAATGATAATAAGTTTGGTTGGTCCAATAATATCTTTGGGAATGTCAGAAACTTATTATATAAAGGACAACTAACAATACTGATGGTCCATATTGAAGAAAAAGTTAACATGAGACACATAATTAGATATGTTTAATCAAAATTTTAATTAATATAACAATATATTATTAAAAGATAATTCTAGAAATTAATGATTTGATAATAAATATCAAAATGTTACCAATCTTTGAAACCCATTCAAAATTTCTCAGCTAAAAATAATAGCATCATACTGGGTAAATTTTATATAAGAGCCTGCATTATTACAAAATAAGAGAATTACCTTGTTAAAAGCTGCTTTGTGTCAGACTATAAGGTTACAAATTTTATAACCTTGATGTCCATCAGAAGCATAGATAAAAATGTTGAATATACATTGGAAATGTTCAGTTACCCCTAACATATGTCTTTGGGCCAGATGAATATTTAATATTCAGTAAAGTGAACGTGTTAGTTGCTCAGTCATGTCCAACTCTTGCAACCCTATGAACTGTAGCCTGCCAGGCTCCTATGTCTATGGGTTCTCCAGGCAAGAATACTGGAGAGGGTCGCCATTTCCTTCTCCCGGGGATCTTCCCAATCCAAGGATCGAACCTGGGTCTCTGGCATTGCAGGCAGATTCTTTACTGTCTGAATCACTTGGGAAACCCTTAATGTTCAGTAAACACTTTATAAGTTGAATACTAAAATACAAATAACAGACAAACCCTTTATCATTCTTTAGGAGTACCTATTTTCTTCCTTTTTCAAAAAATGCTTCCTAATGTTAATTCTGATGGAACAAATAATAGCAAATAATGGGACTTGTGATTAAAATGATGAGGTTCTAGAACTCAAAGAGATAACCAATACAGAAGCCACACTGCTCTACTAGAATCCCTTTGGGCTGGGTTTTTGTAGTGTTGTCAATCCATTGGTAAATTCAAAAAATAAAAATGAGGGGAGGAAGAGTGCAGAAGCAAATCTGCACAGACAGACACAGAAGCACACTTGTGGCTGCTGTAGATGCAGATGGAGGTGCAGAATTCAGTTAAAAAAAAAAAAGAGAAGAAAACAAGAAAGAAAACCTCTGTCAATTAATCTCCGTTTAAACATCTTCTTAGGTTAACTGCCATTGAATACTCCTTTGTTACAAGGCAGGGACTGATGCCATCAGCACAGGTCATTGTTCACAACTGTTGTGAATTTCTAGAACTTTCACGCCCTTTCTGCTCCTGCTGGATGAGCTGAGTACTTATGCACCATCAACTGCTTGTTCTTAGATCTGTTTTTGCAATTGTGCCTATTATTGTAATAATATAATTTAATAGTACATTGCATAAAGATTTTTCACATAAGTAAAAAACTAAAATTTAAAAATACAATTAAAATTGTTTTAGCTTAGATGGGGATAAGACAGTTGCCAAAAATGCAGAAAATATAAATCTAAAATTTTTTGTATTCATGTTGCTTTGTACGTGAGTTTAATTCACTACAAGAAAATCAATACATAATATCACAGAAATGCATTATGAATACATTAATAATTCATGGAAGAAAGACTATGTTGAGTTTTTTTGAGGTAGATCCATTTTCAAAGGAAAAGTATTCACTGTATATTAAAATATTTATAAATAAATATACACTTGGTTTAAGTTAAAATGGTCAAGATTGGTATGATTTTTGTCATCATCATCATCATTATCATTCTCTGCTTTAACTTACTCTGGCAATGACTGCTAATTGTCTATCCCAGTAAGTTGTCACCTTCTTGAAGAATGATAAAGTGGAAGCTAACGTGTCTCTATGGAAACACATTCCCTATTCTCCCCACCCACTTGCAGTTAGTTGTCATCATGTGGCTAAATTCTTGGCAATGGCATGTAGCCTTAAATGGTGGCTGCCAATTCCAGACCTAGTTCTTAAAAGATTGCAGAGTCAAAGCTGTGTCACAACTTGTCTCTGTGTTCTTGCTCCTTCATATTTGTACTCATCACAAGTGTAAGAACACAGAAGTTAGAAACACATGCTATTGAATAGCAGAAAATGGAAGAAGCATAGATTTATGAATAATCATATGAAGCAAGGAAGCCTGGCCACATGAAAAAAGAAAACAACACTTTAAGCAACTTCTGTTGGATTTCTTGTTGTTTTTGCATCAACTTAACTCTTTGCTCTGGAGAAGACAATGGCACCCCACTCCAGTACTCTTGCCTGGAAAATCCCATGGACGGAGGAGCCTGGTAGGCTGCAGTCCATGGGGTCTCTAAGAGTCGGACATGATTGAGAGACACTTCACTTTCACTTTTCACTTTCATGCATTGGAGAAGGAAATGGCAACCCACTCCAGTGTTCTTGCCTGGAGAATCCCAGGGATGAGGGAGCCTGGTGGGCTGCCATCTATGGAGTCACACAGAGTCGGACACGACTGAAGCGACAAAGCAGCAGCAGCAGCAGCAGCAGCAGCAACTCTTTGCTCTAATGCTTCTACTTTTTTATTATTAAATTACTAAATATAGCTCCTGAGGAAAAAAGAGAATTTCAACTATATGGGAAGAACTCTATAAATTCTCTAAAATTAGAAAATTTAAACTATTGAGAATTATGCTAAAATTTTCATTTCTCACTTTTATTACTTTTTTGTAGGATACAAGAAGTCTCTTAACAAAAAATTATTTTAAAAAGTAAAAAAAGAAACAAATCTATGAAGAAAATTAGAAAGGATCAATGGAAAAACTGGAACTAATGAGCAATTATAGCAAGGTTAATATCAACAATCAGTTGCTTTCCTATACCAACAACAAAGTGGAATTGGAAATTTAAAACACAATACTGTTTACATTAGCATCCAAAAGATTAAATTCTTGGGTATAAATCTAACAAGATACATACAAGATCTATATGAAGAAAACTATAAAACTTTGATGACCAAAATCAAGAATCAAATAAATGAAGAGAACTTTCATGTTTATGAAAAGGAAGACTCAATATTGTCAGGATGTCGGTTCTTCCCAATTTGATCTATGGATTCAATGCAATCCCAATTAATATCTCAGCAAGTTATTTCATAGAACGTCCCTGTAGCTCAGATGGTATAGAATCTGCCTGCTATGCAAGAGACCTGCGTTCGATCCCTGGGTCAGGAAGATCCTCTGGAGAAGGGAATGGCAACCCACTCCAGTATTGTTGCCTGGAGAATCCCATGGACAGAGGAGCCTGGTGGGTTACAGTCCATGGGATCACAAAGAATAGGACCTGACTGAGTGACTAACACTACTACTACTAAGTTATTTTATGGATATCAACAAACTGATTCAAAGTTTATATGGTGAGGCAAAAGACACAGAATAACTGACATAACATTGAAGAACAAAGTTAGAGAACTGACACTACCTAACTTCAAGACTTACTATAAAGTTACAGTGCTCAAGACAGTGCGGTATTGGCAAAAGAACAAATAGGTCAGTGGAAGAGAATAGAGATCACAGAAACAGATCTATGTGATTATAATCAGCTGACCTTTGACAAAGGAGCAAAGTCAATACAATGAACCAAAGGTTGTCTTTTCAACAAATGGTGCTGGAACAATTGGACATCTACATGTTAAAAAATGAATCTAGCACAGATCTTCCATCCTTTTCAAGCTTAACTCAAAATGAGTCATAGACTAAAATGTAAAATGTCAAAGAAAAAAAAAAACACTAAAATTCCTAGAAGATAACATAAGAAAATACCTACATGATCTTGGGTACAGCAATGACTTTTTAAGTACAACACCAAAGATAAAATGCATGAAAAAATAACTGATAAAATGGACTTCATTAAAATTAAAAACTTCTGCTCCTTAAAAGACAATGTCAAGAGAACAAGAAAAGAAGCCATAGGGGGAAAAAAATTATTCCAAAAGACACATCTAATAAAGAACTGTTATCCAAAAATACACAAAGTACTCCTACAGTTCAACAATAAGAAAACAAACAACCAGATTTTAAAGTGGGTTAAAGACCTTAATAAACATATTGCCAAATAAGATATATAGATGATAAGTAAGCATATGAAAAGATTCTCCACATCATATATTATTTAGGGAAAAGCAAATTCAAACAACAATAATATACCATTCCATATCTATTAGAATGGCTCAGTTCAGTCAGTTCAGTCGCTCAGTCATGTCCCACGCTTTGTGACCCCATGGACTGCAGCATGCCAGGTTTCCCTGTCTATCACCAACTCCTGGAGCTTGCTCAAACTCATATCCATTGAATTGGTGATACCAGCCAACCATCTCATCCTCTGTCGTCCCCTTCTCCTCCCGCCTTCAATCTGTCCCATCATCAGGGTCTTTTTCAATGAGTCCATTCTTCGCATCAGGTGGCCAAAGTATTGGAGTTTCAGCGTCAATCCTTCCAATGAACATTCAGGACTGATTTCCTTTAGGATTGAATGGTTTGATTTTCTTGCAGTCCAAGAGACTCTCAGAGAAGGCAATGGCAACCCACTCCAGTACTCTTGCCTGGAAAATCCCATGGACAGAGGAGCCTGGTAGGCTGTAGCCCATGGGGTCATGAAGAGTCGGATACAACTGAGCGACTTCACTTTCACTTTCATGCATTGGAGAAGGAAATGGCAACCCACTCCAGTGTTCTTGCCTGGAGAATCCCAGGGACGGCGGAGCCTGATGGGCTGCCATCTATCGGGTCGCACAGAGTCAGGCATGACTGAAGCGACTTAGGAGCAGCAGCAGCAAGAGACTCTCAAGCGTCTTCTCTGACACCACAGTTCAAAAGCATCAATTCTTTGGCACTAAGCTTTCTTTATAGTCCAACTCTCACATCTATACATGACTACTGGAAAAGCCATAGCTTTGACTAGATGGACCTTTGTTGGCAAAGGGATGTCTCTGCTTTTTAATATGCTGTCTAGGTTGATCATAGCTTTTCCAAGGAGCAGGCGTCTTTTAATTTCGTGGCTGCAGTCACCATCTGCAGTGATTTTGGAGCCTGAAAAGAAAAGTCTGCCACTGTTTTCACTGTTTCCCCATCTATTTGCCATGAAGTGATGGGACTGGAATCCATGATCTTAGTTTTCTGAATGTTGAGTTTTAAGCGAACTTTTTCACTCCCCTCTTTCACTTTCATCAAGAGGCTCTTAAGTTCTTCACTTTCTGCCATAAGGGTGGTACCATCTGCGTATCTGAGGTTATTGATATTTCTCCTGGCAATCTTGATTCAAGCTTTGTGCTTCTTCCTTCCTGGCATTTTGCATCATATACAACGCATATAAGTTAAATAACCAGGGTGAAAA
Source organism: Okapia johnstoni (assembly GCA_024291935.2). NCBI lineage: Eukaryota > Metazoa > Chordata > Mammalia > Artiodactyla > Giraffidae > Okapia > Okapia johnstoni. The sequence continues at coordinate 34,013,481 of CM044321.1, read as the reverse complement.
TTTACAACCTTGATGTACTCCTTTCCCTAATTGAAACCAGTCTATTGTTCCACATCCAATTCTAACTGTTGCTTCTTGACCTGCATACAGGTTTCTCAAGAGGCAGGTCAGGTGGTCTCGTATTCCCATCTCTTGAAGAATTTTCCACAGTTTGTTGTAATCCACACAGTCGAAGGTTTTGGCATAGTCAATAAAGCAGATGTAGATGTTTTTCTGGAACTCTGTTGCTTTTTCTATGATCTAACAGATGTTGGCAATTTGACCTCTGGTTCCTCTGCCTTTTCTAAATCCAGCTTGAACAGCTGGAAGTTCACGGTTCATGTACTGTTGAAGCCTGGCTTGGAGAATTTTGAGCATTACTTTGCTATGGTGTGAGATGAGTGCAATTCTGTGTTAGTTTGAGCATTCTTTTGCATTGCCCTTTTTTGTGATTAGAATGAAAACTGACATTTTCCAGTCCTATGGCCACTGCTGAATTTTCCAGATTTGCTGGCATATTGAGTGCAGCACTTTCACAGCATCTTTTAGGATTTGAAATAGCTCAACTGGAATTCCATCACCTCCACTAGCTTTGTTCATAGTGGTGCTTCTTAAGGCCCACTTGACTTTGCATTCCAAGATGTCTGGCTCTCGGTGAGTGATCACACCATTGTGGTTATCTGGGTCATGAAGATCTTTTTTGTATAGTTTTTCTGTGTATTCTTGCCACCTCTTCTTAGTATCTTCTGCTTCTGTTAGGTCCATACCATTTCTGAAATGGCTAGTGTCGGGAAAATGTCAGATGCTGGCAAAGATATGTAGCAACAGGAACTCTCATTCATTACTGATGGGAATGCAAAATGGTAGTCACTTGAGAAGACAGTTTGGTGATCTCTTACAAAACTCAACACACTTGTACTGTATGATGCAATAACCATATTTTTGGTACTTGCCTAAAAGAGTTGAAAATTTATCTCCACCAAAAAAAAAATCTGCACACAGATGTTTATATCAGGTATACTCATAATGGCCAAAACTTGGAAGAAGCAAAGATGTCCTTCAGTAGATACATCCAGAAAATGGAATATGATTGATTCAGTGCTAAAAAGAGATGACATGGAGGAGCTGTAAATGCAAATTATTGCTTGAAAGAAGCCAATCTGAAAAGGTTACATACTGAATGATTCCAAGTATGTGATATTCTGGAAAAGGCAAAATTGAAAACAGTAAAAGACAGCAGTTTCTAGGAGCTGGGAAGAGAGATGCAATTTTGTTGAATTTTTTTTTAAAGCACCTCTGTAAGTCATATCTTCTAGTTATCCAAAGTCAACTAGCAAATTAGCAGGTGAAATGAATGTTCTGAATTTAATGATGTCTAAGTTCTCTCCTTATATGAACTCTAATTCCAGATATAAAATCAATTCTCATCTTATAAAACATCATCCCTTCTTTCACTCTCCTAGGTTCTCATTTTGATTTGGGAACTAAATTAGGAAATTTCTCTTTAAATGACTGAGATATGTTTAATGGCTTATGAGACTTTGAACAACAGATGTTATTCTAGGGCAGAAAAGAAATCCTCCAATTTAGGCATTTTGCCTGATTCTAAGTTTTTTGAATATCATGAAAGTGAAACATAGCATTTATTTATGATTATGTCATACACATATGGAATATGGTATGGCTGTGTTATCAGGTTCTCTATGAATTCCTCTTATGATCTTGCAACTGTATCTGATTACCTAAGTTAGAATGGCCTACATTAAGGAGGAAAGAAGTCCATGAAAGGGCAGTGAAAGGAGAGAAATGTAAAGTGGCATCTTCTTGTTTAAGACTGAAATTTTGTATCACTGCACTGGGTGATTGACTTATTTTCCACAGTTGTAAAGTCCAAGTTTAGCCATTTCTACTCCAATGTAAAAATTCCCAATTCTGTTCACTCAGATTATATTTTAACCCTTCAAACATCTATCATTTTCTTTATTTTCTTTAGATCGGAGGATCTCTAAGATCTAAAATGAATATTCTTAATCATTATTCAATATGTCTTCTGTATCTTGTTATGAAACTAGATAATAGAAGCTATTTCAAATTGTGGTTATGTGTCACAAAGTTTAATGTGTTTATAATGATCAACTCTTTGTTAAATGTAATATTATATAAAGCATTTAATGATTGTTTTAAATATATATTTGAGTTCATATTTGAATAATGACAAGAATAAAGAGTTTTTGCAAAAAGAGTTTGATCTGAAAAAATTTTAGTAGTGATTAAGATAAGTAAAATCTCAGTTTATAAAGCAGGTCGGTTAACAAAACAATAGACTGTACTGACTGCAAAGGAAATCTCATTCTAAACAATGCAGCCAAGCTACAGAAAAGACACATAAAAAGAAAGGAAATTACTGAAGCTGTTACACATACAACATGTCCAGCTGGGAGTCCAGCTGCTCAAGGAAGCTGGTGATTCTTGATCTTTGGGAGTTCCTAATTAGAATACAAGTTAGAAATATAATAGAAAACATAAAAGAAATTTAAAATTAGTCAGCTTTTATTTTGTCTCTTTAAATGTTAGCAAAGACAAAGTTATAGAAGCTTGGCTAAGTAAGCAATAAATAATTTTTATAACTACTGACTTTTGATACCAATTATACTTTATCAAAGGTTCCCATATTCCATCACATATTAATCCCTACTTTCAGAATAGGCATGCTTACCAATAGCTTGTGAATTGCATACTGTATTTGAAAGCTGCTGTATATGAATCAAATAGCATGCACTTAGGATGCATTTATATATTCCTTAAAAAGCAGATTTTTCTTCCATTTGGCGCTCACTACATGCTTCTCCAGAGGTTTTTGCAATAGATGAGCCTTCACAGGATTATAAATCATAATGTGCTGGAATAAATGTTATATAAATTGAATCCACGGAACAATATTTTGCACTGTGATAATCACCTATAACCTGAGAGCATATAAATATGTGATTAATTTATATTTTTATTTTAAAGAACCCAAATAAATATATGCCATGTATTCTGTTATTTATGGTATTTCAAGTTACTCCTTTACAGGTTTATAGGACTAATGTGACCTTCCCAAGGTCAGGGAGAGCAAAAGGAAAAGATTCAAAGCAATTATCCAGAAAATTAAAATCAAAACAAAACCAAAAGTGTAACAACTCTAACTTTTATGCAATTGTCCGGATATTTGAGGTAAATAGTGTTTCAGTCCAAATGTAAATAGATGAGTGTTTTCATTCTCCATTTTACTGCTAGTGAATCTTATTTTTCAAAGCTGATCAGTATGCAAGACAATGTATTCTCTGATTGATCAGTATGCAGGGCTGGATTACTCCAGAGAACATTTGGGCATTTTCACTATGTCCTGTGGATTAACCTGCAGAGTATGCACTTTGGAGGGCAGGTACTGAGGGAGGAAGCAAAAATGACTTAATGGTCTGGCACTGTGGAAGTTTGATCTACTCTCAGAGTGGAGGTCAACTTTCCCATGAAATCACTTGCCATATAGCAATGATCCTAAACTCTTTTGGAAAATAAGTGTTCTATATGATTAGGGTAGAACAAAACGACTTATTAAACAGAAAGTAGTAGCATTTATTTTTAGTCTTTGAATTATAAGATCATACTAATATTTATTCAGCTTTATTGATGTTCTAATGACAACAGTTGTTCAACGGTTGTGTAATACCTTTAGGATTAGAAATATGGGATTATCTACTGTATTAAATTCAATTTCAGACTTTTTGTTGTAAGTAGTAAGATTCTTTCTTCAAGAAATTTCTGTCTTGACACTGTTTACTGGTCTTCCTCCTATGACATGAGAAGGCACTCGAGATTTTTTACAGGATATCTAGTATTTTTTCCAAGCATAGTTATTTAAAAAAATCCTCTGCTGCAAAAGGAATGAAAGAAGTAAAGAAATTCTTCTTTAAAAATTTAGTGTGGCTTCCACTACACTAAAGTGACAGTTGAGTATTCTAAATTCTAAGTTGAATCTTATTTATGAATCTTGATAAAATTCTTGAATTTTCACTTATTCTTTGGATTAGCTTAAATCTTTGAAATTGAATAATCTCAAGTGAATAGAAAAAGTAGAGGAAAAGAAACAGGTAGGAAAAATGTTTGAAGTGTTTTATTATGTTGTGTAAAAATGAGTTGTGCTATGCTGGTATATAAAAAATGCAACTGTAGAAACTTATTAATATAAAAAATGAATGAGTTTAAGGTGTCCTATACAAGAAATCTAGAGAATCAGGTGAAAATGAATGTTAAAGCCTTCATAAATTTGCAATATGGCAGTCTGGGATTGACATGTACACCCTGTCGTATTTAAAATAGATAACCAACAAGGGCCTACTGTCTAGCAAAAAAAGAAAAAGAAAATTGCATTGTGAAACAAATACACAAAATAAAAGGACTCTTTTATATTAAAAAATTTATCTGATTGAAATGTATTCAGTCAATAACTATTGAACTCTGACAGCTGGAGCACCCAGTTGTAAAACAATGTGTATGCTTAGTTGTTCAGTCGTGTCCAACTCTTCACAAACCCTTGGATAGAAGCCCACTAGGCTCCTCTGTCCATGGGGATATCCAGGCAAGAATACTGGAGTGGGTTGCCACACCGTCCTCCAGGGGATTTTCCCAACCAAGGGATCGAACCCAGGTCTCCTGCATGTGGAGCAATATAATTCCTTTCCCATGGCCACCAAAATGTTCTCCAAAGTAGCACCTGGGTAAAAATGGAATTATATTAATGATAACCCTAACAGACCAACCCACTCCAGTACTCTTGCCTGGAGAATCCCATGGACATACGAGCCTGGCAGGATACTGTCCATAGGGCCACAAAGAGTTGGACATGACTGAAGTGACTTAGCACTCATAACTCTAAATATTTTTTTTCTGATTTCAGATTCCATCTCTACTGTGGAAAAACTTTCAAAAGTAAACATATTACCTACAAAAGTCTGACACATTCACCTACCATTAATATTCACATATGTATTAACATTCTGTTTTATCTTATTAACATCATAGATACCTGAGGATGGTAAGTGTCATGAGCAAGCACATTAATAAGGAAAATAGAAAAGATTTTGAAAGATGTACAAGATAAACACTATAGAATTTATTTTTTACTTAAAATTTGACATTTGGGCTGATTTTATCTCCCCTGGGGGAACTCTAAGGTTACAATTACTCAGGTTCTTTTAATGGAACCAGATTGATCAAGTTACACTAAGTGATAGAGATGTTTATTATCTGGATATATTTTGGGATAAAGAATTAAGACCTTTAGCCAAGTAGATCCTACCCAAAATGAACAAAAACAGACACACCCCAAAATGAAAAAAAGAACTAAAACCTGGAAAATGAACCAAGTAGACCTCAATGGCAGCTGGAACCACAGTAGAGTTGATCTTCACTGTTATAAGAATTGGTGCTACTTGTGGACTTTCCAGGTGGAGCTAATGGTAAAGAACCCACCTGTCAATGGAGAAGAGGTAAGAGACTCGGGTTCTATCCCTGGCTTGGGAAGATCCCCTGGAGGAGGGCATGGCAACCCACTCCAGTATTCTTGCCTGGCGTAGCCCATGGACAGAGGAGCCTGGTGGGCTACAGTCCATAGGGTCGCAAGTCAGACACGACTGAAGCTACTGAGAGCACAGGCACGTGCTGTGGGTAGCTTTCAAAACTCCACTGGCCTCTGAAATTCTAACAGCAAGAGAGCTTATATATGGCTGCTGGGATTTGGAACTCCCTTCAGCCTGCTCTTCTCTGAGTTTGTGCTGCTTTTTTTCAGCACCACACCTTCTGCTTTGCCTTAGAGCATCTAGCCACTCATACTCTGCTTTCTTTTTTCTTTTTTTTTTTTTATATTCTGCTTTCTTATGTATTTGACTCCCTTGTGACTTTCAACCTCTTTGTTTCTTCTCTGCATAATGGTTTCTGTTGGTGTACTCTTTTAGCTACTTCTCCCACCACTAGTGACTAATTCTCTTTGTGTTTTCAAATTCCCATCTCTTAACTCAGAATCTCCATTTCCTTCTGGGAAGTGTCATCCATAATAGCTGACCATATAGTCAGAGCCACTTCCCTTAGTTCAAGTTTTAATCAGAGAGATGTTATAACTAGCACATGGTGGTAAAGCTATTGGAAGACCAGTAATTTTTTTTTTTCCAAATACTATCGTGATTTAGAGCTCTTAAAGCAGGCGTGAGACTTAAATGTTAAAATCATGGTTTCTGAAAGCTGACATATATGTTTAGTGATATCTAAAATATAGTTGGATTATCCAGTTTATGTGAATTGGGAAAGTTTATCTTCAACCCCAGACTTTGTTCAGTTGCTAATTCATGTCCGACTCGTTGTGACCCCATGGAGTGCAGCACACCAGGCTTCCCTGTCCACTATCTCCCAGAGGTTGCTCAAACTCATGTCCTTTGAGTCAGTGATAACAATTTTCTTACCAAGAAGCCTGGACTGACTTGTGACACAACACGTAAAGAGTTTGAAAGTCATCACTTCCAGCCTCGCCAGAAGAAATTGGACAAACAGAAAATCAAGGACTGTTCTTTGACTCTTCAGGGAGCTGAGATTTCAGAGCAAACAGACAGGTGTGTCCAGAAAGACACAGCAACTGAGATCTGCCGATCTGGAGCCGAAACTGTTGGAGCCATTAACTGATAGGAACGCTTGTGGTGATTTTGAAAAAAAAAAATGAAAGTGACTATAAAGGTTTTCTCATTTCCATGAGAAAAAGAAAGAGAGCTGCAGTGCAACAGAATGAAGTTCTTTCAGCACATGCTTGTAAAAAAGAATTTCTCTATAGGTAACAGGTGGGAGATATTTTCAAAATAAGCATTGGAATAATCATATTGCCCAGACCTGTGAACTATTACATTAGTACTTCAGTAAATACACTGAGTGAATAGTCTGACCTAAAATGGAAATTTTGAATATTTGTTATCAGGGAGAATAAAAATATTTTAAATGGATATAAATAGCTAAACATGTTGAAAACCAGTATTGTCTAGAAATCTCAATAAAATCTAGAACAAGGTAAGATATGGGAGATAAGAAGATGGCATAGACTCAGTGAAAGCTAAATGACTAGCTAAAAACAAGGAAAAACATTTTCCATAGGTACAAGATTATGATATCTCTTAGTGAGACTAGAAGTGGCTGTCAAAATCCTACTGAATATTATTTATCATTAGTTGTGTAAACTGGATAAACATTGATGAATTTATGCCTTTCAATTCCTAGTCGATTCCTAGTATAAGTTCAATCAGTTTCAATTTGAGTAAATTTATTGATTTAGATTAAAAAGCAAAGACATCGCCTTGCCGACAAAGATCCATACAGTCAAAGCTATGGTCTTTCCAAGAGTCATGTATGGATGTGAGAAGTGGACCATAAAACTGGCTGAACACCGAAGAATTGATGCTTTCAAATTATGGTGCTGGAGAAGACTCTTGAGAGTCTCTTGGATAGCAAGAAGATCAAACCAGTCAATCCTAAAGGCAATCATCCCTGAATATTCATTGGAAGGACTGATTCTGAAGCCGAATCTCCAATGCTTTGGCCACCTGATGTGAAGAGCTGCCTCATTGGAAAAGACCTTGATGCTGGGAAAGATTGAGGGCAGGAGGAGAAGGGGGTGGCAAGAGGATGAAATGGTTAGATCACTGACTCAAGGGACATGAACTTGAGCAAACTCCAGGAGACCGTGAAAGACAGAGGAGCCTGGTGTGCTGTAGTCCATGAGGTTGCAAGGAGTCAGACATGACTTAGTGACTGAACAACAACAACAGTTGATTAAGATAGGCTTTACATCATAGAATAATTTCAAGTCTTTGTTACAAGTGCATTTATTAATTAAAGAAATATTTTTTCAGATCCTCTTATATGTTAGACACTCCATGAGACACTGAGCAAACAAAGATGTGTAAAGCACGGTTCCTGTCTTCAAAGTACTCCTAGGCTACTGAGAATGTTTCGTATTATAATTCTTTTGGTTATAAGTGAAAAGGCAAAACATAATCACAGATTCAGACTAGCTTGAACAAAAGAGATTCTGGACTAAATCCATCCATGTCACTAAGATGAAGAAGTTGATGATTCTGTTTTCTCAAGTGGAATCCATCCTTGGCTATATCAGGTGAGAATGAAAAGATATGTGCATATCTGTCAGGTGCAGTGGGTGTGGAATGAGAGGGCATTCCAGAAAGAAAAGGCGGCATGAACAAAGACATAAACTCAAGTGAGGAATAGCAAATTGTATACAAGGGAACAGTATATAGTTTCATGACTCTAAAGACTAAAATTGGAACAAGAAGTGGGGGATGGTGAAGGGGGTACATTTAAAATTGCCAGACTATGGTAGGCTATGTTGTAGCAATGACAAGTAATTCTATGGGTGTTAGCCAAAAGAAAATCTTCAGAATGGAGGATAGAATCAATTTGTTTTTAAATTAGTAATTCTGACTCAAGTGTAGAGGATGACTAGAGCTATAGGATGATCAAGAATAATGACAGGAAGGGCAGTTAGGATATTGTTATTAGTCTGGATAAAACGATTAGGGCCCAAACTAGGGCTCAGTGATAACAAAAACAGAGAAAACTGAGCAAATAGTTAGGAGGTAAAAAATTTACAGGCTATGGAAATTAATTGGTTGAGGGAATGAGGGACAAGGTTTGGAAAGGATATTAACGATCTGCTCTGAATTTCTACCTTAGTTGCCTGAGGTCAGGGATTAGCAGATTCTTTCTGTGTAGGACCAGGCAAGATTTTAAGGTTGTAGGTAATAAGATCTCTGTTTCAACTACTCAGTTCTGCCCTTGAAAGTGCAAAAGCATCCAGAAACAATGTGTGAATGTATGAGATGTCTATGCCCCAATACAACTTTATTTTCAAGCAGCTCAAATTCACTGTGGGCCAAATTTAACCCTCTGGCTGTAGTTTGCTGACTCCTGTCTTAGATGAAGAATGATATTATCACTTGGTTGAAAAAAAGAGGGAAAGAATAAGAATTTGGGAGGAGGTCAAGATATCGCTGTTGGTTGTTGGGTTTAAGAATATCTGCAGAACACAGGTGTACAGACCCCCTAGAGGTTCAGTGGAAAAGAATCCGCCTGCCAATGCAGGGAACATTGGTTCGATCCCTGATCCGGGAAGATCCTACATGACCCAGAACAGCTAAGCCTGTGTGCCACAACTACTAAGCCTGTGCTCTAGGGCACATGCACTGCCCCAGCAAGAGACGTCACCACAATAAGAAGCCTATGCACTGCAAGTGGAGATTAGCCCCTGCTCAGTGCAACTAGAGAAAGCCCATGCACAGCAATGAAGACCTAGCACACTGAAAAATAAATACATAAATCTTTAAAAATAAAAGGCAACTTGCATGGACTTGGGTTATGGTAAGTGACATAAGTTGGACAGAGAAAGACAAATATTGTATGATATCACTTATACATGGAATCTAAAAAATACAACAAACTAGCAACAAAAAAGAAATACACACAGATATAGGGAAAAACTAGTGGTTACCAATATATGTAGAAAGTGAAAGTGAAGTTGCGTAGTTTGTCCGACTCTTTGTGACCCCATTGACTATAGCCTACCAGGCTCCTCTGTCCATGGGATTTTCCAGGCAAGAGTACTGGAGTGGGTTGCCATTTCCTTCTCCAGGGGATCTTCCCAACCCAGGGATCAAACCAGGCTCTCCTGCATTGCAAGCGGATTCTTTACCAACTGAGCTATGACGGAAGCCCAATGTGTATGTTGGGGGGGGGGGCTATATAACGGGGGGGGGGGGGAATAGGAGGCACTAACAATTGGGTATAACATAGGCTCAAAGATATGTTGTAAAAAATGGGCCTGTAGCCACTATTTTGTAGCAATTGTAACAGGAAAGTACCCTAAAAATTGTATAGAAATAAATCTAAAAAAGTATGTGTGGAAAATTCAAAGCCAGTTGTTGGGTGTGGAAATAGGTGTATGTATACATATCATGAAATCAAAAGATCAGGAGATACATACTGTAAGTTCTTCTGTAAAAAAAAAATTTCAACCATTTTTTTTTTTTAATGTATCAGTTCAGTTCAGTTCAGTCACTCAGTTGTGTCTGACTCTTTGCGACCCCATGAACCACAGCATGCCAGGCCTCCCTGTCCATCAGCAACTCCCGGAGTTTACCCAAACTCATGTCCATTGAGTCGGTGATGCCATCAAACCATCTCATCTTCTGTCGTCCCCTTCTCCTCCTGCCCTCAATATTTCCCAGCATCAGGGTCTTTCCAAATGAGTCAACTCTTCGCATCAGGTGGCCAAAGTACTGGAGCTTCAGCTTCAACATCAGTCCTTCCAATGAACACCCAGTACTGATCTCCTTTAGGGTGGACTGGTTGGATCTCCTTGCAGTCCAAGGGACTCTCAAGAGTCTTCTCCAACAACACAGTTCAAAGCATCAATTCTTCTGCACTCAGCTTTCTTTATAGGCCAAATCTCACATCCATATATGACTACTGGAAAAATCATAGCCTTGACTAGACGGGCCTTTTTGGCAAAGTAATGCCTCTGCTTTTTAATATGCTCTCTAGGTTGGTCATAACTTTCCTTCCAAGCAGTATGTGTCTTTTAATTTCATGGCTGAAATCACCATCTGCAGTGATTTTGGAGCCCCTCAAAATAAAGTCAGCCACTGTTTCCACTGTTTCCCCATCTACTTCCCATGAAGTGATGGGACCGGATGCCATGATCTTAGTTTTCTGAATGTTGAGTTTTAAGCCAACTTTTTCACTCTCCTCTTTCACTTTCATCAAGAGGCTCTTTAGTTCTTCTTCACTTTCTGTCATAAGGGTGGTGTCATCTGCATGTCTGAGGTTATTGATATTTCTTCCGGCAATCTTGATTCCAGCTTGTGTTTGTTCCAGCCCAGCGTTTCTCATGATGTACCCTGCATATAAGTTAAATAAACAGGGTGACGATATACAGCTTTGACGTACTCCTTTTCCTATTTGGAACCAGTCTGTTGTTCCATGTCCAGTTCGAACTGTTGCTTCCTGACCTGCATACAGGTTTCTCAAGAGGCAGGTAGGGTAGTCTGGTATTCCCATCTCTTTCAGAATTTTCCACAGTTTATTGTGATCCACACAGTCAAAGGCTTTGGCATAGTCAATAAAGCAGAAATAGATAATACACCGATTCCTACACCCAACAACTGGCTTTCTACAGAGCCTATTGAATTTTCTATGGATACCTTTTTAGATTTATTTTTATACAATTTTTAGGGTACTTTCTAGTTACATATCAGGAAATCAAAAGATCAGGATATGTATACTGTAAGTTCTTCTGAAAAAAAAAATGGTTGAAATAGAGTAGATAAAATTTGCTAGTGTGATAAGGAATGAATCCAAAATACAACACTAGGAATGTGTTTTTGCTTAATTCTCTTCCAGAGGCTGAAAATATGGAGAAAGATACAGGCCTGGGTTTTGCTCTCTTGGAGTTCCCACGGTAGATGGAGAAAAATGATTGAGAGGATATCTAGAAAAGTCACTCTACCTGAAAACTATAATCAGAATTGCAGTGTTTTGCTGGTCAAACCAAATAAGCAGTGCCCTTTTAAAAAGGTGTTCCATTATGTGTTAGCTCTATGTCAGTATATACCACAGTTAACTGTGGCATCACAAAACCTGAAAAACAGAAAAATAAAAAATAATATGCAAATAAGAGCAAGAGTTTCCATACTTAGCACTGTCATATACATGATTTAATTTTATCCTCCCGTGATCAATTTTATTATATGAATATCCATATAATTAAGCCTTGTGATTCAAGTATTACTGATGTGTTCAATTTAAAAATGGAAAATAGAAGCTTAGAGACATTGACAACGTTTCTCTTATTTATCTAGTATTTAAAGGAAACAGAGAAATAACCACACTCTTCCAACAGCAAAAACCATTATTTTCCATCACACCACATTACTCCACCACTTAAGTTAAGGAAGCCAACATTAGTGTTATTTATGCTAAGTCCCTATATCTCCAATTTTAAAAGAAGCAATATACAAATGCGAATGTTTCCAGATTTTCCAGTTAGGAAACATTGTGAGGGAAACTGCCATAGAGCGATTCATTAAACCATGGAGAATTAAAAAATATCTCATTGTTTTGAGACCACATCTCTCCTTGCTGATTTGCTCTGAGGAAAGAAAAATCAGTAACCTCATTGTTTGGAGTGCTTTAAATGGACTCAAAAGTGGATTTCTATGCTCCTGCCCTTTTCTCTGTGTTGCTCCCCATTATTGGCTTCCCTCCTCTCTCCTCAAAAAAGCAAACAGACCCCAAATAGACCCCTATAATATCTGTTCATATGTCAGGTTATAGATCTTTAAATGGGCTTGTTTTGCAAGGACAACAGATAGATAATAATGGCTTCATTGTTTAAATGTGAGTTTCTTCCAATAAAATTTGAGGGTCAATAAAGAAGAAGAAGGAATATTTCTTCTCCATGGCATGTTATTATTTTAGCTTTCACATACCACAATCTTCAGGCTGAACTTAATGGAAACCAGAGCCAGCAAGCTGCTGGAAGTTGGCAATATCTGGTGAACCCAAGTGAAATGTAGGGGCTGTAATGTGTTATAATGTGTGTGTGTGTGTGTGTGTGTGTGTGTGTGCGTGTGTGTGTATTGTAGGGAGGGGTAGGAGGATCCTCCTGGAACTGCTTAAATACAAACAACAGGAGTGCCTTTGACAAATAAATTACCTACAGAAAATGGCTTACTAGTAAGAACAATGGCTTTTAGTCCAAACTTAAAAGTTCTATGGTTTCTCATGTTGGAGAAACTAGCACATCACACATCTATTTGGAAAGATTTGGTGCCTTCATTGAGTATATTCTGAGTAGTTCCTTCCAGTGATGTATAGAACATAATAGGAGCAGGTTGAATCAGAGTGAACTTTGGAGTCAGACACTAGAGTTCTCAGATATGCAGATGACACCACCCTTATGGCAGGAAGCAAAGAAGAACTAAAGAGCCTCTTGATGAAAGTGAAAGAGGAGAGTGAAAAACTTGGCTTAAATTCAACATTGAGAAAACTAAGATCATGGCATCCGGTCCCATCACTTCATGGGAAGTAGATGGGGAAACAGTGGAAACAGTGGCTGACTTTATTTTGGGGGGCTCCAAAATCACTGCAGATGGTGATTTCAGCCATGAAATTAAAAGACGCTTACTGCTTGGAAGGAAAGTTATGACCAACCTAGAGAGCATATTAAAAAGCAGAGACATTACTTTGCCAAAAAGGCCTGTCTAGTCAAGGCTATGATTTTTCCAGTAGTCATATATGGATGTGAGATTTGGCCTATAAAGAAAGCTGAGCGCAGAAGAATTGATGCTTTTGAACTGTGATGTTGGATAAGACTCTTGAGAGTCCCTTGGACTGCAAGGAGATCCAACCAGTCCACCCTAAAGGAGATCAGTACTGGGTGTTCATTGGAAGGACTGGTGTTGAAGCTGAAGCTCCAGTACTTTGGCCACCTGATGCGAAGAGCTGACTCATTTGAAAAGACCCTGATTCTGGGAAAGATTGAGGGCAGGAGGAGAAGGGGACGACAGAGGATGAGATGGTTTGATGGCATCACTGACTCAATGGACATGGGTTTGGGTGGACTCCGGGAGTTGCTGATGGACAGGGAGGCCTGGAGTGCTGCAGTTCATGGGATCACAAAGAGTCAGACACGACTGAGCGAATGAACTGAACTGAACTGAACCAGAGTTCAAATCCTAGATCTATAATCACAGGCTATATGACCCTAGCTGGCTAACTTAAGCTCTCTGATTCTGTTTCCTCCAGAAAAATGTGAATTATACCTACCATAAATCTGTGACAAAACACTAGACAAACAACTCCGAAATATTATTATCTAAAGATAATAAAAGTTCAGTTTTCACTCACTCAGGCATCTTCCATGGGTGGTCCTATTGAGGCAGCTCTCTTGAGCATTTCTTGTTTAACTGGCAACTCAGCAACCTAGGTTCCTTCCAAACTGTGACTCTGCCTTCCCAGTGTCCGTAAAGTCCTTTGTGTTCAGCTGGTAAATAGACAAAAACACAGAGGCTGGCACTTTAGAGCAGCAGTCCCCAAATTTTGGCACTGGAACAGGTTTCATGGAAGACAGTTTTTCCACAGACCAGGGGCAGGCAATCTAGATCCCTCACATGTGCAGTTCACAGTAGGATTTGCATTCCTATGAGAATCTAATGCCACTACTGAATCTGACAGGAGGCAGAGCTCAGGCAGTAATGCAAACAATGGGAAGTGGCTGTAAATACAGATGAAGCTTTCCTCACTCACCTGCTGCTCACCTGCTATTGTGCCATCTATTTCTTAAGAGGCCATGGATAGGTATCGGTCAAGGGATTGGGGACCTCTGCTTTAGAGCATTTTCTAGGTCACAACTGGAAGTGGCAAACACTAATTCCATCTGTATTCCATGGGACAGAATTTGGTCATAAGTAATCTCCTAATTAGGGAGGCTGGAAAATGTAGTCTAAATGCCCAGCAAGAAAATTGCTGGAACTGGGGTGAAGTAAGAAAGGTGCCTAGTGTGCAAACTTAAGTCATTCATTTTCAAGGTCAGGCAAGGGCAAGGCCCTGTGAGTGCAGGACTGCTCTTTGCAGGAACTTGAGAACGTCTCCTGGCATCTTGCATCCCTAGATTTTTCTCTTGTCCTTCCCTAGTCCTTGCCCCAAAGAAAGAATTTGAGGAATAAACACGTTTTTCCACATCTACCTACCCATCAGGACCACTGTGAAAGCAAATAGAATGTTCAGTATCTGGTGGTTACTTAGTTCATTATCCCATACAGAAACAAAAGATTTCATTTTCTCTTCATTTATGATGCAAAAATTACATTTAAAACAAAACCTTTGCAATTATCCCGTAACTTAAGTAATGTCAATATTATTATTGTGTTATTTTAAAATATCAAATAAGTTAAAATTTTTGAGTTTTTATTCCAACCGCCGAAGTATTTAGCAATGGGGTATGAACTAGCCCAAACAGTAGACAGAAAGGCTCCGGGGCAGAAAATAAGTTATCTGAAAAGAACTTTTCTGAAAAGAAGTTTTGGTCTATATGTCTTGATTTCTTAATGATTGTTGAACTCACAGCAGTTCTTTCAACCACAGCTGCCTTACAAATGCAGTGAAGCATTGTTAGAATGTGCTTTTCCATAATGAACACATTATGGGAATTGTTACAGAAGAGAAAAGGCAAGAATGACTATAGTGTAATCTGCAAAATGTTTCCATAGTTCTAATGTTGGTCATTTTAGGGAAACTGCCAACAGGCTCCTGAAACAGTACACATGCATTCTATACTTAGAGAAGTAGTTTAACTTTCAGGATAGCCAATTCCACTTCAGTTTATCTTACTTTATGTCCCAAAGAGCTGTTTGAATTTTGACAGCTTATGAGCAAACCACTCTACAAAATGTGGCCATTGATCTGCTATTGAAAGCAAAGGAGATGCTCTGTGACAAAGCTGCAACTAAAATGAGCTGCTATTGTGGGTTGATGAAGTTTTTATTGTTAATTAAGTCTAGAAGACTCTCTTCATCTGTGAAGACTACTTTCCAGAAATCCAAAGTGATGCTGTTGTTTTGCTTTTGCTTTTCCTTACAAATGTTTCCTGCAAACGTTTTTTGCTCCTATTTGTTCATTTAAATTAGCCAGTCAGTAGACATTTGTTGAGGGCCCCCTCAGGCCAAGCAAAGCCCTGGATGCTGGTGAGTACAAAAATATAGCAGTTTGGAAAGGACCCTGTCTTCAGGAAGCTTCTGGTTCTGTAGAGGATAGGAACATGTACAGACACATCTACAACATGCTGCAGGGTGTGTGATTGTCACAAAAGAGGTCAAGACAGAGTCTCATCCATAGAAGGGAACTATACTGTACAAGTCCTCTTGTAGGGATGGCAGCATTTGAGCTGGAAGAAAACATAGCATTTGAACTTTCAGAGATGACGGTGAAGTATGTGGTGGGGATGACAAAGAGGGTGCAGAGGAAGAGTAAGGACAAAGATATATTGGTCAAATCTTCATATGAAGGACTTTTTTCCTAGGCGCTCTTAGATAAATTATAATTAATATTAATTACTGGATATTAATAGAGACCTCTAAAATATTACCACATTGGCATACAAAGAGCAGGATTGATTCTCTTCAGAATCACAGAATCAGAACTTCTGTGGACCACTCATTTCAAGACAAAGTTCTCAACACACACTCATGTTTTCCTGGGCCTTGGAAAATTTATCATTTACCTGAAACTGCGTGTTATATGACTTTACTTTGAAGGAAGCCTCAGATATCATATAATTTCATACTTAAGCATTTTAACTTGTATGGCTGAAAGATAAGCACTCTTTTTAAAAATATGTTCCAAAACCATCATACCTCAAAAATTCACGGTAATTCTTTAATATCATTAAATGTGGGGGAAATCAAATTCCCCCCATAGTCTCATACAGTTTCTATTGATTTCAATTGTCCAAATTAGGATGAAAGTCCATGCATTACTTTTGGTTGACATATCTCTTAACCCTTTCATTGTATGTGTTTCCACTTGTAAGTCACTTGTCGAAAAAGTGAGAATCTGTGGAGTTTCTCACATTCTGCGTTTTGCTGATTGCAGAGGTACTCTGATTGGCCACAAGCCTGAGTGAGAGGAAACCAACAAATTGAGCAGCCGCTTTCCTTCATCGACTCCTTCTTGTGCTATGAAACACAAGTCTTCTGATCTGGCACCATTTCCCTTTCACCCCAACACTGACAAATCCTCCCAAACTCAATCTCCAAAACTAATCCAATGTTTTTCCAAATCTCTCTTAGTGCCAGCTTAGATGCATTCACTTCTGCTAGAATCACTGTCATTTTCTGAATCTAATGTCTGCATATTTTCCAGCCTCACACTGGGTTTTTGCTGCTTCTGTTCAACCTAATGAATACTGTACGTGATTCCAACAACTGTGCTTGCTGGGGTTTGCTTTCTATCTGGCTGAATCCCAGGCTCTGATTTGTCTTTTGACGACAATTCCTTTTGCAGTCTCAAAATCTCGTTTGTTACTATCATGTTTAATTCCAATGCCTTCTTTCTATTTTAATGATGACGGTTCTCAGCTTTTTTACTCCAGGTTCTTTATAATGAGAATAAAACAATAATAATACATGTGGGGTGTACATCAAGCCACACTTGTATGTGCACCAATTTGTCATTTACAGGGGAAACATGTAAATATCACTTACCTAAGAGTCAAGGTCAGCTTATGCTGTAAAAGAAGAAAGGACTAATATTAAATGTCACTAAAACGAGATTAAATTTGTTTCATTATCCAGTCAATAGCAAAATTCAAATTCTAGACTTTGAAACCAAACTTTGAGAAAGGGAAACCTCCTCCAGCTCACTTTTCTTCTAATACCTTCAATATATACTGCATATATTAATACAGAGGATAGAGCTCATTTTTCTGAGTTCCCTGGGCAAAAAGACAACATCAGCAGTGGTTGTAGCTACATGGGAAAAGCTTTCCTCTTGGTCAAGTATCCTGATATGTTGTACCAGTATCCTGATACTGGTACACTTTTGAAAAAAATATATTTTGCTTTTTAAAATGAAAAAGGAGTGTATTATTATGTGGAAAGTATACACATGTACTTACAGACACAGAGACTGTACATGAAAAGAGAAAGACCTGTATTTTACTCTCTTGTATTTCTTTGAGTTTTTCAGGCAGACTGCCTCTTAACCCTTTTTGTCCAGGCAGCTCTAGACAGGGTTTTTTGAACTGCAAATTTCAAATCATTAGTAGCATAGTAAATGAATTTAATAGATTTTTTATATTGAAAAAGAATAGAAAATAGCCTTTATCATGTGCAATAGCTTTACACTTTGTTGGTAAATTTTTTGAGTCAGTTGTGTGTGTTTTCTGGGACATATATATATATATATTTATATCTGTATATCTATATCTATATCTATATTTGAAACAGGTCCCAGGCAGCTCTAGCTTGTTCCTAGATCTACCCAGGATTTTGAATTTGGGTTTTAAGTGGCTCTGAGTGGAGTAGCATTGCTTGGAATGGGAGGTGCTTACCAGTATCCCATTATGGGAGAGATATGAATTTAAAGGAAGTTCATAGCAAGTGCTTTTTCACATGTCCTTTATTTTTCCTTGTATAACAAAGGAAAGAAGAGGGAAGGTACAGGAAAAGGAGAAAAAACGAGAGATAGAAAGAAAGGATAACAAGAATAAATACCAGCAGTAAAGTCTAATCACCTAGAATACTTGCATGTGCTTTTCTCAGCAGACCTGATGATGATCACCCTGCAGTGTAATAATGAATTGGCTGAATTATCCTGAGAAAGTATAGGTAATGGGAGAGATGCTTAAAGGATAAGAGAGATCTTTATAAAGATGTGTTTAAATTTTTTCTAAATGCTAGAAATTGCAGACCCATACATGTTAAGCTTTAGTATGCATAAAAATACTGGAGCACATCATCAGAAAATCAATCCCTAAATACTAAGATTGCAGAGAAATAACTAACCTGAGTTAGAAGAGTAAATTACCAAAGGCCAATCTCACAGCCTCTGCTGACAGAGCAAGGCATGTTGTAGATAACAGAAAAGCAATAAATGCAATACATCTCCACCTCAGGATGGCCTTTGATTTTGTCCCATATGACACACTCATCAACCAGCAGAGAAAATATAACTTAAACCAGTAAGTCTCCAACTGTGCATTGTGACCCCCCAAGGTTATTAGGGAACGTTGCCACAGAGGTCAGAGAATTTGCAACTGTATTTCTTGTCCAGAGTCTCTGAGCCAAAGGAAGTCCCAAATTTGTGTAAAAGAACAGGAAGAATTCCTAAGAAGACTATATTTATTCTCACAGAAGACCCTGCCACCCCTGCAACTTTCTCTGGCCATTACTGAATCATCGATTTTGTGACTGGCCAGGAAGAAGGAGGGTCTAGTTAAGCCAGACCTCTAGGTGTCGAGTTTCATTCCTGCTTTAATGATTTTGTTTTTCAATTTCCAAATCCGTCAGTACTATAAAAAATGATATACCCAAACACAGATTAGGGCTTCCCAGGTGGCCCCAGTGGTAAAGAATCTGCCTACCAATGCAAGAGACGCAAGATATGCGGGTTTGATCCTTGAGTCAGGAAGATCCACTGGAGTAGGAAATAGCAACCCACTCTAGCATTCTCTAGAAAGAGTGTTTCAGAAAAATGTTTACTTTTGCTTTATTGATTATGCCAGAGTCTTTGATTGTGTGGATCACAACAAACTGTGGAAAATTCTTCAAGAGATGGGAATACCAGACCACCTGACCTGCCTCTTGAGAAATCTGTATGCAGGTCAAGAAGTAACAGTTAGAATTGGACATGGAACAGTAGACTGGTTCCAAATTGGGAAAGGATTACATCAAGGTTGGATATTGTCACCCTGCTTATTTAACTTAAATGCAGAGAACGTCATCTGAAATGCTGGGCTGGATGAAGTACAGGCTGGAATCAAGATTGCCAGGAGAAATATCAATAACCTCAGATATGCAAATGACACCACCCTTATGGAAGAAAGTGAAGAGGAACGAAAGAACCTCTTGATGAAAGTGCAAGAGGAGAGTGAAAAAGCTGGCTTAAAACTCAACATTTAAAAAGCTGAGATCATGGCATCCAGTCCCATCACTCCATGGCAAGTAGATGAGAAACAATGGAAACAGTGACACACTTTATTTTGGGGGGCTTCAAAATCACTGAAGATGGTGACTACAGCTATGAAATTAAAAGACACTTGCTCCTTGGAAGAAAAGCTATGACCAACCTAGACAGCATATTAAAAAGCAGAGACATTACTTTGCCAACAAAGGCCCATCTAGTCAAAGCTATGGTTTTCCCGGTGGTCATGTATGGATATGAGAGTTGGACTATAAAGAAAGCTGAGCAAAGAGTCAGACACGACTGAGTGACTGAACTGAACTGAACTGAACTAGCATTCTTGTCTGGCAAAATCCATGGACAGAGGAGCCTTGCAGGCTACAGTCCATCAGCCTGCAAAGAGTTGATCTTGACTGAGAGAGAGGCAGAGAAACACATATTAATAATAACTAAGTGTTTATTAAGAATGCATGATATTCAAGCATTTCACAAGTATTATATTTAAGATATTAAGTATTCAATCCATGTAAGCATATTTTATTTAACAAACAGCAGACACTGTTATTAACTCATTTACTCCACATAAGTGCTCTATGAAGTAGGTACTATTATTTACAGACAAATACATTGAAGTGAAGTAACTTGCCCGTGATGACATGATAATAATCGGCAGAAACTAACTGGCAAGATTTCAAACCAAGCAGTTTGAATCCAGAGTCCAGGGCTTTAGCCACTGGACCACGGTCCCAGGTTTAGGCAGCAAACAGTGCTCGGCACATAATACATTCAATACATATAAGCCGTTGGGATAGTTAATTTCGTGTCAACTAGACAAGATGTCCAGACACCTGATTAAACATTTTGGGGGGGTGTGTCTATGAGAATGTTCCTTGAGAAGATTAGCATTTGAATCAGTAAAGGAAACCTTCCTCTCCGCCAATATCCCATCCACTGAGGGCTTGAACGGAACAAAAAGGCTAACAAAGGAAGAATGCTCGTTCTCTGCTTGAATTGAGACATCCATCTTCTCCTTCCTTCAGATATCAGAACTCCTGATTCTTGGACTTTTGTAACACCTTTGAACTTAGACTAAATGACACCACTGGCTTTTCTGACTTTTCAAGAGCTTGCAGACATCAGATCATGGGACTTTCCAGCTTCCATAAATGTGTAAGCCAACAGTTCCCAAAATAAAACCTCTCTCTCTCTCTCTGTCTCCTCTCTCTCCCTCTCTCTGTCTCTCCTACTGATTCTGTTTCTCTGGAAAACCCTGACTAATACACCTATTATTATTAACACTAATCAATTCATATACCACTCTATATCACCCCAGTTTATAAATGAAAAACTGCCTTTAATTTGTAAAGAAAATAGGACGTTTCCAGAGATATGTAATATGGTAAAATGAAAAATAGTGGACTCCTGATAAATTTACTTAAGACTTATTGCTGAGGAGTTCCTTTACAGGAGAAAGAGGATACTGGAAAGTTATTAAGCAGTGGTCTTGAAAATGTTGAGAGTCATAAAACCAAAAGGGAATGAGAGCTGTCCAAAGGCAAAGAAATGTTTTGCTGGGTGGAACAAGTTCAGATAGGCTAAAGAGATCATGCCATTTTTGATAGCAACAACTCAACAGTTCTGTGTAGGATTTTCATCAGAAATTTCTTTTTTCTTGAAAAAAAATCTTTAAAGAAAAATAGATGAATTGGGGAGTTTCTCTGAAAAGAAAGCTAATTTGATATTCCAATTGAATTTTAACTTTAAAGTGTTTTGGAAAAAAGAAGCTTCTCCTATTGAAGTTATTTCAATAGAAGACTGAAAACTCCTGTTATCTTAAAGGGATGAAAACATAATTTCAAGCTCTCTCTACACATTTCTCATATTCTTCAGTGGTAAATTAAATTTACACATTTGCTCTGAATTTGCCATGTCTTCATTTTCCCCTCTATTGACACTTGTATGCTCCGTGTTTGGAAGTTTACAGAGAGTTGTGGAAGTAAAAGCAAAAGCATTCTAGGAGAAATTATTGTTCCCTCCATATGTAGAGGGTTCATCTGCAGTAGTGGTGCGTTCGTCACAGGCTCACTGCTCGATTTTGTATGTGACAGATTGTCAAATGAAATGTTTATTCTGCCCTTTTTCATTTCCCTGTTCGTTTGTTGTTTTAAAAATAGAGCATTTAGCATTTCTCCAGCAAAAGAGGTCATTCTTTGATTTTTAATGTTCCAATTTGTTTCCCTAAGTGAGCAAATCAAATATAGAAATATCTAATGTTTCAAAATATCTACAAACATTTTTGGGGAGAATTAGGATAAGGTCAAAGGAGGATATATACAAGTCTCCTTCATGTTCTTTCAGAAGACAAGAGTAAACATTATTCAATATGCCTTAAATTCCTTTTCTCTGATATCTGAAGTGATCTTAAGAGAAGATATAGTAGGATTTTAATAAGTGTTGAACAAACTAGTGTGTAACTCCAACATACCTGAGATTTGTGAGAAAATCCATGTGGATTTTCTTAAAAAAAATAAGAATCCATCAGCCAAAATAAATTACACACAATGTAGTTCATTACCGACTTATCTTTAGGACTATTAATAGAAGAAAATGAATTTATAGTGCAACGCAAAAGCTTTTGAAAAATTATCTCTGCTCAATTTTTTATTATTCTGAATATTTTCTACTTGAGCAGTAAAAGCTCTCCCCAAAAATTTCCTTTGCTGCATTTTTCACCCTCTGTCTAAAATTTACTCCCAAGTCTAGACAGCTTACCACTTTACAGTCCTTGTCTCCAATTTCCTCTTTTATTCTACTCTATTCCTTGCCAACAGCTACTTTCATCTTATTTATTGTGGTTATATATATATATATATATATATACACACACACACACACACACACACCCCAACATAAAACATTGTTCTTAAGTTTCTTAAGTGTACAGATCTGTGGCACTAAGTACATTCACAATGTTATACAATATCATCATTATCCACCTACAGAATAATTTCATCTTCCCAAATTGCATCTCTGTACTCATTAAACAACTCTCCATTCCTTCCTCCTCTCAGTCCTTGCTAACCACCATTCTCCCTTCTGTCCCTATGAATTTGACTTCTCTGGTACCTAATATATGTGGAATGATACAATACCGGTCCTTTTGTGATTACCTTATTCCACATAGTACATGCTCAGGCACTCAGTCGAGTCCAACTCTTTGCGACCCCATGAACTGGAGCCTGCCAGGCACCTCTGTCCACGGGATTCTCCCAGAAATAATAGTGGAGTGGGGTTGCCGTTTTCTTCTCCAGGAGATCTTAGTGACCCAGGGATGGAATCCATGTCTCTTATGTCTCCAGCCTTGGCAGGTGAATTGCTCACCATTAGCACCACCTGGGAAGCCCTCACTTAGCATGTTTACAAAATTCATTCATGTTGTACTATGTGTAAGAATTTCTGTCTTTCTTAAGGCTAGGTAATATTAAATTATATATATGTGTGTGTGTATATATACATATGCATATATACCACATTTCATTTCTTTACTCATGTGGAAATGGAAACTTGGGTTTCTGTTAACTTTGCGATAACGTTTTAGCTGTTGGAACTAATGCAAAACATGGGTGTACAAATATTCGTCTAAATCATTGCTTTCAATTATTTTGGGTGTATATCCAGAAAAGCAGTTACTGTGTATTATGGTAACTATGTTTAATTTTTTGAGGAACTTCTTTACTGTTTCCCATAGCAGATATAACATTTTACATTCTGATCAGCAATATGCAAGGGTTCTGATTCCTCCACATCCTCACCAGCACTTGCTATCTTCCTTTTTCTGAGAGATATATATATATAATTGTCACCCTAAAGTATATGAAGTGGTGTCTCATTGTGGTATTGATTTTCATTTCCCTAATGGTTTGTTGAGTTTTTTTTTTTAAATCATGAAAAAGAATTGAATTTTAACAAATGATTTCTCTAGAAGAGTTTATGGTCACTTTCAATATTTACCAGGCGTCTCAAATGGAATTGCCTGCAATAGTCTGAGATAAGTGCATGCAGTATACTGTCATAAGATAATGAGCAGTGGTGATGACTCTGGCAAAGGAGGGCTTTGAGGCCCATTTCCAGGGAAGCCATTACTTGGTTCCAACTGACTATTTATGTACAATCACTTTGGGAGAAATTTTTGTTATTCCCTTGTTTCTGTTTTCTTCAAAAATCCTAGTCCTAATAATCAGAATGGTTTAATTCAGGGTTCAGATGTGCAGCAAATTTCATGGTGAAGCACAGAAGGAGCACTAATTTCAATTTGTTGAAAAGATATCTAAAGTACTGAGCTGAGAATAAAGCATTTGGGAAGGGTAATATAAACTTTTACCTAGGCAAACACTTTCTTATATTTCTCAGCACAATATTATATATCAATGTGTGTATGCATATATATATACAATACTTATATATACACTTAATATGTAACATATATAAATATTATAGGCTTCCCAGATGACTCAGTGGTAAAGAATCTGCTTGCCAATATAGGAGATTCAGGAGATGTGGGTTCAATCCCTGGGTCAGGAAGATCCCCTGGAGAAGGAAATGGCAACCCACTCTAATATTCTTAGCTGGAGAATCCCATAGATGGAAGAGCATGGCAGACTACAGTAGATGGGGTCGCAAAGTCGGACACAACTGAGTGACTGAGCATGCACGCACATAAGCATTATATGTGTGTATACACACACACACACACACACACACGTGCTTGTTCATAGGGAAGTGAAGATGTTAGAAGAGGATAAGAAAAAATCATAAGGAGGCTAATGATAAAATGAGGAAATAATTACTCTTTACATCAACTTATAGGTAATTACATAGTTAGGATATTGATTGCTTGAAATCTTTAATGCTTTTCTGTAAAGCCTTCATAGAAGTTAACTTTAAAATTTCATTTTTGTTGTAGTTTAGAATGCTAAAGCTCTGTATTACCCTTGTGCATTTATAACTTATAAAAACTTTGTTGTTCAGCAGTATATAGTCTGGCTTTCCTGGTACCCAGGCTTTTCTGGTGGTTCAGATAGTCTGTATAGTCAAACTTATGGTTTTTCCAGTAGTCATGTATGGATGTGAGAGTTGGACCATAAAGAAGGCTGAATGCCAAAGAATTGATGCTTTTGAACCGTGATGCCAGAGAAGACTCTTGAGTGTCCTTTGGACAGCAAGGAGATCAAATCAGTCAATTCTAAAGGAAATCAACCTTGAATATTCATTGGAACGACTGATGCTGAAGCTGAAGCTGCAATGCTTTGGCACCTTATGGGAAGAAGCAACTCATTGGAAAAGACCCTGATGCTAGGAAAAATTGAAGGCAGGAGGAGAAGGGGATGACAAAGGATGAGATAGTTGGATAGCATTACCGACTCAATGGACACGAGTTTGAGCAAACTCCAGGAGATGCTGAAGGACAGGGAAGCAAAATATGCTACTGTCCATGGGGTTGTAAAGAGTCTGACATGACTTAGTGACTAAACAACAACAAGGATATTGTCAAAAGTGAACTGAAATTAGATCAGATATTATAATCTATATCTCTAGTAATAAAGCATCACTTGAATAATATAAATAGTATCTTTGGGCTTTATGTGATTGGATGGTCCTGCCTCCTAATAAGTTGCATAATCTTGGTCAGATTCAAGCATCTAAACCTCTCAGTTTCTTATTTTTAGGGGAAACTTTTTGACTCTATTCAGAAAAATTATTTAAAATTTGGAAATAAGGCCAAAAGTTGGGAAGTATGCTCTTTAATATCATATTGGGACAGTGTTTAAGAAGCTTTGGGTATTAGCTCTTTGATTAGATCCCAGTTTAGACTACTGGAAATATGTTTTTTTAAAACCTGCTATATAAAATCTACATGGGGGATTTGGGAAGTTTATTTGACTCTAGTTTGATACATCTACTTTTTAGTGATCTAATTTTTGCATTTTTTTCTAAATTAAAGCCTAAAATACTTGCAATTGTGATTTGAATTTGACTTATTTTACAGACTTTGGCAGCATTTCTTCTACAAGAAACATATGAAATTATACCGGGAAAAGAATCCACACTTCCATAAAATTTTTAAAAAACCACTAAGGGTATTTGTTTTTTATAAACAATATATGCAGCTGGTAGCAATGTTGGCAAAGACACTTGCCAGAGAGCTGCATATTTGCTACTACAAACTGTTCTGTTCACCCTTTATCCAGTAACAGCTGGTAAAATGGTATTTAAGAACAGTTTGATTTAATCTAATGAGAAACTATGCTGCAATGCATGATACTGCCTGCAGAAAATAATTGGACAAACATTGATTTTTTTATGTTGCCATAATAGTTACATTTTCAATAAATAGGAGTTTATATGCACACTTATTTGGCAACATTCCTCTCTACATGAAAGCTAGTGATTGGTTCTTAACAAAAACACACATATACATACACACACACATGCATATGTATACACGCAAAATACACATAAGTCAACACAGTGCATACAAATATAGTACAGAATTTTAGTGTTACTGCTGCCAAAGGGGGGAAAACTCTTTGAAATGCAGTTTTAAGCTTCATGGCTATCTTTGAAACCAAAATTATCCACAGAAAAAGCACTAGTTTGTGTAAGACCCAGCAACTGTAACAGGAGCAAACCAATCAGAAAGCCCTGGGGAGAAAATAACAGAGGAGCACACACCTCCATCTCTTTGGGATGACCAAGAAAAGAAAGACCCTCCAGACTCTTCCGTATTCCACCCTGGAAATGTCTGGAAGAATAATGACCATGTGCGCTGCTTGCATGGGTAACACACACACACTCCTCTGTTTACTTCTCGTCTATCTTCTCAACTCCAAACTCTGTAGGCACTGGAACAAGAAAAGCCACCTTGGTGCTATTTCTGTCGTGAATTGCTAAAGAAAGTCCTTGAGACCGTAGATGACCACATCTTGCCAAAATCTGAGTCAGGTTTTACTGACACACAAGGTTCAGATAATTCACATAAACATTGAAACTTTACAGTCTGATAAATATCATTTTATGCATATAAACAAAAACATCCGTAAACTTCTGAACCTGAAAAAATTTTAGTCCTTACAACAAAACAACAAAGTCATTGTTATCATCCCCAATTTAGAGTGAAGAAAAGTGAAACTGAGAAAAAAATGCAGTGACCTCATAGCCAATAAGTACTAGGATCAGAATTAAAACCTTAAGTCTTCATTGAGTTTTCTCACACAGCTGCCAGTTTAAAGTTGACCCTTTCCAGGAACTTTTATCAGAAGTCTCTGGCAGAGTTAATCACTCTCATCTGTATCCCCAGAATATTTGAGGCACAGTTTTATTAGTCAACTTTTACTATTCATAATGCCTAAGTCTTTTTTAATAGACACAGCTCCTTAGAGGTAGGTTTTAAGTCTCAGTCATCCTTTCTATTCCCAGCAGGCAACCGTATCTGGTACATCTTTAGTGGACAATAAATGATGTTTTAAGTAATGGATTTCTAAAAAAGATATTAAAATGAGCATTCAGGAATATAGGAGACAGATTTATTTACAATACACAAAATGATATTAAAGAAGGAAATATTAAAAACTATTAGTAAAAACTACATATCACATCAAATATCATAGCTCTTGAAACATAGTTGTAGTCAATAAATATTTGCTGAATTAATGTGTAACAGAATAATATTCTTTAATATAGAAGAATAAATATGGTTATAAATACGGTTTTATAACTGAGTAACTCCCAAATGACATTGGGAGTTAAAAGACACACACACACAAGAAGTTGAAAATCACAGCATTTGGAGAGAGTCACTAAAATATCAAACTGACATCTTCATATTTGTATAAACCCTGAAGTTTCTTTTTGTTGCATTTCAACAAGGCGTTTAAAACAATAAGGCTTTTTATAGGCAAGACCTTTCATTTTATGCTGAAGAATGATGGAGTCCCTAAGGATTTTGCTCAAGAATGCATCCATTTGAGTTGTGCTTCCAACCACGACTGAGTCATTGGTACTGGACTATCTCTCTATTAGTAAACACATAGAGAAATGGACAAAGATATAAAATAAGAGTTTTCAGGATAGGTCACAAGCATTACAGAACTTTGGTCCTTGACAGAAGGAAAACAAACAAGACAAGTTCCACAAACATCCAGTTCTCAGCTAGGGGACTCTTATCTAACTAGAAGGACAGCTGCAACTAGGGCAGAGACAATAGTCTCCCTAAACTCAGGAGATAAAGATAAGAGTATGGGGCAGATGAAGTGTCTAGAATCTTTAGGGAAGAATATTTGTTAAGATATCAGTGTGCAGAGAGTCACAGAAGTCCATATAGAAATTTCCTTTGAGTCAATAGGCTTAGATTATATATGAGCAAGGAGAACTTCCCACGGATTACTGGAAAGTAGCTCCTACGACATTGAGAGTGAAATGAAGAAAATGTTAGAGGTTGAGTGGTGCCAATGTACCAGCAGTGTTGGATTTCTAGTACTGCCAGAGCAGAGAACTAATGTTAACACCTTATTCGCAAGTCTGTCACTCAAAGGAAATACCAGAAATGTTCTACCTTGAAAGTGAGGACCACATTATAAAGGAAAACATACTCTAAACACACAGTAGCAAAACTTAAAGCCACATCCTAACAATTTTCATGGGGAGGCAGTCTAGAGATTGAGTCCTAATAAGGTGGATAGGCTTGAGAAAAAAATTAAGCTTTTCACAGTGTATATCTGTTAGCATAACTGACACCATTGTGGGCCCTTATAGTTTCTCCTTTCCTTTTGCTAACCCTCCCAGGACTATACTGTTTAGTAAATCATTTCTCTGTCATAAAGGACTGTGTAGTATGTGTGTGTGTGTATATATACACACACACACACACATATATATGTACATATATACATATAGGTATGTATATATATGTCTGTATATATACATATATACATGTATATATACATATATGTATATACATATACATACACACATTATTTTTTCCTAAATTATCTATTTTGGTAGTGCTGGGTCTTTGTTGCTGTGCACAGGCTCTAGTTGTGGAGAGTGGGGGTTTTCTCTTCATTGCAATGAGTGGGCTTCTCATTGTGATGGTTTCTCTTGTGCAGCACAGGCTCTAGGCATAAGGACTTCAGTAATTTCAGCACACAGGCTCAGCAGCTGTGACTACAGGCTCTAGAGTGAGGACTCAGTAGTTGTGGTGCATAGGCTTAGTTGCTCTGTGGCATGTGGAATCTTCCCAGACCAGGGATTGAACCTGTGTCCCTGCATTGGCAGGGGGATTCTTATCCACTGTACCACCAGGGAAGTCTTAATAAATATTGTTTAATAATTACTAAGGTCAGGTGGCCTCTATGCTCTCTTAGCCCCCAAACAATGATAAAACCTTCAATGACATATTCCTGGTGCCCACAAGATTAGTTACCTCTTTCATGTGGTACACATCCTATTTCCAAGCACCAACCCCCATATGCTAGGTTAATAGTAGAATTGTCCCAATAGCCCTTTCATAGTGAAGAGTGTAGCTACAGATGCTTCCAGATCATTTTTTGTCCAATCCCAATCCACCCTGTAAGTAATAAACTGATCCATTGGTTATATAGAGCTGCCTGCCTCATCTTTCAGTCTCAAGATGCTTGCTCAGTTAGGTGGGCGCTTTTCATTCCTTCTTGTCCTCCAACACACAGATTTACATTATCAGAGTAAAAACTAAGATAACACAAATTCATAATGATCAGGCAGTAATTGAACCATTCAGTGAAACAAGATCAAAACTCTCAAGTGGAAGATAGCAGAATACAGAATCTAAATATCATATTATCTGTAGTATTCAGTGTTAAATAAAAATCACTAGACATGAAGACAGAGCAAGTGCAGGCCTGGAACTTTCAGTTTTGGTTCAACCCGTCTCACTGGATGCACTCAGGAACATCCCAAGGTTGTTAGTGTTACATAAGCAGGTAGGCTCATAAACAACACCTCCCAAACAACTGGGAGGAACTAAGAAGAAAACAAATCCTCTAAGAATGGCAAAAGAAAGTTCTTAAAGAAACTTAGATATTTTCTTGTGAGTTCTTAAAGCCTAGGGAAATTCACCCCTTTGACTAGGAATACTTGTTCTCCATAGCCGTCTTTAAGCAGTTAGGTTCTTGTATGTTTTACAAATAACAAATGAACTGACTTAATCTAAACACATGAACTTTAAATCACTTTAAAAGAAGAGTATTTGTTTTCTTCAGCTGGCAGCAGAAAGACAAGTCAGAAATTCAAAGCACAAACAGTAAGTGCTTACTGGACTTGAAGATGGATAAAGCAATATATAGGAATGAAAATTGGTGGTAGGAGCTGAAAGTGACCTCTAGTTTATACCTGCAAGGAAACTGGGACTTCAGTCCTACAACCACAAGGAAATGGATTCTAACAACAACCTGGATGTGGGAAGTGGACTCTTTTCCAGAGCCTCTATACAAATTCCTAGTCAGGTTGATACCTTAATTTTGACCTGGTAAGACCATATAAAGGGACCCAGTTGAACATATCTGGTCTTCTGATCTATAGGGCTATAAGATAGTAAATAGGTACTGTTTAAAGTATCCAAGTTTGTGATAATTTGTTACACAGCTTTAGAAAACTAATACAGACAATACAACAGATGCAAGTGTAAAAAGGTAATGACAATATTAAGCCCTTTTGCTTTTTACAGGTTTATAGAGCTACAACTGACATATGATGCCTTCACAGGTGGCACTAGTGGTAAAGAATCCACCTGCCAATGGAGGAGACATAAGAGACATGGGTTTGATCTCCGGGTGGGGAAGATCCCTTGGAGGAGGAAATGGTAACCCACTCTCGTATTCTTGCCTGGAGAATCCCATGGACAGAGGAGCCTGGCAGGCTGCAGTCCATAGGGTCGCAAAGAGTCAGACATGACTGAGTGACTTAGCAAACAAGCAAGCAACTGACACATAACATTGTGCAAGTTTAAGATGTACAATGTGATGATTTGATACATGTATAACTGTGAAAAGATTGTTATAAGAAGGTTAGTTAATACATCCCTCACCTCATATAATTACCATATTTTGTTGTGGTGGTGAAAACATTTGAGCTCTACTTTCTTAGCAACTTTAAGTATATGATAGTATTGCTAACTATAGTCACCATGCTGTATATTAGATCCCCAGAATATTAAATTTTGATTCTACGTAAGCTCCTTAAAGCTTTGATGAAAGTGTTAAGGGAAGAGAAGATGGAGAAAATTCCAAAGTTACAGTTGAAACAAAATATCAAATAAATAAATCCCTTTGAGTTGATTGAATTACTATTTCCACTACTGAGCAGAAGAGGTATTAAAACAGACGCTGAATTGAGTTGACAAAAATAAAGAAAAATAAAGGAAAAGATGTCTTGCCTTGTTAATGCAAGAGGCACTCTTTACATGATAGTGGTAGAATAGTAGTTATTCTTAGCACTAATACTGACACACAATGTAAAATCAATAATTTTATATAAAAAGCAAATTTTAAAGTCCTTTTCTGCTGGTTTTAGACAGAATGTCTCACAGTGTTATTTTTGGTCATTTCGCTTTAGGAGACGAGGAAAGGGAAACAGGAATCAATCTGGTTAGAGACTTGTCGTGATTATCTCATGTCAGAAGGGAAGTAGAAATCACGATCAGTGTATTTGGCCTTAAACATTGACTTTCAGATTTGCTTTAAACTGTCTAATAATTCGTATTAGTCAGCTCAGATTATCCACTGCACATCTTTGTTCCTAAGCACACCATTTCAACAAGTTCGGGCAGGATTGCTGCTTCAGTCAGCACTTGCAAGTAGGGAAAAGTCTTGAGAGAGAAGATATCTTCATTGTTGGAAGTTTAGGGCCCTGTATGCTGTCCGAATCAAGGGCTGGCCAAGTTAGCAGCAACTGTTATTGGCACCCAGAGGGAGGCAACAAGGGCCAAGGAACAAACGCTTGACAGCCTATCACAGGAGCTGTAGTAGAGCCAGACTCCATCCCTAAGGTGTCAGGGAACTCCTTGTTAAGCATCAGTTTCCTCACTGGTTAAAATAAGGAAATATACCAAGTTATCTCTAATGTCCATTTCGGTTTTAACCACTTACAACAGGGATCCCCAATCCCCAGGCTGTGAACTGCTACCAGTCTGTGGGCTGTAGGAACCAGGTCACACAGCAGCCATAAAGCAGTCAGTAAGTGAACGAAGCTTCATCTGTATTTACAGCCTTTCTGCAGCGTTTGCATTACTGCGTTATCACACATAATAATAGTATAAATAAAGCACATAATAACTGTAATGCACTTGAATCATGCCCAAGCCATTCCTCAGTTTGTGGAAAAATTAACTTCTATGAAACCGGTCTCTACTACCAAAATGGTTGGAGAATGCAAATATATGAGACAATTTTTGAGGATCAGTGTGATTCTTCACAGTCCATTTTTGCCAATGTAGAATTTCTCATTCATCATCATTAACTTCAAAATAAATATATTGAGGTTTATTTTAAGTTTCCAGTCAAGGAAGCATTAAGTTCCTGAGGACATGGAGTTGAACAAAACTGAAACTTGTCCCTGAGAGGGTGTATTTAAGTACACTGGCTGCAATTTTTCTCTTCCATCACCAAAAAAATTAGAATTTACTCAACGAGAGAGCTGTTGGCAGTGTTTTCAAAAAGTGGCTTGAATACAGCAAGTGAATATTTAAAAAGGGGCTTGAATTGTAAGTTGTGTTGTTCCTTGAGTCCTGATTTTAGGTTTAAACTTCAAAATTACCCATGTTTATTTAGCACAAAGAAACATTCTAGTCAATAGACAGCATGATTCTCTTTTTATCTTTTATCCTAATAGTATGTAA
Organism: Okapia johnstoni; assembly: GCA_024291935.2. Taxonomy (NCBI): domain Eukaryota; kingdom Metazoa; phylum Chordata; class Mammalia; order Artiodactyla; family Giraffidae; genus Okapia; species Okapia johnstoni. Next base: position 33,980,801 of record CM044321.1, on the reverse strand, counting down.
GCAAGAAGTACTTCTACCTTGAAAAGGTTGAAAGCATAATGGATAGAGGTTATTGGTTTCTTTGCATCATTGGGTCCATTTTTGTACTGCTGTGAATCAGTGGGCAGCTATAGCATCAACATCCGGAGAATATGTTTTATCCAGTTTAAGTCATCAGTTGCCAAATCCAAAATGTATTAGTGGGTTTTTTGTTTGTTTGTTTTTTTCTATGAGTAGCATTGAACTTCATTCTGTAATTATTCCGTATGAGACACTCTCACTGAAGTCAATGGATATCTCAGAATAAATTTGATTACAAGGTTTAGTCCATTCAGTAATTGAAAGAAATTTAGATTTTATCAACTTAGTATTTCTCAAGGAGGATCTCAACTTCCCAAGCAGTTTAAAGATATGTTTGTAATGATGCTTCTTGGTGCCCAAAATGACAAGGAGAAAAGATTTTTTTTTCCCCCCTTCTGTGGAAAGCATGCTGATTCCTGAGAATTTTTTTCCATTTCAGAAAAAAAAAAAAAGTTTTCTGAAATGTTAATTGGGACTAAATTCTTAGACAAGAAAAAGGAATAAAATGACATATTTCTTCCATTTCACATTAGTAAAGTATAAAACACTGCATACCTGCAAAAATTGTTCTCTGTTTCTGATGAAGCTTGTGATTATATTTTTCAGGTTTGGTTTGAAAAGCTAAGACATCTGTTTATCCAGTGCATACAGAATAACTCTCATGTCTCCTTATCTCTGAAGATTTCAAAGGCTTTCATTCTGGTTTAAATCCTTTGAAGAAGCAGTAATCAAAGACAAAAATTATCAGAGGTACATTTTTGTTTCCCAAACAATGAAAATAACAACACTCACTCTCCTTGGAGTTTCAAGCCCTAGCATAAAACTTCAAAATTGGAGATTTGCCATTTGAATCAAAAAATGATATAGATAAATAGAGGCAAAAAAGCAAACGAAGAGAGCATTTGCTCTACTTCACATTATTGCATAAATTTCAATTCAATATGTGAATAATTTAAAAAATACGATGATGCACAACATCAAACAGCATATACTAGCAAGATGTGACAGAATGCATCTGGCTGATGTGTGAGTTCAGATAAAAAAATTAGTTCGAGTGCTAAGTTTTTCATTCTAGTGGATTTTGCAAATTGAAGAGATTAACACAAGGGCAGCAAGAATCTTATTGGAAGATAATAAAATGACTTGTACCACACAAATAAAGCAAAAGCACTCAATAAGGCTGTGTTTAGCAAAGTCATGGGGTACCAGCAGTCTTAAGCTCCCTTCATCAGCTTTAGAACACATATTTTGTCTTTCGTTACATGTAAATCCATATATTAAGGAGCTGTTATAACTCATTCTATCACCCTCTTTTCAAAGACAGTGATGTAAAAATAATATCTATTGCCCTTTTGATACTGTTTAGATTAGGGTTCAGATTTGAAGCTCTGACCTCCTTCTGCATTAGGAAAATTGAAAGTAGCCTTCAGAAGAGATGGCTGATGTGGTGGGTCCCAGGTCGAAATGGTAGTCATGTTGAATCAAAGAGAAGACAAGGGAAATTTACTTTTTCTGCCCAGAAACTAGAAAGAGCAATGAGAGAACGACCAGAGCTCTTCTCAGTATTTCTCCCTTCTCCGACAAAGAAGGAATGGAGTTTCACATTATGTTATATGAGGCGACCATCATGGACCGTTAGTGGGAACGTAAACTGATACAGTCACTATAGAAAACAGCATGCAGATTTCTCAAAATATTAAATATAGATCTAGCAATTTTACTCCTGGGTTTTTATCTGAAGGAAAAAAAATATTAATTTGAAAAGATATATGCACACCTATGTTTGTTGCAGCATTATTCACAATAGCCAAGCTATGGATGCAGTCTCAGTGTCCACTGACTGCCAGATGAATTGCCAGATGAATGATAAATATGATATATATACACATATACATCACATATATAATATATGTATGTAATATATATATAATACATATAATATAATATTATTCAACCATAAAAAATAAAATCTTGCCATTTATCACAACTTAGATGAAACTGGAAGGATTGTGCTTAATAATAAAAATCAGATTGCCGGAGTCCAGCCCCAGGAGGTCAGGGTTCCCTCAGGATGGACGGCATCGGCGATGCGAATGAGAAGGCACAGCGAGTCTTAGCGTTTTCCAAGTGTCTTCTGACTTTATTGTTTTTAAGACAGCTTTTATATTTTTAGTGGTACATAGAAACAAATGTAAAGTATAGAGTCATACTTAATCAGTTTAATGGGTCAGCAGTGCTGACCCTCACCGACAGCGTTTGCATATCTTAGCTCATTTTGTTTACATCCTCTTCTGCCCTGGGGGCCTGCTAACATCTTGTGACTCTCCTATTGATAAGGGTTGATCAGTCAGAACGCTTTTGTATCAGGCACAGCAGGAAAGAATTCATCAATAGAAAGTTTCAAGGTAAAACCTATTTTCGGTAATTACTCTACGCCTTGAGCTTAACAGAAAAGAATGTGGTCCCATAAAGTCATAGAACAGCAAGCTGAAGGTCAGCTCTAAGTAAGAATCAGTTAAATCAACAATTGTCTTATTATTTGTATTAAAGCTAAACTTCTATTTATATAAATCTTTTAACTATTATACTTTCATTATATAGGCTAAATACGTTAAGAGTAAAAAAGCATAATGAGTAAGTATAGACTAAGTTACAGTTTTATAAAGCAACATTTCTTGTATTTCCTAACAAGCCTTTCCTTCCTACGAAGGGCTCTGTGCCCATTGGGGCTTTCTGTGTGGAGGTTCTCAATGCTGTTTTGTTGTTAAGGGGCAGTCAAGCACATTAGTTCCAAAGGCACAGGTACATTTATTTATCAAACCAATATGTTAGCAAAAGGAATTTAGATCAGCACACTTTATATCCCAGATAATTTTATTTAGGGTGCTACCGTTCAGGGGCCTTGTCGATTGAGATTTCAGACTGATCTATTTTAGAAGAGAATCAGGAAAAGCCTTTTGCCTAAGTCACAGAAAATAAGAAGAGGTTTATTGTAGCAAACATCAGAAAGACAGATCTCATCTTTAAGGTGAGCGCTGGGGCAGCCTTCCGAGAATCCGTGAGGGCTGAGAAGCCGTGCTCAATCAGCCCTTTACCTCATGACTCCGTCATGGGTGGGATCTCGTGAGCTGGCTCCCGGCATCAGATAAAGACAAATACTGACAAATGTTTTCACTTATATGTGGACTCTAACAAACAAAACAAATGAACAAATATTAACAGAAGCAGACTCACAGAGAATAAATCAGTGGTTTCCAGAGAGGAGGGACGTGGGGGGTGGCTGAAATAGGGGAAGGGGATTAAGCAATACAAACTGCCAGTTATAAACTAAATAAGTCACAAGGTAATGTACAACACAGAGAATATAGTCAGTAATATAATTAACTTAAAAATTTTGGCATGTAATATATTGAAAATATTACATCACTATTTTTTACCCTTGAAACCAATCTAATATTGTAAGTCAAAATATAATTTTTGATTGAGTAAGTCTGGGATGGAGCCCAAGATTCTGATTTTCCTTTTTTTTTTTTTTCCCACAAGCTTCCAGATACTGCTGATGCTGCTGGTCAGTAGACCACACTTCAAACAGCAAGAGTTCACACTGGGTATATTTCTCCATTTAATTTTTCTATTTTTAATGTTTATAGTTTCCTGTATAAAGGTCTTGAATGTGTTTTGTTCCTAGGTGTTTGAAAGTTTATAAATTATGTCTATATGTTATATTTTTAGATTACATTTATTGTTGATTTATGGCAATGCAATTGATTTTTATGTGACTTTGTCTTGCTAAACTCGCTTATTAATTCTAATAATTTATCTCTATAATCTTTGGGGTATTCAGCAAATATAATCGTCACATTAAAATTAAAATAAAATAAAATAAAATAAAAGTAGCAAAAAAAATAAATAAATAAAATGACAATTTTATGTCTTTCTATCTATACCATTTATGTTTTGTTTCTTTCTCTGACTTGCTTTCCCTGGTGGAAATCTCTAAGACAGTGTTGAATATCACTGAATAGTGATAGCAGATATTTTAATTTTTTCTCCAATATTCCAATTTCAAAGGGAAATTTTGCCATCTTTGATTATTAAATGTAGTTGATCTAAGGTTTTTGTATGTATCTTCTGCTTACATAAATTCAGTAAATTATCTTTGCTTCTTATTCTCCTATAAATTTTAAACACAAATTGTCAATTTTGTAAGATGTATTTCTGCATTTATTGAGACAATTTATTGACCCCTTTATTCTATTAATACAGTGAAATAAGTTAATTGATTTTCAAATGTTAGATCAACATCACATTCCAAGAATAAACACGATTTGGTTATAATATATATAGACATTTTTTCTATATATTCCTGCCGTTGTTTTGTTTGTACATTGTTTAACAATTTTGCTTTTATGTTATTAGGTGAAATTCTCCCTACTTTTGTTGGCTTCAGGCTTCTTGATCAAAATTATATTGGATATTAGCCTTATGTCAAGTTGCAGAATGCCTGCTCTACAGACTTTTTTGCAGCCTATGGAAAATGTTTCGTATGATTGATATCATTTCTCCATTCAATATTTTGTAGTATTCAAGATGAAGCCATCTGGGCCTAGAGTTTCCTTCAAGAAAGATGTTTATTAACAAATTTAATATTTCATATATTTAATATATTTTTCTACATATGTTAAATGGTGTTTTTCTAGGAATTTGCACATTTCAATCATATTTTCAATGTTACTAGCAACAAGGTGCTCATGTTTCTTTATTATGCTTTTATTAACCTATGGTCTTGTATTTATTTCTGATAAACTCATTTAAAGGTGTTAGTAACCTTCTAAACTTTAGTCATATTACGCAAGATTTGGTATGTTGTTTTCATTTTCTAATTCAGTTATAATTTCCTTGTTGAACTCATAGAACTTGTTATAAGAATATTTTTAGACTTTTGAATATATGAGATATTCTAATCACTTTTGTTAAAAATTGATCTGTAGATTATATTCACTGTGGTCAGAGAACAAATTGGATATTTGTTGAGATATCATTTATTGCGTGATTATGATCAATTTTGAAAAAAGATTCTACATATTTTTACATATATACAAAACTTTATATGTGGCTTCCTGGTGGCCCAGTGGTAAAGAATTTGCCTGCCAATGCAGTAGATGCAAGAGATGCATTTCGATCCCTGGATCAGGAAGATCCCGTGGAGGAGGAAATGGCAACCCACTCCACTATTCTTGCTTAGAGAATCACATGGACAGAGGAGCCTGGTAGGCTACAACCCAGGGTGTCTCAAAAAGTCAGACACAACTGAGTGAGCACAATACTGAATATAAAATATTATTTTACTTTTATATTTATATTAATATACTGAAAAAAATATATTATTTTAAGATGTTGGATGTAAGGTTCTATAGATATCCATTAGGTCAGGTTTACTAATCCCATTGTTTAAATTATTTAAAGTTTCTAAACCCTCACTGATATGTGTGTGCTTAATTGCTCAGTCGTGTCCAACTTTTGGCGACCCCATGCACTGTAGCCCACCAGGCTCCTCTGTCCATGGGATTCTCCAGGCAAGAATACTGGAGTGGGTTGCCATTCCCTTCTCCCTTCCCTTCTCTAGGGTATCTCCCCAACCCAGGGATCGAACCTGGGTCTCCCACATTGCAGATAGATTGTTTACTATCTGAGCCATCAGGGAAGCCCTACTGATAAGTATCCTATTATAAATCAGTTACTGAGAGAATTTTGTTAAAAATATTTCACAGATTTTGGATTTTCTATTGCTCATTATATTCTATTAATTTTAGATTTGAAACTATGTCACTAGACTTTTAAAAATAATAATGTATTATGTCTTCCTAGTGGCTTTTACATTTTGTCGTTTTGCAGTGCCTCCTTATTATTATCAATTTTTAAAAGTCTTCTCTGATATTAATATAGCTGCTCCAGTTTTTCTTTAAATTCTGCATCATATACTATTTCCATCTTTTGTTTACAATCTTTTTTTGTTCTTTTATTTCAGATGTGTCTCAGTAAGTAGCATATGATTGGGTTTGGGTTTTGATCCTCTATGACTCTGTTTATCTTTAATGGGAGGATTTAGATTGCATAATTTAACACAATTACTGATATAATAAAGTTTATATAAGTATATTTAGTGATTTATATTTTTCCACCCAAGTTATGCTTCCCTTATTTCATTATTCCTTTGGATTATTTATGTTTGTTACTTCATTCAGCATTCTCTTCCAATTTTCTTGTATTTTTTTTACTATTATATACTATTTCCTACTATTGTACTAATTTTCATAGAAATTATAGCATACAAATTTTGGATTGTAGAGCCTAAAATTATTTATAATTTTATCCTGTTCTTAGATAATGCAAGGAATTCGAAACACCTGAAGTCTATTTATCTACCCTTAACTTAACTGCTACTCATGATTTATTGTGTCTTTCTGCTTTAAACCCTGTAAGACATTATTATTAATAATTAATATCATCAAAATAAGTGTAAATTTACCCACATATTTACACTTTTATCCCCTTTAAAATTATTCTGAAAAATTTTTCTTTCATCACTTAAAAATATAATCTCATTTTTTTCTATTCAGTAATTAATTGACTATCTGGTTTTGGCTTTTTTTCAGTTTATCATGATCAGTAATTAATTGACTATCTGGTTTTGGCTTTTTTTCAGTTTATCATGATTTCTACTGTTGTTTTTAAGTTTTTTTTTCCCTCCTTGGCATTAAATTTTGGAAGTTTTACTATAATGTCTAGCAGGTGTGGATGTCTTTTGCTGGATTCTAATTTGTGCTGGTGAAACTTCATGAATCTGTGGTTTGAAATCCCTTATTGATAGTTTTTGAAAGTTATTATCCATTATCTCAACAAATATTGCTTTCCCTTATTTTCTCTCCCTTTTGCTTTTTCAGGTTCAATAACATGTATCTTAAACCTCTCACACTATCTTTTTGACCTCTTATTATTTTTCTATTTTCTTTCACTTTGTTTCTCTGTCTTAGCTGGTGGATGTTTTCTTTTAACCTATCTTCTAATCTACTAATTTCCTCTTGATTGTTGTCTAATATGATGCTAAACTCATCCATGAAATTCTCATTTCAATTATTTTAAAAGTCACGCCTATGATTTTTTAGTTTTTTAATTCCTTCCAGGCATTTGCTGAAATTTTTTATTTCGTTGTACACGGAAGAGATGATCATTTGAAACACTAGATAAAAAGTGATTACTTCAATATTGTTCTTGTTGTTCACTTGTTAAGTTGTATCCAATTCTTTGTTACTGTTTGGTCTGCAGCACCCTGGGCCTCCCTGTCCTTCACTGTCTCCTGAAGTTTGCTCAAACTCATGTCCATTCAGTTGGTGATACCATCCAACCATCTCATCCTTGTTGCCTGCTTCTCCTCACGCTCTCAGACTTTCCCAGCAAAAGGCTCTTTTCCGATGAGTTGGCTCTTCACATCAGGTGACCAAAGTATTGGAGTTTCAGCTTCCATCAGTGCTTCCAATGAATATTCAAGGTTGATTTTCCTTCAGGACTGACTTGTTTGATCTCTTTGCTGTCCAAGGGACTTCTCAAGAATTTTCTCCAACACAATTCAAAAACATCAATTCTTTGGTCCTCAGCCTTCTTTATGATCCAGCTCTCTCATCTGTTGTGACTACTGGAAAAACCATAATTTTGACTCTATGGACCTTTGTTGGTGATGTCTCTGCTTTTTAATATGCTCTCTAGATTTGGCATAGCTTTTCTTCCAAAAAGCAAGCATCTTTTAATTTCATGGCTGCAGTCAATGTCCACAGTGTTTTGCAGCTCAAGAAAATAAAATCCATCAGTTTTCATTTTTTCCCCATCTATATGCTGTGAACTGATGTGACTGGATGCCATGATCTTAGTTTTTTGAATGTTGAGTTTTAAGCCAGCATTTTCATTCTGCTCTTTCACCCTCATCAAAAGGTTATTTAGTTCCTCTTCACTTTTCTGCCATTAGAGTGGTATTATCTGCATATCTGAGCATGTTGATATTTCTCCTTGCAATTGATTCCAGCTTGTGAGTCATCCAGCCTGTGCTCTGCATATAGGGCTTCCCAGATGGCACTAGTAGTAAAGAACCTGCCTGCCAATGTAGGAGACATACAACATGGGAGTTTCATCCCTGGGTTGGGAAGATCCCTTGGAGGAGGGTGTGGCAATCCACTCCAATACTCTTGTGTGGAAAATCACATGGATAGAGGAGCCTGGCAGGTTGCAGTCCATAGAGTCACAAAGAATCGGACAAGACTGAAGCAACATAGTATGTACTCTACAAATAAGTTAAGTAAACAGGGTGACAATATACAGCCTTGACGGGCTCCTTTTCCTATTTTGACCCAACCCATTGTTCTGTGTCCAGCTCTAACTGTCACTTCTTGACCTATATACAGGTTTCTCAGGAGACGGATAATGTGGTCTTGTATGCCCATCTTTTTAAGAATTTTCCACAGTTTGTTGTGATCCACACAAAGGGTTTAGTGTAGTCAATGAAGAAGTAGATGTTTTTCTGGAATTCTCTTGCTTTTTCTATGACCCAGCAGATGTTGGAAGTTTGATACCTGGTTCCTCTGACTTTTCTAAATTCAGCTTCTACATCTGGAGTTTCTTGGTTCAATACTGTTGAAGCCCAGCTTGAAGGATTTTGAGCATTACCTTGCTAGTATGTGAAATGAGCACAATTATATGGTAGTTTGAACATTCTCTGCCATTGCCCTTCTTTGGGATTGGAATGAAGACTGACATTTTCAGTCCTGTGGCCACTGCCGAGTTTTCCAAATTTGCTGATTTAAATGAATGCAACACTTTAACAGCATCATCGTTTAAGACTTGAAATCCCTCAGCTGAAATTGCATCACCTCCTCTAGCTTTGTTCATAGTAATGCTTCCTGAGGCCTACTTGATTTAACACGCCAAGATGTCTGGGTCTAGGTGAGTGATCACACTATTGTGGTTATCTGGGTCATTAAGATATTTTTTGTGTAGTTCTTCTGTTAGTTTATTGCCATTTCTGCCCTTTATTAGTGCCTATCTTTGCATGAAATGTTCCCTTTGTATCTCTGATTTTCCTGAAGAGATCTCTAGTATTGTATTGTATTGTTTTCCTCTATTTCTTTGCATTGTTCACTTAAGAAGGCTTTCTTATCTTTCCTTGCTATTCTCTGGAGCCCTATATTCAGTTAGGTACATCTTTTTCTTTCTCCTTTGCCTTTCGTTTCTCTTCTTTTCTCCACTATTTTTAAGCCCCTTCAGACAACCACTTTGCCTACTTACATTTCTTTTTCTTAGGGATGGTTTTGGTTACCACTTCCATACTTCTTAGGCACTCTTGTCGATCAGATCTAATCCCCTAAATCTACTTGCTACCTTCACTGTGTATAAGGGATTTGATTTAGGTCACACCTGAATGGTCTAGTGATTTTCCCTACTTTCTTCAATTTAAACCTGAATTGGCAATAAGGAGTTCATGATCTGAGCCACAGTCAGCTCCTGGTCTCGTTTTTGCTGACTGTATAGAGTTTCTTCATCCTTGGCTGCAGAGAACATAATCAATCTGATTTCAGTATTGACCCTCAGGTGATATCCATGTGTAGAGTTGTCTCTTGTGTTGTTGGAAGAGGGTGTTTGCTATGACCAGTGTGTTCTCTTGGCAAAACTCTATTAGCCTTTGCCCTACTTCATTTTGTACTCCAAGGCCAAACTTGCTTGTTATTTCAGGTATCTCTTGACTTCATAATTTTGCATTTCAATCTGCTATGGTGAAAAGGACAGTATTTTGGTGTTAGGTCTAGAAATTCTTGTAGATCTTCATAGAACCATTTGACTTCAGCTTCTTTGGTATTAATGATTGCAGCATAGACTTGGATTACTGTGATGCCAAATGGTTTGCCTTAGAAAGGAATAGAGATCATTCTGTCATTTTTGAGATTCCATCCACATACTTCAGTTTGGATCTTGTTAACAATGAGGGCTGCTCCATTACTTCTAAGGGATTCTTGCCCATTGTAGTAGATATAATGGTCATCTGAATTAAATTCGCCCATTCCCATCCATTTTAGTTCACTGATTCTTAAGATGTCAGTGCTCACTCTTGCATCTCCTGCTTAGCATGTCCAATTTATCTTGATTCTTGGACCTAAAATTCCTGATTTCTGTGTAATATTGTTCTTTATAGCTTCAGACTTTACTTTCACCACGAGACCATCCACAGCTGAGCATCGTTTCTTCTTTGGCCCAGCCTCTTCTTTCTGTAGCTATTTTTCCACTGTTCCCCAGTAGCATATTGGATATCTTCCAACCAGGCGGAGGGGGGTGTCATCTTCCAGTGTCATATCCTTTTACCTTTTCATACTGTTCATGTGGTTTTCAAGGCAAGAATACTGAAGTGGTTTGCCATTTCTTTCTCCAGTGGACCAGGTTTTGTCAGAACTCTCCACCATGACCCATCCATCTTGGGTTGCCCTGTGTGGCACTGCTCATAGCTTCACTGAGTTACCCAAGGCTGTGATCCATGTGATCATTTGGGTTAGCTTTCTTTGACTGTGGCTTTCATTGTGTAGTCTGTGGGATTGTAGTTTTTTTGGTTCCAAGACAATGGAGTAGAAGGATGTGCTTCATATTCTCCAGTAAGAACACCAAAATTTTAACTAATTGTTGAACCACCATCAACTGGAAGACATTGGAACCCACCAAAAAAGATATTCCACGTTCAAAGACAAAGAAGAAGCCACAATGAGACAGTAGGAGGGACACAATCATGTTAAGATTAAATTCCATACCCACCAGGTGGGTGATCCACAAACTGGAGAACAAAAATACCAAAAATGTTCTCACACTGTTGTGAAGTTTCTAGGCCCCACATCAGACTCTCCAACCTAGGGAACAAGCAAAGGAACTGGGAATCCCCAGGGAATCTGACTTTGAAGGACAGCGGGATTTGATTACAGAACTTCCAGAGGACTGGGGGAAACAGGGACTCTTGGAGGGCACAAAAAAAACTTTGTGTGCACTGGGACCCAGGGGAAAGTAACAGTGACCCCACAAGAGACTGAGCCTGTGAGTGAGGGTCTCCTGAGGAGGCATGGGTCAGCAGGGGCCTGCCACGAGGATATGGGCCCTGGCAGCAGCAGTCCTGAGAGGTGCATATTGGCATAGTCCTCTGGGAGGACTAGAGTATAGAGCCTGCAGACTCCAGGACTGTGTCACCTCAGGCCAAACAACTAATGGGGAGGGAGCACAGCCCCACCCATCAGTCGATGATTGGATTAAAGATTTACTGAGCATGGCCCTGCCCACTAGAGCAAGACTGTTTTTCCCACAGGCAGTCCCTATCAGGAATCTTGCACAAGCCTGTTATACTCATCCATCAGAGTGCACTCAGAAGAAGCAAGAACTACAGTCCTACAGACTTCAATATTTAGAAACCATATAGAGTCATTTTTATTATTTCTTGTTTCTGCTAATTTTAATTTATGTCTTATCTCTCTGTGTGTCTTAATTGTTTCCTGTGAAAAACATTGTATTTGCAAAATTACACATAGAAATACTCTGAGATCTAAGAGAGTTCTCCAGAGATCATTTGTGTTTGAATCTATATAAAGGACACACGACAATTAGTTATCTGGATAACTTTAAAGCATTGTCTTAGATGGAAATTATTTGAAGCATAACCACACTTCCTGTAAAATCCTATATTTTCGTTTCATCTTTGCTGCTATAGAGGCATCTTTTGGAATTCCCAACTTAATGTGATTGGGGTTTATTTGGGATCTGTTTTCAACAGTTTCTGGACTCTAATTCCTAATTCTCAGCTCCATAATCTTTCAAAATCATTGTTTAGTTTCTCCACCTCAGCTCAGCCCCTCTGATTTACCAAATACCCTCTTGATAGGTGTGACCATAAATGCTAGTATTGTTCCCTCCTTAGAGCCTCTGTTCTCCCACTGGCTCTCATATGCTTTTCCTTTGCTATCTTGTAGTATTTCTGATATTTTCAAGTAAATTTAAAAAATCATATTTTGCTGCTGAATTTAATGAATTGTGTTCTGAATTACCTAATAGTCATGAGCCGAACCAGAATTCCTCTCATATTCTTCTCCTCATATTGCCCTTGAAATGAATTCATTTCAACCCTAGATTTTTATATGAATCGTGTGTGTGTGTGTGAGTGAGTGCATGCTAAGTCATGTCCAACTCTTTGCAACCCTATGGGCTGTGGCCCACAAGCCTCCTCTGTTCATGCGATTCTCCAGGCAAAAACACTGGAATGGGTTGCCATACCCTCCTACGTCACTCATACCTCCTGCTTTGGCAGGTGGTTTCTTTAGCACTAGCATCACCTGGGAAGCTCTGTGTGTATGTACGTGTGCATATATATATATAAAATCTGGAACTTCCTAGGTGCCTCAGGGGTAAAGAATCCGCCTGCCAATGTAGGAGACGCAGAGACTCAGGTTCCATCCCAGGTCAGAAAGATCCCCTGCAGTAGGAAATGGCAACTCACTCAAATATTCTTGCCTGGGAAATCCCATGGACAGAGAAGTCTGGCAGGCTTCAGTCCACGGGGTACAAAGACTCAGACACAACTTAGCAGCTAAATAAGAACAGCAAATATAATCTCATTATATATATGTATATAGTGTGTGTGTGTGTGTGTGTGTGTGTGTGTTAGTTGCTCAGTTGTGCCCGACTCCTTGCGACCTCGAGGACTGCAGCCCACCAGGCTCCTCTGTCCATGAGATTTTCCAGGCAAAGATACTGGAGTGGGTTGCCATTTCCTTCTCCAGGGGATCTTCCCAACCCAGGGATCGAACCCAGGTCTTTTGCCCTGCAGGCAGATTCTTTACTGACTGAGCTACAAGGGAAGCCCATGTAAATATAACTATTCACCGACACAATGGACATGGGTTTGGGTGGACTCTGGAGTTGATGATGGACAGGGAGGCCAGGCTTGCTACGGTTCATGGGGTCGCAAAGAGTTGGACACAACTGAGCGGCTGAACTGAACTGAACTGATATATATACACATACACACACATACGTGTGTATCCTTTCTTCTGTCTTGACAGCTAATGTGGAAATATAAACCTTTTCTAATTATGATTTTTAAACTTAAATCCTTTGGGTATAAAGTGGGAAGTCTTACTCTGAAGTGAAAAGGAATGCATTGAGTAAGTATAATTACCTGGGGAGACACCTGTTCTTTCTTGTTGCCTAATATCCACATGCTTCTCTTAGTTGGGAGAAAGCTCCTCTATATGAATCTTGTTGAAAGCCATCTCTCCTTTCACCTCTCCCTGTAAAAACCAAAGAGGAAGTGCTAGTCTCTCCTTATCTACTGGAACTGTGGCAAAAGTGGCCCCAGTAGGGCCAGATAATCAATCTCTCCTTGTCAGAAATTTGGCTTTTAGGAGAATAATAATACATTGAGGAACTCTGAGAAATTATTCACAGTGAAGACTGCTGTGTCTAGAGCCTGGAGATAGAAGATTCATGTGGTGTTGAGCATCAGTACCTTCATGAATGGACATTCATGCAGTGTCCAGAGTTCTAAATGCCTAAAATATTACCCTAGCTTGGTTGATTGGTTTTCAAGCTTCCCTTTTCCTGAATATTTGTAGAGTCTAACTATTGAACAAATTGCGTTTCTCTTTAAATTAACCAGCTTTAAATTTGTTACTTGGAAATTGGTTAAATGAAGATCAATTAATAAAATCTCTACTGAAAGATATAAAGTAACTCAGTATTTCTTATAATGAGTATATTTCATTTGTTAAGATATATGTGATCGAATTCACACGCACGTATTTCAATAATAATCCAATTCTTCTGATTTAAAAGAAATACATAACTACTTCAGAAGCTGTTATGCATATATTTTCTTAAAGATTCTTATTTATGGATTTTAACAAATTAAAATTGTTAGAAGATACATAATCAATCATGGAAATAATTTCCTCAGTGATGTGGCTTATTAACAATTGAAGGTATAGATTCAAGAGGAGCTATTAAGATACATTAAATTCCATTTCCTTAAATTTATTGCAAAATGCCATGTTAAATATAACATTGTATTAAATTCAAGCTTCAGGATTTGAAGTTCAGCTGATTGCAAGTTGCTGAAGAAGAGCTGGGATGCTACCCCTCAGCCTGAAAGTACAGAAACACTGACCTAAATTAAAGGGCTGAGAAATGAGGTCCTATTTAGTATAAAGCAAATTATTCAATGGGTATAGCACTGTCTAGGCATTTTTTATGCAAACAACTGAAATGATGACCTGTGATCCAGGAAAGGGGGTCAGCAAGCCAACGGCATTAATAAACTTTTAGAACAGCAGCTGATATTTGGAGGGTTGGGCTATATTTGGATGTCAATCAACAGGACGAGAATGGGATTCTGTGGGGAGGGGAAGGAGTCTTTGTAGGATAGGAGTCGGGTATAGCCAGAAAAAAAAGACCATAATCTTAGGAATAGAATAAACATTCACTTTCTTCACCATTTCCCACCCCCAATAAAGACTAGGCTATCAGACAGGTTCCCAAAAGTGGCTTCTGAATAACAAAAAGAAAATAAAAAGTTTTAAGTAATTAATTTGGATATACATGGAGCAAAGGAAGGCCCACAAGAGGTACTGATTCTGGTTTTCAGCACACATCATCAGAATGGAGAATTGTCCTGTCCTGTCTGCAGAGGACTACCACAGCTGGCTGCTGATCAGCATAGCCTGCCTCCAGGGGAGTTCTCCAGTAGCCTCTTAAATCTTTGAGAATCTATGGCCCTGAGTCAAGGATCACAATATAAGGTCTCCTGCTCCCAGATCTCTATCTCTTTTTATTGATGTTTCTATGTGGAAAGAGATAGTAGGAAGGAGCAAACAACCTTTGAAAAAAGGTTGTGCCTTTCTTCTTGTTCCTTAAGAAGTCCTGGGGCGCGGGTGGCGGGGGTGGGGGGGGGAACTGGTTGAAACGAAAACAAACAAAAAATTAGTGAAACTTCACTGGGAGTTTTCACTTCAATCACACTAGATAAGACATTGGTCATCTTCTAGGCACTCATCGAGTGTAAGCTATTTTTCTGGGTAGGTTGTGGATGATTTTCTCCTCCTACAGCCCTTGTTAAGCCATCCCAATTAGTCTGCTTCTAACCCTCAGAGTGATAAGACTGACAAGCTTAGCTGAGCTTTATCTACAGAAGTTCCTAAAACAACAGAAATTAAAGCAGAACCCGTTATCAGAAATCATAGTATAGCTGGTACACAGCTCTGATCATTGCAAATGAGGTTTCAACCAGACCCAAGAGCACTTTAAGTTCTTTTGAAGTGTTTTCCAAATCAGAAAATCTTTCTCTTAAAAGCTTCTCTGAAAATTAACATAGATCTTGACCAAGGATGTTTGGTGTCTTCCCAAGGAAGTGTTACCTTCCCTTAAGCTATGCTGAGTAGCCTGGCATGTGCTGTATACTCTTTAACATGTTTTCTGTATGAAAATTAACTTACAGTCATCCAACATTGATTTAACCAAAGCGTGCATGTGAAATATGGACTGAGTATAGTGTGGACAAATGGACATAATTATTCTGGAGAATAATAACAAGAGCTGTTTTCTAGAGAGAAAAGTCATTTTGACATGTTAGAAATGACTTGTAATCTAGGTTTCTCTGATTGACACCCTCTTAACTTTCAA